>CM019064.1:130578301-131105921 GCA_009667805.1 Leptobrachium leishanense
TTCAGCAAGGGGTCTGGTACACGGGGAGTCTTAGATGGGGGGCAGAGGGGGAGCAGGATGGAGGGTACCGGTTTGTGAAGGCAATGAAAGTCCAGATAGGGAACAGAAGGTCCTTGGAGTCTTTGGCAGCGAAATCAATCGAATGGCGAGAGGTATCAGGGAGCTCAGTTGAAACAGGAATGCAGTCACGAACTTCAATGTGGAAGTCCTGGGTAGGGGGCAGGACTCCCTTATATGCAGGGCTGATCAGGGATGATGAAGGGCAGGTGTGGAACTAGGGCTAGGATGCCGGGAACATACAGAAGGTTTCAGGAACGTGCATTGTTCATGGTGCAGGGTAGCGTGAGTGACAGGGGTCAGAGCGTGGTGATCCTGACATTACTCCCCCTTAAGAGCCGACCCCCGGACGGCTAAAGCCCGCTCGTGGGCTGGAAGATCCATGGTTTTCACAAACCCCCCATCCGTGGTCAAGGAAAAAAGTGGGGTTCTTCTTGGCGTCCGGTGTTCAGCAGGGTCAATCGCCATAACAGAAAATGTCGTCTGAACATGGGCACGGTGGGGCAGCGCCCTTGGCGAGGTGCGGAGGGGCAGCGCCCTTGGCGAGGTGTGGAGGGGCAGCGCCCTTGGCGAGGAGCGATGGGGCAGCGCCCTTGGCGAGGTGCGGAGGGGCAGCGCCCTTGGCGACCTCCTTGGCTCTGCACGGCTCTGCGGCGGCGACTTCCTTGGCACTGCACGGCTCTGCGGCGGCGTTGAGCGACTTGGCCTTACGGCGACGACGACGGCCCCGTGGCGATGACAGCTCAGGAGAGCCTGCAGGATGCAGGGCAGCGACAATAGAAGATCCCGCAGGTTGCAGGGCAGCGACGGCTGGAGAATCTGCGACGTGCAGGGCAGCGACGGCTGGAGAATCTGCGACGTGCAGGGCAGCGACGGCTGGAGAATCTGCGACGTGCAGGGCAGCGACGGCTGGAGAATCTGCGACGTGCAGGGCAGCGACGGCTGGAGAATCTGCGACGTGCAGGGCAGCGACGGCTGGAGAATCTGCGACGTGCAGGGCAGCGACGGCTGGAGAATCTGCGACGTGCAGGGCAGCGACGGCTGGAGAATCTGCGACGTGCAGGGCAGCGACGGCTGGAGAATCTGCGACGTGCAGGGCAGCGACGGCTGGAGAATCTGCGACGTGCAGGGCAGCGGCGGCTGGAGAATCTGCGACGTGCAGGGCAGCAGCGGCTGGAGAATCTGCGATGTGCAGGGCAGCAGCGGCTGGAGAATCTGCGATGTGCAGGGCAGCAGCGGCTGGAGAATCTGCGATGTGCAGGGCAGCAGCGGCTGGAGAATCTGCGATGTGCAGGGCAGCAGTCTGAGCCTGGACCTCGGTACAGCACGGCTCTTGAAGGGAGACAGCGGGAGAAAAACTAGATGTCAAAAAACGGGGAGGGGATGACTTGATCCTGCGAGTGTGGGCAACAGGAGACCGCACCTTAGCCATTAAGGAGGTCTTCCTGGGTACAAAAAAGTCACACGGAGGGGTAGCTGAGGTGACTGCCGGTGCGGAGATGGTGGCACCCAGGTATGCCCCACCTTGACTGGGTAGTCCTAGGCCGTACCACTCCTCTACTGAGGGCAGATAATCCTCATAGTCCACGGTCTCCCAGTCTGTCTCCAGAAGGTTATCAGACCTTGGGCATTTTTCCATCCAGGGTTCTAGGCTGGAGGCATCCATGACTGGGTCAGAAGGTGGAACATAGGTGGGGGTCTGGAGGTCCTGAACTTGCGCACGTAGGAGGGCATAGCCAGTCTTGAAATACTCCAGACGTTTGGCTAGGTCACTGACCTGATTGGCCAGGGTGGCGACAACGGAGTTGACCACTGGAGATTCTGCGGGTTGCAGGGCAGCGACCTCCCGAGATTCTGCAGGTTGCAGGGCAGCGACCTCCCGAGATTCTGCGGGTTGCAGGGCAGTAACTTTTGACTTTTGTTCAACCTCCAATTCCAGGAGGCATGGGTGCGTCTCCAGCTCTTGGGGTTTTGGTTTCACGGACAACTGAACGGTGGGTGTCATGGAGAAGAGGGCACCAATGAAGGCAGATCTCTGGCATGGTGCACTCGAGACGGTCTTAGTAGCTGGAGTTCTGAAGTTGGCCACTGCATGGCACAGATAGGTAGCCGGGCTTATGGAGGGGCAATTCTCGCTGGATTCCCCTTCAAGGTCTGATTCACCAGAGGAGCCACCGAAGGGATTGTAGTCTGTCTCCAGTAAATAGCGGGGTACAGTGGTACGGTGAATCATTCCAGCCGGGCGACAGACAGATCCTGCGACACCAACATACCCCTTATGCTGACCTGGGGGTCCCTGGGTGCGGCGTGCCGTCTGTCTGGGCAGGTCCAAACCAGCATCGGCGTCTCCTCTTCTGACTCCGATTCATCAGAAGGACGTGGTGAAGGTGGCACTGTGTGCCCAAGAGGAGCGGCTTCCCGAAGTCTCAGGGCCAGTTCGAAGACCTCCAGGTCCTCTTTACGAACGACAGTCCCATTTGAGCCATATGTACAGCATGGAGGTAGCGGGCTGGGTTCTGGGGTTCTGGCAACACCAACCATGAGGTGTTGGCTAGGCTCGATATCCATTGGTACGGCTGGCTCGGCGTCTATGGATTCCTGCTCCATGGGCACTTCAGGGTTCGACTCCGGTTCAGTGCACTCCATAGGGGTTTCCTGGTCTGACCCCTCAGAAGAAGCCTCCTGAGTAACCTGGTCTCTGCGTGCAGAGAATCTGATAGCTCTTGGCTCAGGTTTCCTGGAAGCAGGGGCACGCTTAGGTGCAGGAGGCTTGATTACCAGGCTTCTTCTGGGAGTAGGCGGAAATAGGGGTTTTTCTTTGGGTGCTTGCTTTTTTTGCTTGATAGCGGATGAAGCCTTTTTCTGCAGGGCAGGCACCGACTTCCCCAACGAAGGCTTTATGGGCTTGTTAGTGGGTGCAGTTATTTTTGGCTGGGTGGGCACTGGTTTAACCATCAACCTTGTGGTTTTGACAGGTGCAGGCTTGGTACAAATAGGCTTTACAGGAGCATGGAAACATTTTGTACCTGGCTTAGGTGGGCGCAGCGGGCAGGCCGAGATCTGATGCAAGGGGTCCCCGCAGTAGAAGCAGAGGTCTAGCGCCCTCCTCCTTGCCTTTTCTTCTGGGGTCAGTGGTCCTCTGGCTCCCTCTGCAGCAGGAACACGCACCTTAGTTGAGGTGCCCCTTGGGTTTTGCTGCGTGTAATCAAGCAGAGAGTCCAGATACTGCTGGGTCTTTAGAAAGGCATCTTTTAAATGTTCCACCATGGTGTATATCACTGCGGGCTCACAGGGTCTGGACTTCCACATTCTGTCACGTGTAGACTGCGGGTGGTGTAGCAGGTTGAGGTTGTGAGCCCAGGATGCAGTGATGGAGCAGATTCTGAATAAGCAAGAGTGTTTATTGAAAACAAACACTGTAACATGGAAACAGGCGAGGTATTGGCAAAAGGATCGTCAGGGTTCAGCAAGGGGTCTGGTACACGGGGAGTCTTAGATGGGGGGCAGAGGGGGAGCAGGATGGAGGGTACCGGTTTGTGAAGGCAATGAAAGTCCAGATAGGGAACAGAAGGTCCTTGGAGTCTTTGGCAGCGAAATCAATCGAATGGCGAGAGGTATCAGGGAGCTCAGTTGAAACAGGAATGCAGTCACGAACTTCAATGTGGAAGTCCTGGGTAGGGGGCAGGACTCCCTTATATGCAGGGCTGATCAGGGATGATGAAGGGCAGGTGTGGAACTAGGGCTAGGATGCCGGGAACATACAGAAGGTTTCAGGAACGTGCATTGTTCATGGTGCAGGGTAGCGTGAGTGACAGGGGTCAGAGCGTGGTGATCCTGACACCCTTCCGCTGGAATAATGCAGATAGTTTGCTCAGGTGTTCATCCCTGCCCCCAGTGTCCGAGCAGATTCGGTGGTACCTGATGGCCTGGCTGTAGATGATGCCTTGTTTCGTGTGGTTGGGATGAAAGCTGGCGTTGTGGAGGTAGCTGGGCCTGTCTGTGGGTTTCCTGTATACAGAGGAGTGCAGCGTGCCATTGGTAGCTGATATGGTACAGTCTAGGAAGCTTACACTGTGCTTGGAAAACTCCATCTTCAGTTTGATGGATGGGTGGAACGTATTGAATGCCTTGTGAAAGTCTAGAAGGCGTTCCTCTCCTTCTGTGCATATGATGAAAATGTCATCAATGTATCGTAGATATTTGTGTGGTTTGTGAGGGTGAGTGTTAAGGAACCTCTGTTCTAGATCTGCCATGAAAAGATTGGCGTATTGTGGTGACAATTAAAAAGGTATCACTACAGCCTGCTATACTCGTGATATATATATATATATATATATATATATATATACCTTCATCTCTGTTCAAATCATTGCATATTGGGCTCAAACCTACCACCCCGGAATCAGCTCCTTACAGAGAGCAATTGTATTAACACCCCTCCCACCCACAAATTTATAATTCTAGAGCCATTCCACAAACTGCATAATAGTCTGTTGTACCTTTGTGCAAAATGGTAATTTCCATTGTATTTCCTTCATTTTCTGTAGCAATGATGTGAGAAATTATATAATAGCAACGTTTTTACTTTAAGTATTGTAATTGCTAACCAAGTGACACAATGGATGCTATCTCTTGATTTTCATGGTAGGATATTAGCTAAATGTATGCTAATAGTATTAATTTAATATATATAGGCTGTACTTTGTAATTATACATTTATGTGTAAACACTGGGAATATTCTTTGATCTTAGGTATAATTATTCATCCACAGGAGGTTACTTCATTGCTTAGATTTTTAGAGAGAGTTTGTGTTCATAGACTTAATTTGTTAATTGCGTATTGCAAAACTCTACACAGGTTATTGTAACATAACATTTTTGCTGCCATAATTTTGCACAATGGTTTTCAAGCCACTACAAATCAGTTTTAATGAGTAAACCCCTGCGTCTCCATCAAAATCCTAATTAGAGATAGGGAGGTAAAGGTTCCTAACACCCTTTTCATGTCAGCAATCTTTCATTAAAGTCAATAATGTAAAGTAGCCTCCGTACATTACATAAATTTTTAATTGAAAATCTTCTAATATTTGTAAGCATCCATTTTAAAATATGGAATACAAAAATATATCAAATGGAATTGTTATTTGTTTGCTTTGGTGGCAATTGAAATTAAATATTACATGGGTGCAGTAATGTTACTGTTATCATTGGATTTGGACCATTATTGCCTCTGAAGACTTCTTTCCTTAGTCCTTCCTTCCGTTGACTGGGAGCTCAGACTTAATGTTACACATGTCTTTAGTATATGGGATCGCTAAGGCAATCTCCTTCAGCATTCCACAAATACAAATACCACAAATAGCCCGGATATGATGTTTAAGACATATTTGGCTCATCTTAGAGGAGATTTCACTGAGCAGCAGAAGTCATGGAATAATCATAATACTTATTGTAGGTTATTGCAGAGTCATGTTTTATCAGAGTCAGAGACATTTTTAACATCATGTGTCACGCCCTTTGGAAAATATAAGGGTATGGTTGAATCGTTCCTATAAACTACAGACTGATACAACGTGAAGGTCCCAGCACTAGATCAGTCTTCAATCAGTAGAAGGAAGGACTCAGAATTACAGCTCTTTTACAAACACTTTTTACTATACTGAGAGGACACCATATAGCAACATCAGCTTTCAGTGTAAAAATATAACCTTGATACAGCAGGATCTGATTTACCATTGTATTCCTGTTCTGTGAACTGCATTTTTTGAATTACTTGCTTTCTGGTTTCCTTGTTTTAATTCTTTATTTTAGATTTTGCACAGCCATAGCTAAAGTATCAATATAATCGCACTCATAACGAACACCAGCAGACAGCACGCAATAAAATCACAGAAAAAAGGAGGTACAGCAAACAATTATGTATCAAGAAGGCATATCAAAACAATCATGTATAAAAAAGACAGCGCAGAGCATCAATGAGCAAACTGCCAACGAGTGGAAACTTAAAGCCCACGTGACGGGTCCCGGGCAAGAAGGTAATAACCCCCCCCCCGAAAAAACACCCCCAACAACCAAGGAGGGGGGAGGGTGGACAACTGCCATTATTTGGGTGACATTCCCAGCATACTCTGAAATCCGATCGGGATACCGGAGGCCGTGGAAGGGGTCACATGGCCGTAAGACTCAGGGCCAAATGGAGTGGTCAGGGCCATGGTAGCCACACAAATGGCGGACCCGGGCCAACCCATGCTCCCATACAGAAAAAAAAGGTGGGGTATATCCCAGGATCCAAGAGGCAGTCTCAGTAGATGGCCCCACAAGGTTGTAAAGACTTCCAGCCCACCAAAGGGGGCAGGGAGAAAAGTGAGGTAGGCCTCAGGAGGGAAAGAAAAAAAGAGAGCACGCTATATAGTGCGTCAAATACTTGCAAGGAGAAATAAAACATGAGTGAAAAAGGAAAAATAAAAAATGAGGGTGTGGGTTCGTGGCTAGCAGCAGATGAGAGAGGTTGCATGCAGAGAGAGCTCTGCTGTATTTCAGCATTTTAGACAATTTTTTGGCCACCCTCTCATTCTGCCTGGACTCCCTGGGGACCTGACACCCATAAGACACCCGTGGGACATCGGACACGCTGTTTCCCAGGTGCGCAGATACATTTTTGAGCCGGACAGAACTCGGGCCTGGTGCGGCCATTTTGCAGAGCCTGGGGAGTTTCCTGCTGAACACCGCGGATTCGCACCCTGGCTGGCGCTCCTTCATTTTTCCCTGGATATGGGGAAGAAGACGCAGGGGCAGCAGACACACAGGTCAGAGGGTCCTAGGCAGAGGGACATCAGGGATTCCCTACGAGGTGGTCGCAGCTCTGGAGCACTGGCTCCCTCCCTTAACCTTTCCCAGGGATATGGCTCATTGGAGGAAGAAGACACATCCTGGCCAACGGGTGGTGACCCTGGATTTAACTGGCTTGCTCCGACCCCCCGGGCGCAAGATGGGGTGCCAATGAGCTCTGTTGCGTGCAAAAGAGCCCAAAAAAAGAGAAAGAATGCTCTGGCGGCGGCCTCCCTGGAGGTGCCTGTGACTGCATTTGACCCATCCACGGAGGACTCAAAGGACACCCAGTCGCATTCTAATGTGGGGGACCTGACCCAATGATCTGCTTGCCAGCTTGTCATTGGGGATCTGGGCCAGCCATCTCGGGGCACCTCTTTAGGACTGGGGACCTCGATAATTCCTGAGATGCCCACTCCCTGCCTCGCCTCGGATCCTGATTCTATCTCCGATGACGCTCGCCCCACTACTATGGGGAATTACAGGAAATTCATCGACGAAAATAAAACCCTTTGGTCTGCCGTGCTGTCGGGGGTCCACGCTGAGGTGGAGATTGTCCGCTCCCAAGCCACGGCGGCACAAGCCCAATCCGCGGCTCTGGCAGAGGAACAACTGGTCCTGTCGTCCCAAGTGAACGCCTTCCGATCTCAGGTGGACCTGTTGACCCGCTCCGTTGAGACCATGGAAACCCGTCACCGCAGACTCAACGTCCGTATACGCGGGGTCCCGGAATTGGTACCTGCAACGGACTTGCTCAAACTCATGAACCGTGTGGTAGGCCACGTCTTAGAATCCGCGTCTGATTCGCCGGACCTTTTCAATGCGGTTTACCGAATCCGAAAAGCAGCGGCGGCACCAGCAGATGCTCCATGGGATGTAATCGCGATTGAATGGGATCCGGACGCTAAGTCGCGACTTCTGGCAGCTCCGGGAGCCCGTGCACCTGTCAGGCTTGAGGGAATGCAACTACAGCTCTATCAGGACCTTCCCTACGTTACCCTGATGGCGCGACGACGTCTTCAGGAGGTGACTGCTTTCCTCAGTCGCAAAAAGGTCCGTTACCGGTGGGGCTTGGCTGGCTCTCTCGAGGTGACACATGGGAATGTTCCCTCCATTATCACAGATCCAGCGGAAACTTTGGCAATACTTTCCGGCATGGGACTTGCTCCTGACCAAGTGCCTTCTACTCCGGGCTGAGCACCTCTACGTGTAGACTCCGCTGTTTCTTTTTTGCCAGTTCCCGACTCGATATGTGGTGTATTCCCACCCCCCACCCCTGACTTCACGACTTTGGGCTCCTCTCTTGTTTACTTCCTTGATGTTTGATTCGCGAGACCTCTCAGATGGTTTTTTTTTTTACCTTTTTGCCCTTTTTGCCTTTTGGCTTAGGTGGACGTTTCACATGTGTTTCTGTTTCTTTTGTACGTTTAATCTTTGACAGCTGCAGAGGCGACTCTGCGAAGCCACGTGTATTCTATTGTATTTTTGGAACCTTTTTTTTGTTGCTTATTTAATTTTTACGAGACCCCCTTTATATAGAGAACCTTGATGACTTTGTTGCCGATGATCACCAGGTGGGGATTCTTTAGATTTTTGTGCTACCCTTTCCCCCTCCTTCCTTCCCCCCCTCGCGTTTTGTTTGTTACGTTTCGCCGAGACCCCCCTGTCTGGGGATGTTTGTTGTTTTCCTTAAGCTATATTTAAGCTGACAGTTTTGGATGGCCATATGTGGCCCTTATTTTATTGTGTCTGATTGTACGCTGCCTTATTTACAAATTAAAAATTCAATTACAAAAAAATAAACATAAAGGAGCATCACAAACAAAAACAATTTGACTGTACATTATCAAGCCAAAACGATGCTGTTTGGTTGTAGTATCTAGGTTTTAATGGAGCAGAGTGCCTGGACCCTTTTCGTTTTCTTCTGTTCCTGCCCCCCCTCCTTGATGATTCCAGCTGCACCTGGATACGTACGGTTTATATATTGACTATATTGTGGTGTAACCAAAGCTCTCTCCATCTTTGTGCTCTCACCCTCCTTGGCACCCTTGCCAACACTGTACATGGTCTCTGTGCCTGTGCCATCCAAGTGCGGATGCTGACCTCCTGCCACTGTGACAAAGCCAAGTCTAACAGGCAATGCGCATACAAGGGTTAATGTCATTATATGTATTGCTAAATTAAAGCTGATTGTATTTAAAAAAAAAAAAGAAATGGAGCCAGCATCTCAGCAGGTAGGACAGAGTAGAGTGTGTAGAGCCAGCAAAACCGCCATCACGGCTTTGGTGTAAATACCCACAGTGCTCTAATCCAGGGGGTAGGCGAAGGGAGGCCCAGAAACGCCATCGACTCAGGAGCCACGGGGGATGCAAGACCACAGCAGTAGACCAACCCAGATCATCAAGAGCCACCAGAGCCCCGGCAATCGGCACCCAAGCCAGCAACACGCCTGCACCAGGCACGGTCTCGGAGTGTGATGGGTCACCCACTGTCAGCAGCTGAGAATCCCATAGCGCCACGACACCACAGTCACCACTCGGAGGGTACCTTTCTCTATCTCCCTCTGCAGCAGAGCAACCGGCCGTCAAGGCCAGAGACAACGCACCTCCGGGCACACCTCCGCACTGGGCCACAGCATCCGGGCATGGAGTCTCTGCATCCCCGAATACTCGCAGTTCCAAATGGTTCTGCACCTCTGCAAGACAATCTGCCTGGACCTGAACCATCTCCTCAATGCTCCCCATCTCCGCAATCACACCTCACACATCACAAAGGTCTGCCTTCCAGATCGCTCGAAACTCTTCCATAAGGCGCTTGACATCCCCCTTTGTAGACAAACGAGAGTCATCAGGACACTCCGCAACATCGGCAGGTGAAAAAGGGACAACAGGCCCCGACAGGGCCACCGGTCCTAACTGGACTCGTGAGACATACCCACAACTCGCAATCTTTCCATTGGCGTCCACCACAAGCGTCCGAGGCTTCCAAGGGGGGGTGGCACCGGTGACCGCAACAACAGCTACTCATCCAAGAGGTCAGGAACATGCATTGAGGACGAGGCCAAGAAGTCATCCTGCCAATGCTGTCGGCTGCCCTACAGAGACATTCCGATGTCCCGCTGGCGGATGCCCTCCAGCAAGCAGGGCTTTCTGCCTCTCATCCTCCGCACCAAATCGCCCTGCAAAGCAGATAAAAGTCAGAGGCCAAAGTGAAAGCTCTAGCAACTCTAGATCAGGCTGACAAGATGGCCACCTCCGACCAAGCTGCAAAAACAGCACGGAACTCAGGTAACACACGCGGCTGACCTGGGAGAATCCGTTGAGTTTCCATCTGTCTCCAACCCGAAGAAAGAATGATCCGCACATGCGCAGAGCCAGCCGCTAACACTAATAATGTCTTGGCCGAGCGTCAGGACGTACCGATGCCTGGTGATGACATGTGACATCTCTCAGCTATCCTATGGTGTAAATATATCTCCTTTGCTGACTCTGGTGTCTGCCTTGCATAGGCAAGCTACCTGCACATAGAGTTCCACAGTCTCGCTGATCCTGCTATTGTACTGTTCACGCTTACACTATATCGTTCATTATAATGGACAGGTTGAAATAGACAAGTCTATACTAGCCAAGGTCCATGGTTGGTGAAACAAATTCAGAATAGATCAGAGAACAAACCAAGGTTTAGGACTGCAGATATTTAAAATAGTCAATACTAAGCCAAGGTCGAGTACTGGAGATAATCAGAATAGTCAAAAGTAGAAGCAAAGAGTCAAAACCAAAAAGATAAAATGATAAAATGTCAAACAGCAAGAACACACTAAGGGAAAAGAAACCATAACAGGGCATCCTTCATAGGTAGAGGAGAAGTTATATAGTCAGGGAATCCCCATGACTGGTCTCATTAGTGGTATACTGATAGAAAACATATTTGCGGAGACAATGCATAGTAGTGACACAAAGAGACAGACAGAATATGTGACAACCCTTTAAAAATAAACAATAAACAATAATACGTATCTTATTTTGCTCTAGGAACGTCTCCTCCTCTAAACGTTCAAGTGAGATCAGGTAAAAGTAGGGTAAGAGCAAATCTAGATAAACAATAAGAATAGCATGGCGTAATAACGTCACAACATTGACATATCACACTGGCCCCTTAAGGGTTGCACTCACAAAATTGTGGAAATATTCAGGCACATCAATTTGCTCTTACCCTACTTTTACCTGTTAGTAGTGACACCACTGGAGAAATCCAAAGGGCGAGTGTTACCAGAATGATGTGAGCATGGGCAGGTGTCACCAGAATGACGTGAGTCTAGCCAATCATCGCTGGGACAACACGAGGAAGCTAAAGTAAGCCAGGCATACATGACAATTATATTATGCTATCTCCTGAATATAACGCAATAACCAGCTCAGATCTCTAAATTGTAATCATAATTCTAGATGGTCCTTCCTGGTCTTTATATGGTAAATCTATTTCGTGCCCAAGAAGAAAAAATAGGAGGCGCTGGGATGGCAATAATCCCTCACAAACTATCTACTATATGGCAGCTATTTCCTAAAAGGGAATTCCCTACCATAACCCTTCAGAATACACAGAATACAACACAATTTTGGAAAGCGCCTCTATAGCCCACAGACTGTATGAGATAATGGGTGTATATATCTTATGTGTCAAACACCCCCACACACTGTGTGAACACACAAAATATTACCTTTTTTCCGTGGTAATAGGTTATACAGCCACTCTTAGACAGGATACCATTTTTCATAACATATATAAATGGAACAAAAAGAAATTTACATAGCCACATTTTATAATATTTGTGTGCATTGGTTGCGCTAACAGGTAACCACTCACGTGGATCAGAGCCTAAAGAGTTAAGGCTCAATATTCTGGCAATGGGTCCTTTCAAGGATGACCCCGTCCCTTTTTGGCAATTCCTTGCAGATGTACATACATGGAAAACACAATGGGAGAAAATAATAGTGCAATACTGTATTTTTCCACAAAAACTGTTTAGCTCTTATGAATAAACTCACATGGTCCAGAGCCTGGGAAAAAGACACTGGCTCGGTATGCACGCCTGCGATGTAATATATAGGTACACCAACCTCCCTTTTAGTCTCAGAAGAATGGATGCCTCTCTCCGGTGTAAAGATAAAAGGTCTTTATTCCAAAATTTAACTAGGATAAAAAGAGTAAAAACAACTACCGAAACGCGTTTCTCTTAAGTAGCTATGCAGGCTCCACAGGTGGTAGGTGAGTATAAGCAGACTGTGCTGAAAACTCAGGATAGATGAAGTCCTTGGATCAGAGTCGGAAGAACCGACCTGAATGAGGGCAAATACTGGATAGTCTTGCCCTCCTATGGGCTCCAGGGCTGGGAGCATGACACCAGCCAACTTTTCAGTCACCATAATTTTCAGTTACACTACCAGCTCCTCCATATTTACACTCTGCAATCCCACTCGTCCCATTGTAATCGTTAGCTCACCCTTCTTGCCGCTTCCACATCTCACTCTGATTACCCTTATTAAGCCCAACATACTGGTCCTTCCCAGGCAATGCCGGCTATATTCTTTCTGGCCACCAGGTCCACCTTTTCCCTGCTCCCTTTTGTCTCACTTACCTTTGTCCTTTAGATTGTAAGCTTAAGGGATGCCTGGCTAAGCACTTGTATAAAGTGCAGAATTAGCAGGAAAATGATCCTATGGGTTGTCTCTTCCTCATGTGTCATTATCCATGGTTGTGGTTCCCCATTGTAAAGTGCTGCTGAATCTGTTGGCACTATATAAATGCTGTAAGTATACATAGTATTACTGTTGCACCACAGTATCCAAAGCCAAGTAGTACCTATACATCAATTTCATTACCTATGCAGAATATACTACTGTACACTACAACATACATAACTCATAGTTTTTCATCTTTTCTTCCTCGCTTTCTCAGGTTTGAAATTTATAAGAATATTTTTCTGATAAAACAGACAGTTCTCAATTTGCTGTCTTAAACAGGATGAAGCTTGATGTCTAGATATGTATCCCCTGTTTCAAGTATATATACATTTTTATGATGATAATGATAATGATACAGAGCTGCTGCTCTGTAAAATAAGTATAAACAAAAATGCACTTTTCCATGTTATAAAATAAACTGTTTTCCAAATTTCCATTCAGTTAAACAAGATGCATTGGGCACTATTCCATTGTGGACGTTAACATGGAGAAACTTTGTGCCCCTGAGGCCACCCCAAAATAAATATATATTTTTATATCATTGAGTTCCTGATGCTGCCCACTGATTATAAATATATGCTGGGTCACACTTATGGAAGATCTGAAAATGTAGTGATAAATTGTGCTTTTTGTATCCCTTTTTGATGTTGTTTACATGTGATGAGATTGAGTAAATCGTCTATCACGTCCCGTGCCTTCCTGGTAGCCTGGCAGCCAACAGTGCCTTCCTTGCTGCTCGCTGGCCGGCCACAGAGTGAAGTATCGGACGGACACTGTCACAAGGTTGCGGACAGGGCACGGCCTGATGACACAGTGCCCGCTGGGTTTAAAATCAGACGCTTGAGACATGTTCATTGCCCTGACATGGTTTTCACTCCTCTCAGTGCGTTCATAGAAATTACCTATTGATAACCTGTGTATGACTTCTGGCTTGGCTTAAAATTCTCCTGGCTGTTAACCCTTTGGCACCTGTCTGACTACCCTTCTGGCATAACGACCCCTGGCACTTGGCTGACAATCCCTTTTGGCATAACGACCCCATACAATGCGACTGATATTAACCCCTGGTATCTGGCTCAAAGCGTCTCTGGTATTTATCCCCGGTGCCTATTCTGTATACCTCCTGGTTTTGTTTATTTGTGGGAATAGGTAGAATTTCTGGCCACTTTAAGGACCGACAGTGTAGATTAGATTAGTTGTTCTGCGTACAGGGATCAGGAACTCAACAATATAAAAATATAAATTTATTTTGGGGTGGCCTCTGGGGCACAAAGTTTACCGTCTCCATAACTGGCTGGGTGGAGTAGAGGTAACATCACTGTTCTATAACCGTGGAGAGAGACTGTGGAGACACAGGTTCAATCCCGGCAAGAGCACCTCTCTAGTAAGTGTCCTTGGGCAAGACACCTAACGGTACATACTCGCCACCTAGGACATACTTGAAGTTGAAAGAAATCTCAATGTATCCTTCGTGGCAAAATCCTTCCTCAAAAAAAATAAAATAAAATAAATTTTATATATATATATATAAAAGATGTATGTGAAACGAGCATAGATTGTGACACTTACAGAGTAAAACTAAAAAGGAGACAGGACTTATTACAGAACGTTTCAGGGTGTCACGCATGCACAATTGAACTGGGAAGTATACGCAACCCAAGCTGAAACGCAACTGGAAATCATGGGGTATGACGAACAAGGAAGAGCATGAACTATGAAGTCAGATGGCGCATGCACAGGAAAACGTGAAACGAAGAAATAACGTGAAACAACAGCGGATTCTAATCAAACAGTTATGTAATGTATTTATAAGTGGGGAATAGGAGTAGAAGACATTACAGCCAACTGATGAAGCCGAGCAGGGTGCCGGCGAAACATGAATTGGCAGGTATATGACTTCTAATTTGAATTTATGTTTTAAACTTGCTTTTTATTTGAATAAAAGTTTTATATGAAGATCCACTGGTGTATTAGTCCATTTTGAACGAGCAAGGTTGGAGTTCTATGGACGTAAGGAGTGGTGATCCAGAAAATACACCAAAGGTGCATATGTAGAAGAGCCTATGTCGATCAGGCGCCTGACCACGTGAGTGAACCCACCTATGAATTTATAATATTGATATAATTAGAAGGTTTCTGCACCATGTAGAGCTTCTTTTTTACATGTGCTGAGGATTACCGAAGAGGGATGGAAGAACTCTGGTAACATCAGTTTTGGAGAGAAAGTGGAACGTGTGAGAGAACACACGTGTATGACTACAGTTATTATCCTGCATGGAAGAAAGGCCAATCTAGGGTTATAACAGGGAAACATCCTTACACTTTGATGATAAGTATCAGTGTGATGTCTAAAATTTTAGAGGGTGTGCCCTGAGAAAGGGAGGGTGCCTATATAGTGTACTCACTGAGTGAATACGCCCTCCCCCCCTACAATCCATCCTGAACGCCTCCGCCAGGCTAATTCACCTCACCCGCCGCTCTGTCTCTGCCGCTCCCCTCTGCGAGTCCCTTCACTGGCTCCCCGTCCACTGCAGAATTAAGTTCAAAATCCTTATCCTTACCTACAAAACCCTCACTAACTCTGCTCCCCACTACCTGTCCTCACTAATCACCAAATACACCCCAGCCCGCTCCCTAAGGTCAAACAGTGACCTGCGCCTAGCTTCTCCCCGCATCACCTCTTCCCATGATAGACTGCAGGATTTCTCACGCGCAGCCCCCACTCTCTGGAACGCTCTCCCTCGTACTGTCAGACTTTCCCCTAACTTCTCTTCCTTCAAACGCTCCCTTAAAACATTCCTATTTAGGGAAGCCTACCACCCAACTCACTGACGCAACCATCAATCACTCTCACCTTACAGTCCTCTCCTCCTGTTTCCAACCCCAACCCTCCCAGATTGTGAGTTCCTATGGGAATAGGGCCCTCATCTCCTCCTGTACTGTTTGTCAAACGTTGTTCAATGTATTGTAACCCTGTCTATATTGTGCCTATTGTACAGCGCTGCGGAATATGCTGGCGCTTTATAAATAAAGAATAATAATAATAAAAAAGGGAGTTTTATCCATGGCAGTGTTCCGCTGTTCTGTATATTTGGAGAATAGGAACTAATTGTTTCCAGTCTCATTGTGCTCGCCACGAGAAGCAGCAGAGAATCGGGCCACCTTTTTTGCTTCGGGATGAGAGGTGAGCATACGATTTTTAGGGGGTGTTTACAGCACGTTAAATGATTTTGCATTTGCAGAATCATATAGCACCAGCTTTTATAAGGTGTTAAAATTTTGGCTTGCTTGTCCCAACGGTACATTGGGCCAGCACTTGTTCTACCTAGCTAAGACACTAAAAATATACTTTGCTCCCCATGTTACGTATAGGAGAAGTTTAAATACAGTAAGATGGCACAGGCTGCGAGGAGCTAAACTTTTTTCACCTGACTGTAGCGTCAAAATCACAAGATCGATGCCAGATGTTGAATATACTTCTCCTGCTAATGAATACATATCAAGACACTACATTAGCACTACCTATGGAATAGAGCCCATTATTGGCTATATTTAAAGTTGTTGAAGTAAATTTGTTTTAAATGTGATATGTGCAGTTGATTTAAGTGAATATTAAATCCAATTTCTGCATTTATTGCCCATATCCAAAGTATGCCTGGAGTAAATTGTAGCCTAACTAATTAGCCCTTTCAATTTACAGAAGCATTTAGCTTTTACAGAATCAGCAAATATTAAATTCAGACCCAGGTTGCGAATTTTTCACTTTTCATTACATAAGATTAAAAATAAAAACATAATGAAAAAAGTAACTCACAACAATTAAAAAAATGAAAGACATAAAACTTATCTTAAAACTGTTTTACTGTTTTTACAACTCTAGTCCTCAAGCATCACTGATAGGTCACGTTTTTTAAGATATACCAGGAAGAGCACAGCTGGATTAATTACTACTACAGCCATAAAATAAACAAATAGTGTACTTTTGGAAGGAGATCCTTAAGATCCAAATTTATATTTGTCTTTAAAGAATAGAGTTCATAAAAGTCATCCTTGATTTCTCATTCTCCATGTATTTGCAAGTTCAACAGAAGTCCCTGTGAGTTGTTTTGCACATATAAGGTCTTTCTTTGATTAATTGTTTTTTGCATTTGACACATTAATAAAGTCTTACGGAAAAGATATGGGTGAAATAAATGTTCTTACTGTCACAGCTATTTTTAAGAAATCATATATGAAACTTCTCATGACAAATAGACACAACAAATCAAGGGGAGAGCACTCCATTACACAACTTACACCACTGCAACACTCCTATAATTTAACCCTTTCGCTGCTGAGGCTTTTCCCGCCCCTGTGCTGAGGTCATTTTTTACCTGTTTTGCGCATCATGTTTAAACGTGTTTTGAAGGCTTATTTTAGTATATGACACCGACATATTATATATCGTTCTTTCCGTCAGACTCGGTAGATTCATAATATGTCATTATTATATGTATACGTTATGTCATGTCTGTATATTATAACAAAAATGCAATAAAATATGTATTTTCAATAATTTACAACGTGTAAAGTGTTTTTTTCCACATTTTAACATGCGAGCAATTGCGGTTATATTTTGTATGGGGTGCGCTTGTTAAAAAAATTAGAGATGGGGTCTCGTTACATTTTTTTTTGGGGAAAATGACACTATTTTTAACAAACGCACCGCATACAAAAATCGTTAGTGCAGCATCATTGTTCACATTATAATTGAAATGGGAACAATATTGCTGCATTAACAAACCCAAAAAAAGAAAAAAAAGTGTTTTTTTTTTTTTTTTTTATTTTATTTTATTTTTACAACATTTTTAACTTTCATGTTTGGTATCGTTGGAACGGCCATGCTCTGGCCGATCCAACGATATCAAAATTTAACCCCTAGCTGCCACGGATCGGGAGATAGGGAGTTCATTGGAACTCCCTATCTCCACAGTTGGTGGCAGTTAGGGGTTAACTGTAGGACTGGCGTCATCGTGCTACGCACGATGACGCCAGTCCTCTGGGGGAGTTCCCGGAGGCTTGGCCGACATCCAAGATGTCGGCCAGCTCCCGGGAAGGATCGCGAATCGGCGCTTTTCAGCGCCGATTTGCGATCCAGCTCCCCAGGGGTTAATGCCAGGCATCATTTGGAAGGGCAGACTGTGCCCTTCCAAATGATGCCTGGGTTAACCCCCTGTGCGCCGCCGATCGGGAGGGAGAGAGGTCCGAAGGACCTCCCCCCCCTCCCTTTCAGGCGCCTCCTCCGCACATGCGGGGGGGGGGCGCCTGAATTAGGTGTCATCGCGCCCCCGCGATGACACCTAATAATGGCGGCTGCTGGTCCGGATGCCGGGCTGACATCCAGGATGTCAGCCCGCACCGGAGGGCCAGCGATCGGCCGGAACCCGGCCGAACGCTGACCCCAATGTGAGGACGCGCTCAGCGCGTCCTCAGCACACCAGCGGTAATGCTGAGGACGCGCTGAGCGCGTCCTTAGCATTGAAGTGGTTAAAGACCATCTGAGGTTTACAAAAGTTTACTCTTTTTTTTTTTAACAGATTTTTCTACAACCTAATTTAAACAATAAAATTTAGTTCACTGAATATGACCACACATTGCTTAAGCCTATCATAACGTCAATGTATCACATCTCGACAGGTCCTACTCTTGTTACATAATGATCACATTTATGGGATTAGCTCACTTACTGAGGACAGAATCCTTTCTGAGGCTCCCAGCAATTCAAGGTTAAATAGAACCTGCAATAAAACACCTGTGGCACTGGCAGGTAGGGGTGCTTGCTAGGTGGTTGTCAGCCTTTATCAGGTAGAATATAGCAGGAGGGCAGCACTCAAAGTGTACTTAGCATAAAAATATAAAATCTTGTTAAATCTTTGAAAATCTGAAAGGTCTTTAAATTTTGTGAGCTTTATGATGGTGTAAGTCTCCATGATTTGTTGTGTATATATAGGGCTCAAAATTTCCGGTCCTAAACTACTAGCCAGGCCTTAAGAGTTACTTGCCACCAGATGCCCCAACCAACCCCTACGCTTAACTCCGACCCTAAACACACCCTCTTAAATTAGCTGTTCATTATCATTAACAATATAATCATTAAGCAATGTAAACATAAATAAAAAAATTGTGCAGTGTGTATGAG
Source organism: Leptobrachium leishanense (assembly GCA_009667805.1). Taxonomy (NCBI): domain Eukaryota; kingdom Metazoa; phylum Chordata; class Amphibia; order Anura; family Megophryidae; genus Leptobrachium; species Leptobrachium leishanense. Next base: position 130,597,106 of record CM019064.1, read on the forward strand.
CGTATCACAGAGCTCCACAGTAATGAAACTCATGCTCACACACACCGCACATTACTATGAGTTTTATTGCTGTGGAGCTGAGTGATACGCTTATACACACTGCACATTTCTGTGGGTTCTATTGCTGTGGAGCTCTGTGATATGCTCATACACACCGCACATTACTGTGAGTTTTATTACTGTGGAGCTCTGTGATACGCTCATACACACCATAAATTGCTGTAAGTTTTATTACTGGGAAGCTCTGTGATATGCTCATACACACCACAAATTGCTGTAAGTTTTATTACTGTGGAGCTCTGTGATACAGTCATGTGCGGGGTGTATGTACATATCACAGAGCACCACAGCAATAAAACTCACAGTGATGTGCGGTGTGTATGAGCGTATCACAGAGCTCCACAGCCTTTTTGACACCACTGGCCACTCCCATTCTTCATTACACCCCCAATGGCCCCCTCTATTCTTTTTATGCAGGTCCCCATTTTGTTTTTACGCAGGTCCCCCTTTTTTAGTTTTAAGCAGGTCATCCTTTTTGTTTCTAGGCAGGTCCCCTTTTTTGTTTCTAAGCAGCTCCCCATTTTTGTTTCTAGGCAGGTCCCCTTTTTGTTTCTAGGCAGGTCCCCCTTTTTTTCTTTCGAGGCAGGTCCCTTTTTCTTTCTAAGCAAGTCTCCCTTTGTGTTTCTAAGCAGGTCCCCTTTTTTGTTTCTAAGCAGGTCCCCATTTTTGTTTCTAGGCAGGTGCCCTTTTTGTTTCTAGCCAGGTCCCCCTTTTTTTCTTTCGAGGCAGGTCCCCTTTTAGTTTATAAGCAAGTCTCCCTTTGTGTTTCTAGGCAGGTCCCCATTTTTTTTTCTAGGCAGGTACCCCCCCCCCATTGCCACTCACCAGATCGGGCCTCGACTGCTCCTCCAGGCTGTCGTCCTCTGCGCTGTTGCCTCTATTTCTTGCGTGATGTGATGTGACCTGCCAACGTGAATCTCGCAGGTTACGCAAGAGGGGGCAGCAACAATGTAGTGTTCTGTTCCAAGACTCGTGTTACGAGTGTGGGAGGATCGCTGCAGCGTGACGCCGTCCACACAGCTCCGGATTCGGACTCCGAGAGTCCACTATCGGAGCTGTCGAATAAGAAGGTTGCGGCCCACAAACAACCCGGAAGCCAACAGGTCAGTCTGTCGCACTCGCCCTCACTTAATTTCCACTCTCCAAATGGGAGCAGACAAGTGAAAATTTTGATGGCTGGTATATATATATATGTGTATATATATATATATATATACACACACACACACACACTTTGTACTGCAAAGTACTCGCTTATGTGCAACAATTACAGATTCCACTGCACAGAGAGAGGCAATACAGGGGCTCCTGGATCTTGGATGTCAACCAAGCCTCCATGATCGTCCCCCACCTACTGACATCATCGTAAATGGACACAATGACGTCAGTTAAGGCGTTAACCCCTAGCTGCCAACTAGGGGGTCCAAAGGACCATTGTATCTCCCAATCTTTGGCAGCTAGAGGGTCACATTTGGTATCATTGGAAAAGCCAGAGCATATTAAAATAAATGCTCAGGCTCAGGTTAAAATATTTTTTTAACAATTTTTTTATAAATAAATAATTTTAAAAAAAGATAAATTTTTAAATTTCCTTTTTTTAAATTTATTAATGCAGCACTATTGTTCACTTTTAAATTATAATGTGAACAATGATGCTGCACTAATGAAAAATTTAGTTTTCTCACTTTTAGCTAAAATCGGGTATTTTCTCCGAAAAATACAGTAACCGTTTCCCATTTTTATTTCTTTAACAAGCTTATCCCATAGAATATATCACTGCAAAGGCTTGGATAATAAAATGTGAAAAAAATATTTTACACGCTGTAGATGATTGAAATTTTAATGGAAATTCTAATTGTTTACAATTTTTGTTACAGCATTCAGAAAGGACATAACATATACATATAATAATGATATATTATGAATCTGCCGAGTCTGCTATACAAAAGGATATATAAATTGTCTGGGCCGTATAATAATACATGACTTCAAATTGCGTTTAACCACTTCAATGCGGTGGACGCGCTCAGCGTGTCCAACCGCATTGGTACTTGGCTGCGTCCTCCCTTTGCAGCCCGCGATCAGCCGGTATTCCGGTTGATCGCTCGGCCCCCCGGTGCGGGCTGACATCATCGATGTCAGCCCAACCTCCGGGACCCAGGCGGGCACGATAGGCGTCATCGCGCATGCGTGATGACGTCTATTTCAGGCACCCCCCGCCATTGCAGGGAAGGTGCCTGAAGGGGAGGGGGTAGGTCCTTTGGACCTCTCCCCCTCCCCATCCGTGCTGGCCAGTGATTAAAGGCAGGCACCGCCTGGAAGGGCACAGCCTGCCCTTCCAAGCGGCGGCTGTCTTTAACCCCTAGGGGGCTGGATGGCGATATGGCGCCAACATGCTCCGTATCGCGGTTCCCTCCCGGAGCTGCCCGACATCTTGGATGTCGGCCAAGCTTCCGGGATATCCCCCTAATGACTGGCATCATCGCACAGAGCGCGATGGCGCCAGTTTTTAAATTAACCCCTTACTGCCACCTATAGTGGAGATAGGGGGTTCATTGGAACCCCCTATCTCCCGATCCGTGACAGCTAGGGGTTAATGTTTACTATCATTGGAACGGCCAGAGCGTGGCCTTTCCAATGATACCAAACATGACCATGTAAAAAGTAAACAAACAAAAAAAATTAATTAAAAAAAAAAAATAAAAATAAAAAAAAAATGTTTTTTTTTTTTTAGATTTATTAGTGCAACAATATTGTTACCATTTCAATTATAATGTGAAAAATGATGCTGCACTAACGATTTTTTCTATGGGGGGCGTTTGCTAAAAAACACTGAATTTTCCCCAAAAAAAGTAACGATTCCTCATTTCTAATTTTTTTAACAAGCGCACCCCATAGAAAATATAACCGCAAACGATCGCATTTTAAAATGTGAAAAAAACCACTTTACACATTGTAAATTATTGAAAATTCAAATTTTATTGCATTTTTTGTTATAATATACAGACATGACATAACGTATACATATAATAATGACATATTATGAATCTGCACAGTCTGCCGGAAAGAACGATATATAATATGTCTGGGTCATATATTAAAATAAGGCTTCAAACCGCGTTTAAACATGATGAGCGAAACCGGTAAAAATGAGCTCAGCACAGAGGTGGGAAAAGGCTCAGCAGCGAAAGGGTTAAACATGATGAGCAAAACCTGTAAAAATTAGCTCAGTACACAGAGGTGAAATGGCTCAGCAGTGAAGGAGTTAAGGTTTTACATCTACAATATTCTGCCATATAAATGGTGGCATTACAGCCTGAAATATTGTTTGACAGTCATTGTCTTTGACATTGTCTGTGTGTCTCTGTCAGTGTGTTTTGACTCTTATAGGGTTATTCAGAGAAAGGTGAAAACCAGGAGAACTGGAAGGAGAAGACAACAATCTAGACCAAATAGCTGATTTGGAAAGTGAGATAAATGGGGGAATTTTTCTGGTTTAGCTATTTTGAACTAGAATTTTCACTTCCCCAGTCATTCTCCCGAGTCTCACCTTTCTTTGAATAGACCTGTAAGTGTTTATTAGTATTCCTGTGTAAGTCAATGTCAGTGTCTTTGTCATTCTCTATATGCCGTTATCTTTGTCTCTGCATGTGTCTGTAAGTATCAGTGTCTTTGTCAGTGTCAATGTGTCTCTGACAGTATTTATGTAAAATAAATGGAAATAGATTGAGATAATACGAATTTGAGGGGAGAATAAAAAAATAAACATATGAGAGAATGATGTGGAAAAAAGTGTCAGATTAGGTCTAATATAACACATTGCTCTGTATAATTATTATTATCACCTAAAATGTTTGTTGATAAGAATTAACATTCGATTTTCCTTTATAAAGTGTTGAAAACACTTGTCTGTATTGTACTAGAATTGAACACTGATGTTGCAACAAATATTATCGCAACACTTGTAAAATATTTTGTCATACAGTATGTGTCCTTGAATGTTTGTACTAGTGTAGAAATAGATGTATTGCCTGACAATACAGAAATTCAACCTGTTATTTCCAAGACATTATGTGAATGAAGATGTCATGGAGTTATTTTCAACATATTGACATGTAACTGTTAGTATGTTATTTCGAAAATATACACATTATTTTATTTCCATTTATTCAGGTTCACCAAATTCTCCATTAGTTGTTCAAATCACTTGAATAGTCACAATACTTGAAGGGGATGAAAAAGAGACAGAAATAAAGTTTGTGACACAAGCAAAACAAATGTTGACAGTTTTGAAACCTCATTCCCAGCTTTCTTCTAGAGTAAGCACCTCATTCCCTCAACAGTCCCAGCAGCAGTGCAGTGACAATGCTGAGATTTGATTAGTGATGGGAGCTCTCTGTGTGTTAGGGATGTGCGTTTCGGAATTTTCACGAAATTTCCCGATTCGTGTTTTCGGATGCGGCCGATTTTCCGAAAATTTTTAGATCCGAAAACGGCAGATCCGAAAAGTTTTCCGAGCCGAAACGAAATACTTTCGGACTTTTCGAATGGACTTGAAATGTGTCAAATCGAAATTTATTGCTTTGAAACGAGGAGAACAGACGATCTGAAAAAACGAAAATTTCCGAAATCACGAAAAGTCGATACAAAAAACGAGCTAAGTGACACGAAAATACGAAAAACGGTCGATATTCCGAAAAAAAAATGTACACGTAAAACAAGTCGAGCCGAACCGAATCGAAACAGAAATCGGTCGAAACGAGCCGAATCGAAAAGTTTGATAATCCGAAAAATCGAATCGAACCGAAAAAAAAATCGGTGCACAAGCCTACTGTGTGTCAAATACAGTTGCAAGAAAAAGTATGTGAGCCCTTTGGGATTACGTGGTGTTTTGCATGAATTGGTCATAAAATGTGCTCTGATCTTCATCTAAGTCACAACAATTTAAAAAACACAGTCTGCTTAGAATAATACAACACAAACATTATCAGGGTTATTCAAAGAGATTCGAAAAGTCATCGCACGTTCGGTGACTTTTCGTTGTCTTCAATTCGGTTCCTTTTGCCAATCCCATTTCGGTGACCCTGCGGTGTATTCAGCAAGCACCACAGGGCCCCCGAATTGCAGGGAAAAGCTGCCGCAAACCCGACGAAAACGAACCGCAAAACCCAGCGAATGCACGCCGAAAAGCCACAAAAACATCTGGATTAACCTGCCGAAAACCACAGAAAAAGCCCGAGCAGGAGCCGATCACACACAGCCGAAGCAGCCTAGACCGCAGACGAGGCAGTGAATAAATTAGCAAAATAGTTTGTGAATGTGTGAAAATGAAAATGAAACTACTGAGCGAAAATGTATGAAATTTACATATGAGGTCCAGGGAATGATAATAAAGAGGGCTGTTACAGGAAAAATAAGTAAACTTGAAAAAAAAAAAAAAATTCAGACTTTTAAAAAAAAAAAAATAATAATTCAGAAAAATGCTTAAAATATCCTAAAAATCTATAAATAAAGAGACTCTTTACTGCAGAATTTTATAATGAATGGTTTATTAGATATTGAATTAAAACCAGAATATTTTTAACATTGAAGTCTATGGGATTCTCCTGAATAAACTTGCCGAATTAAACCACCGAATGGCAGGGCATTAGGGGAACCTTTCACTGCTGGTTTGTGTTCTCTGAATAGCCGAAGCAGTGCTTTTTCATGGGATTTCACTGCCCTCGAACAGGCACCGAACAGGCACCGTATGTTCAGGCAATTCGCCAGGGTTTGGCGAATTGCCTGCTCTCTGGATAGCCGAATGGCCAGGAAAGGTAACCGAACGCTGATTTTCAGCGTTCGGTTACCTTTCTCAAGCAATTCGGAGCACTTTGAATAACCCTGTATATGTTTTCATGTGTTTATTGAACATAACATGTAAACATTCACTGTGCAGGGTGGAAAAAGTATGTGAACTAACGACTTCTCCAAGAGCTAATTGGAGCCAGGAGTGAGCCAACCTTGAGTCCAATCAGTGTGATATTATTGGATGTGTTGCTGAAAGCTGTCCTGCCCTTAAAAAAACCCACACACCAGTTTTGGGTTTACTGGTTTCAAGAAGCACTGCCTGATGTGAACCATGCCTCGCAGAAAAGAGCTCTCAGAAGACCTACGATCAAGCATTGTTGACCTGCATGGAGCTGGAAAGGGTCACAAAAGTATCTCCAAAAGCCTTGATGTTCATGTGTCGACGGTAAGAAAGACTGTCTACAAATGGAGAAAGTTTAGCACTGTTGCTACTCTCCCTAGGCGTGGTCATCCTGTAAAGATAACTGCAAGAGCACAGCGCAGAATGCTAAATGAGGTAAAGAAGAGTCCTAGAGTGTCAGCTAAAGATTTACAAAAATCTCTGGCACATGCTAACATTTTTGTTGACACATCTACAATAAGGAAAACATTAAACAAGAATGGAATACATGGGAGGACACCACGGAGGAAGCCTTTGCTGTCCAAAAAGAATATTGCAGCACATTTGAAGTTTGCAAAAGAGCACCTGGATGTTCCACAGCACTGCTGGCAAAATATTCTGTGGACAGATGAAACCAAAATTGAGTTGTTTGGAAAAAACACACAACACTATGTGTGGAGAAATAAAGGCACAGCACACCAACATCAACACCTTATCCCCACTGTAAAACATGGCGGAGGGAGCATCATGGTTTGGGGCTGCTTTGCTGCCTCAGGGCCTGAACGGATTGTAGTCATTGATGGAAAAATGAATTCCAGAGTTTATCAATACATTTTGCAGGAAAACGTAAGACCATCTGTCTGCCGACTGAAGCTCCGCAGAGGATAGGTGATGCAACAGGACAATGACCCAAAGCATACATGTAATTCAACAAAACAATGGCTTCAACAAAACAAAATACGCCTTCTGGAGTGGCCCAGTCAGAGTCCTGACCTCAACCCGATTGAAATGCTGTGGCATGACCTTAAGAGAGCGATTCACACCAGACATCCCAAGAATATTGCTACACTGAAACAGTTTTGTGAAGAGGAGTGGTCCAAAATTACTCCAGATAGTTGTGCAGGTCTGATCTGCAACTACAGGAACGTTTGTTTGAGGTTATTGCTGCCAAAGGAAGGTCAACCAGTTATTAAGTCCAAAGGTTCACATACTTTTTCCACCCTGCACAGTGAATGTTTACATGTTCTGTTCAATAAAAACATGAAAACATATAATGTTTGTGTTGTATTATTTTAAGCAGACTGTGTTTTTCAAATTGTTGTGACTTAGATGAAGATCAGAGCACATTTTATGACCAATTCATGCAAAACTCCACGTAATCCCAAAGGGTTCACATACTTTTTCTTGCAACTGTACTTCATATAGCATTTAAATGTGCTGTAGGGATTCTACAGCAGATTTTTACTGTGTATGTAATGCAAAGTGGTTTTCCATAAATCGCTGGCACATAAATGCGGTTTAATCCGTTTGCTGCGGAGGACGTGCTCCAGCTGTGCGGGGTCTTGGCTGCGGAGGACACGCTGAGTGCATCCTCTTATTGCAGCCTCGATTCCGGCTGATCGCTGCGACCACCCGGTGCGGGTTGACACCCCACCAGTGTAGGGAAGGTGCCTGAAGGGGAGGTCCTTTGGACCTCTCTCCCTCCCCATCTGTTTGGACCATGTCAAAAAGGCAGGCACCGCTTGGAAGGGCACAGCCTGCCCTTCCAAGCGGTGACTGCCTTTAACCCCTTAGGGGCTGGATCGCGATTTGGTGCAAACAGGTTCCGGATCACGGTCCCCTCTCAGAGCTGGCTGGCATCTTGGATGTCGGCCAAACTTCCTGGAATCTCCCCCTGCCGACTTGTGTCAACGCGCATTGGCGCGATGACGTCAGTTTGGGAGTTAACCCCTAGCTGCCACCTATGGTGGAGATAGGGGGTTCCAATGCTTCTAACAATGGTTCTAACATGCTGAATAAAGAATATAAAAAAAAGAAATTAAGTGTATGTATTTCTTGAAGGTACACAATAATAAATCAGACTGCAAAATTATTAGTAGTTAATAATGGGAAGAGGGTTGAAAAACAGGGAATTTCTTATGTTAATGATTTTCTTTCACTCAGTTTAATTAATTTGGCAGTTTTTCCAAATAAGGAAGCTGGGGAAAAAAAAAAAATACAAAAGTGAAGGTATACATCACAAGGTGGTTGAATACAGATATAAAATAAAAGTGCAAAATATGAGACATAATAACCAGATATCAATTAATTCCTGCATTCAAGTAGGAAGACTGCTGTGTTCTTTATAACATATCTCACCAGTGAGAAGTAGCAAAGAAAGGTACTAAAGACATGTAGATGGCAAGACCTTATTTCTGGCTTGATTTTCAATGAACTACACTGTGTTATTGAAATAAATATTACTATTAGTAGTAGCATTATTAAAAAGTTCAGAGCATTTTCCAGTAGACATCATTTTGAGTGACAGATACAGAATATTGTAGGTTTGGCTATGGGACCCTTCATCCCTTTACTTTAGCAGAATATATAAATAGCTGTCTGGGTAAAATAATATATTAAAATGAAAAGAAAACCAAATAAATTTAGATTATTGTGTGAACTAAGAGAAGATGTCCCACCTCTGAGAATAGAGTAATAAAAATTAAGAAAAATGTAGAAGACTTGACAAGAAAAAAGAAAATCAGGCAGTAAAACAAAAGACTAAAAAACTGTGGAATAATCTCGCAGTGCTTAAAAAAATTAAAGTAAATGATGGAAAGACAACTACGATGTTCATTTAAGAAGCAAAACAACAAGACAAGTCCTAAAAAAATCCTACATCAGAAAGAAAACACTTTAAGAAAAGAAAATTTCACAGAACACTGAGTGACGAGAATGCAATAATTGAGATATATCGAGCGGAAGATCACCTGCCAGAAAAACACCTAGCAGTATCAATATTCTTATATATCCTACTATAGTCATTAATATTGGCTGCTTTTACAAAGACAGTATCTTATAAAGGACAGGAGACGATGTACCAAATAACACTTGAGAGGAGACAAAGAAATGGACCCCGCCATAATCATGACCAGGCTGTAAAATACAAGAGATGATAAAAACACATATAAGTCAATCCCTATCTTCCATTCAGCCTCATTTCATACAACAGAACACACCAAAAATTACAGTATGTCACCTGAGCTTTATGGATAACCTAATAGGACCAAAAGGTAGACATGTGCATTAGTTTCATCTCGAATCGCGATTCGTTTTGAATTTCGTTAATTCATATTTCGGAAGTACTTCCGAAATAATGAATTGATAGGAGACGAAAACGAAACGGTATGAAACGGTATATAATGAAATTGAGTTGTTAATTTGTTGTTATACTATGTTTTGTTTTCACTGTTTTGCAAGAGAACCCATTGATTGAATGAGCAGGATTTACTTAGTTACGTTAGTAATCCGAAATTCAAATTGATATCAAATATCGAATTGCTCCCGATGACAGTACTTTACAAGTAGTGATTAGAAATTCGAATCGATATCAAATATCGAATCGCTCCTAATGACATAAGATATAACATATGTAAACATATAATAACATGTTATAGCATAACATAACAATATGAAACGAATCAATTTCGTTTTTCGGTTTCTGAAGCACCCAGTCCCTGTCAATGGTTAACTAGCAATAAAATAACCATATAACCCTAGCCTTGCCTTTTAACAGTAGAATTTGATTTATTTCGTTTTTTTAGTTAGTGATCCAAAATTGTAATTAATATCAAATATCGAATTGATTCGTTATCAGTTTCCTGCCTGTGGAATGACTGACAGTAGGTTGAATCAATCACTGCATGACTTTTGCTTGAAAAAGTTAACAATGTTTAGCCAATCACCGTTTTGCATCTTCCTTCAGTCTGCGGCCAACCACATCATATTGACTTGTTTTACAGCCAGTAATTTTGATCATGTGACAGACAGTAGGTCCAACGAAGGTTAGGATGGCCATGTGATCACCACGGGGCTGTACTGCTTTAAATACCACTGACATAACGGTTTCCTGTCACTTTGACAGAGACAGACATAGATTGATTTAATTTGTGTCTTCTTCTGTTTGATTCTCCATTGCTGTGTGACGTTCCCTTGTTGTCTGGTGGGAAAACTATCACTGATTTCTTCAGTCAGCCAGCTTCAGGGGTTAAATATCGTTTTCTGTTACATTATTTCCAAGAAGATCTCTTTACCTGTTGCAGTGCGGTGCGGCGCTCACACACTCTATGTGGTATTACTGGCAGGTTTGTATTGTGTCCGTTTACACAATCACTTCATTTTTTACAAATTCTGTTAATTTAAATATCTAAACAAATTTTTTAAATCAAGGAATCTTGTTAGGGATTTGAGGGGTGGCTGGAGGAATGACTTCAGCCCTAGTTTAGATTAGGATTTAGGTGCCTGGTATTGTAGAGGGGGGGGGGGCGTCTGTTAGATTAGGGCCTTAGAAATAGAAATTTTAGGGAGTTAGAAAAAGCACCCCTCTCCTTTCAAATTTTACCCCCTAATCTATTTTTTAGCAGTTGAAATTGCAGCCTTGAAGCATTTTTTTTACACCTGCGTTTATTAGTGAGATAATAATAATCACCTAGATAGATTTCCAGTATATAAGGAATACGAGCTTTGAATAGATTATAATTAAATTGTCTTGTAGGAGCGAGGCTCACATTGGTTATTTGTTTGCGAACACTAGTTCTTCTTAAATCAGTTCTCTTCTGTTTTCATTTAATTTTCCTTATTTTATTACTTATAGGCTTCCAAGTATTGATTTAAATTTACCTAGTCACAGTGAAGTAAACTGTGTTCTAGAATTTTTTTTTCAAATTTAATAACATTTGATTAAATTATCGCACACTGAATAAAACTATTTTTGTTTTTTTCTCTCGAACTGATTATAAGATTATTAAAAGAAAGCTAAATGAGCTTGCTGACCAGAAAGAAAATAAACATACCCAGGTGAATGTGGTATGATACACCTTTGTGCAGGTAAAAGGGAAATTCTCAACAGGGTGGCTGCAATGGTCTATACACAAATATAAGCCATTGCAGCCATCCTGTTGAGAATTTTCCTTTTACCTGCATGAAGGTACATCATACCATATCCACCTGGGTATGTTTAATTTCTTTCTGTTTATTTTTTAGGGTTACTCCATCTCGGCCAAGCTCAGGCATTCCTGTCTTTCTCAATTTTCTTGCACTCTCCTAAGTACTTATTTCTTGAGCTTGCTGACCAACAGCGCAGCCAGTCCGCCTTCTCACCACTTAGTTGTCAGTTAAATAGTCATACTTACTAACTATTCCTGAGTATTTAATTTACTAATAGTAGTACTACTAGTCAATGAATCTAAATATCAAATTATATAGTATTTCTGTAATCTGTACTATGTCATCTTAAATAATTAATTATTCCTCCTTAAATTAAAAATTATTAATAACAATAATTTTATTTATAAAACACTGTCAGATCACGGTGCTCTCTATGCAGTGAGTCTTGCGCTGAGTGTACGTATCTGCATAGTAGCAGAGAGATAGAGGAATAGAACAATGAAAAGCTTGATTCCATGTTTAAGTTTATTTTTTTATTTTATAACGGTCCTGTACCACCACCATTAACCCATTTGTGTTTTTCAATTATTTTTGAAAAATTTTCATTACAAAATTTTGAAATATTGTAAATTATAAATACACACACAGAAATACATTTATTAAATTCTCCAGACTTAAATAAACCCAAATTGGCCAAATCCCATAAATCTTTGCAGTTCTTTAATCAAATTTAAAAAATCAAATAATGAGAGGTCGGCAAAAGCATTCGTAAGGGGCAGATTGCAGAGAGCGTCCGTGTTCATCACTGTCCTGCCCCTGTTGGAACACTTGGTCCGACAATGCCAGGGACCACCACCACTACCACTACTACTACCACGACAATGAGCAGCAGGGCAAGACACAGTGTAATGTCAACAACTGCAATTGTGTCGATGTTGATATTCACTAGAGTGTCCACCACTGCCAGCAGCACTACAACTACTATTGCCTCCACTATTGCTGCTAGGCCAACAAGTAGTGTCTCTGCTTCATCTGTCCCGAAGCAGAGACAAAGTGGAGAACTACTGTGTGATGTTCCCCATAATCCCTGTTGCCCAGGTAAAAATGGTCGTAGCAAGAGGGGAAAAGGTACTACGTGTAGTAGGGGTGCTAAAACGAGTAGTCATGAGTCCAGTCTCCATTTGAAGTTGTCCAAGATTTGGAAGGAGAAAAGCACTGGTGCTGAATTTGGTATGTATAGCAAAGGCTGCATCAGAGTAGGGGGGGTGATAATACCATATCTGAGGGCAAGATATCGATGTCGATATCTTGTACTCATCGTCTGTTACAGGATGAACCCTCAAGAACTACATGTACTGTAGTAAGTAGTAACATCACATCCACTCCTGTCACTTCCGGTACTGGGAAGATGACCCCATCCTTATTTTATACTGGCACCAGCAGGCAAGTTCCAGTGCAGGCTGTGACAACTAGTACTAGTAGTACAGATATTCCATTTAGGCAGCCAGTGGGAGGGCTAATTGGCCAAATCCCAGGCCAGCTTAGAGCAATTTGGGGGCTTTCACTCTAGGGCAATGACTAAGCAGCAGACCCTTGAACTCACACATTTAATAGGGCAACTAATAGCAGTTGGAAGTGTTCCCTTCAATATGGTGGAATGTGAGCCTTTCAAACAGCTGATGGAGGCAGTGGCTACTCAATACCACGTCCCATCATGCACAACCTTTAGCAGGAGGATAGTGCCCTCTCTGTACCACTCCTCCGTCAATTTGTTGAAGGAGTAGTTGGCGAAGGCTGTTGGCCAGTCAGTGCACTTTACCACTGACTTATGGAATGCTCCTAGTGGTCAGCATTCCTTCCTTTCCTTGACGACACATTGGCGGCAGCCTACCAATGTGTCTGAGGAAGCCAGGAGTTAAAGGGCAGGGAGCTCTTGAACTGGTGCCATTGCTTTGAGAGGCAATCAGGGTTACCGATCTTTCTTCCTTCACAAAGAGGTGATGGACGAGCAGCACACCGCTTTTGAATATACTGCAGGCACTAAGAAAAATGGTTTCAAAGTGGCTTGGTCATGTGTCAGGGACAGGCGTAGAAGTGGGGTTTGTGGTGACAGACGGGGCAGCTAATATGCTTAAGGCTTCACCACAGCAGCAACCAGGGCATTATTCACATTGGCACTAAATCTTGGTGCTCTCTGTGGTTTTTGGGACTGCTGCACCTTAGACTCACTACTATCATCCTCTGCTATTACTCGTCTAAACCGTTTTCTACCATGCTGCCTCTCATACCCACCCGTGACTTCCTCTCCTTCTCTTCCCTCCACGCCTCTGCTTCTCTCACTTCTTCTCCCCTTCAATGACCAAATTTTTTTTGGATGAAGTATTTTACCAGGAAGGATACATTGAGATTTCTCTCGGTTTCAAGTATGTCCTGGGTGGCGAGTATGTACCGTTAGGTGTCTTGCCCAAGGACACTTACTTGATAGTAAACACTGATTTGATAATAACCAACGAATCAATAGTAACCATCGATTCGGTAGTAACTACCGATCCGATAGTAACCACTGAATCGAACAGATTAATTATACTGCAGAGGGGTGCTTTCCATCAGTGTGTGGATTCATATGCTGCATTAATTATACTGCAGACTTGCAGAGAGACATTTCCTGGCGTAGCCTGTCTTTAAACAGCAAAATTTGATTCATTGGGGTTTTATTTAGTGATCTGAATTCAAATCAATAACACCTAACAACAGCAAACGCAAGACTTTATGAACCAAATTAGATTTGTTTCACAGTTACACAAAGAAAGCACTGCAGTCACCCTGTATGTGTCTCCAATCTCCATCCAATCCATAGTGATCCAAAATTTGAATCGATATCAGCTATCGAATTGATCAGAAGCGAAATTTCGAAATGAAACGGAATAGGAAACAAAGCTAAATGGAAAGAAATTGATTTGAAATTAAAATTAAACGAATTTTCCAGCAGTGCACACCGCTACCAAAAGTTACCAAAAGATAGAAATCACATCTTTATTTGTAAATTCATTAAGCCTTTCTCTACCAGGTTGTTTGCAACCTACGCTGAGAAACTGGTAACTGTATTCCAAGCCTGGTGCGAACTTAACCAGTGTTGTTGTAAACTTAATAACTCCATAGACTTTTGTGGCTCTGGGACCTTTACAACAGATCTGGTTACCTTTGCACCAGGTTTGGAATAGAGCCCTGTGAGTTTGGGGATTTAGATAAAAAGTCCCTAAATTTACCCTTCCACCCATAATAATACACATCACATATACACCACAAACATATATCTGAAATTTGAATCTGTCATGAGATCCAAACAACACAGCGAGCTGGGTTCAACAGGTGTTTATTTCAGCAATAAACACAGGGTAGACACACGGTTTGCATCCTCTCTCTGAGCTGTCTTCCTGGTACTACCCTTAGAGCCGCCCCTTCCTCTAATGTCACTGCTGGCTCTCACAGAATCTATGTCAACTATCGAATTGATCTTAACTTACAATACATACAAGTACTAAAGCAAACGACTTTATGAAACGAATCGGATTCGTTTGACTGTTACACAAAGTACCCCTATACCAGTCCATTGGCCTGTGGTGTTGAATCTGTTGTCAGCACCACAGGCGAATGGACAGCTCAACATTTAACCCTAGCTTGCCTTTTAAGCAAAATTTGATTACTTTGCAAATAAATAAATAATTGGGGTTTTATTTAGTGATCTGAAATTCGAATTGATATCAACTATTGAATCGATCCAGTATACAAAACGAAATGAGACGAAATTACAGAATGAAACAAAATATGTAACGAAAATGAAATTATTGAAAGAATAAACAAAATGAATTTTCCAGCCGTGCACACATCTACAAACCATAGAAAGAGCAAGAAATTCAAAGACAATTAAAGTAAAAAAATACATGGCTCAAGAAGCAGAAGCCAACTGAAATTGTTTTTTAATCTTTCAAATAAGCCAAACAGCAATGGTAAGCACAAAGGATTCACAACATTTCAACCTCACTTATTGTCTCAAATTTATTTGACTTTTATAGCTGTATAAATTGACTGTTTGCGATTTGAAGTCGTGTTTTTTTTTGTATGAAAATTTTTAATTATGATAGTTGCTATTATCACAACAAACAGCCAAAGAGAAAGGCCGTGCAGGGCCAGGCAACAAGTGTATAGAGGCACTCTGCAGAGAAACAGTACAAATCCGTAAAAAGAGTGTCACAGTCAGCAAATGAGTAAACACAAAAAGGAGGAGAAAAGGGGAACGAAAACAAAAAGATGACAAAAATCAGGGAAAGTGACACAGTCGCAAGAGGGTATAGGGCGGGTCTACCGGGACAAAAAAGAAAAAACACCCTTTCTGGTACGGGGGGGATAGGAAAGTGGGGAACTGTCCGAGTCGCGTGGCATTGCTGGCTCACTCCGTCAGTCTGAAAGGCAGCCAGAGGCCAGTCAGGAGGCCACATGACCGGGGAGGTTCAGGGCCAAAAAGAGCAGGCAGAGCCGCAGTAGCCGCTCAAAATGGCACGCCCGGGCTAAAACCATGCTCCCAAAACAAAGAGCAAAAAGGAGGGGGTGGAAAAAGTAAAAGACCCAGAACCCAGAGAGTCCATCATGACATGCTTGAAAACGAGAGAAATCTCAATGTATCCTTCCTGGTAAAATCCTTTATAAATAAATGTAGCCAAGTCCCTGATGTAACAGAAAATGCTCAGTACACATAACAATATGTACAGGTGCCACTCAAACCTAGCCTATCCCGGGTCATGAGCAACCAGGTACAAGGAGCCAGGGCCCAAGGCAACAGAGGCCCTATCTGGAGACAACCCCCAACGAGTGTAAAAGGCCCCATGCTTCCTCCGGAGCGGTGACCGAGTGGAACACATTATCGTGTTTTTTTGTACAACCCAGTCAAATTATATATTTTTTTACTGCAGATGCGTCAGACTCATAATATATGATTATTATATGTATAGGTCATGTCCTGCCAGAATTCTTTAACAAAAAAGTTTTAAAATCGTGAATTTCCAATCACCTACAATGTGTAAAATTATTTTTTCAAATTTTATCATCCACGACTTTGCGGTTATATATTCTATGGGGAATGCTTTTGAAAAACATTAGAAATGGGAGTCTCACAAGCCCTGTCACGTTGCCTGTTCTCATATCCTTCACATACTTTTGTTCACTATTACATACATCCAACAAACATGGTGCTGTTGGTAAAAAAAGTATCTATTTTCAGTTTAAGTTTTTTTTTACCAGGATTGCAGGGATACTGCCCAAGCTCTGTAACCACTGTAGTATGTCGATTTTATAGTGCCTAAAGTGCCCCTTTAATCTTAGATGTGGCAATATTGACAATTTTGTATTATTTAGAATCCTACTCATAAATTTGATTCTGATATATTTAGTTTAATTTTCATTATATAGGAGATGCAAATATAAAGATGAACCAGGGTAAAAGAGGAGTAATGAAGTACTCAAATACATAACTGAACATAGAAACATAGAAACATAGAAAAAATGTCGGCAGATAAGAACCTTTCGGCCCATCTAGTCTGCCCAATTACATGGATACTTAACCTGGATTTATCTTTTGTTTAGGATAGCCTTATGCCTATCCCATGCTTGCTTAAATTCAATTACTGTTTTGGCCTCTACCACTTCTACTGGAAGACTGTTCCATGTATCCACCACCCTCTCAGTAAAATAATGCTTCCTGATGTTACTTTTAAACCTTTGCCCCTCTAATCTAAGACTATGTCCTCTTGTTTTGCTATTTTGTTTCCTTTTAAATATACTCCCTTCCTCTACCTTGTGGATTCCCTTTACGTATTTAAATGTTTCTATCATATCTCCTCTGTCTCGTCTTTTTTCCAAGCTGTACATGTTAAGATCATTAAGCCTTTCCTGGTAACTTTTCTCCTTCAAGCCGTACACCATTTTAGTAGCCCTCTCTGAACTCTCTCTAAGATGTCTATATCCTTCTGGAGATACGGTCTCCAGTACTGCACACAGTACTCCAAGTGAGGTCTCACCAGTGCTCTGTACAGTGGCATGAGCACTTCCCTTTTCCTACTGCTAATACCTCTCCCTACACAACCAAGCATTCTGCTAGCATTTCCTGCTGCTCTATTACATTGACTACTTACCCTTAGATCCTCTGAAATAATGACCCCTAAATCCCTTTCCTCAGATGTTGAGGTTAGGACTGTATCAAATATTCTATATTCAGCCCTTGGGTTTTTACGTCCCAGGTGCATTATCTTGCACTTATTGTCAGGTCTCAGCAGACCCACGGGCTCCCCCACCGCCGAGCCCCGAGCCGCAACCCCGCGCCGCGACTCCGGGCCCCCTGCGGTTTCCTTGGCGGTGGTGAGGGCTGTCCCCGCGGCACGGTGGCCCCCGGTGTCGGCGCTCCATACCAGGGACCCCTTCAATCAGCGACGCACCCCTGCGACACCACGGATTCCCCCTGCAGCAACTCACCCCCGGCGTCGGCTGCCACGCGTCTCGGCGTCCCACGTGGTTCCTCCAAGATGGCGTCACCAACCAATCAGAATCCAGTATCCCCAGGTAACCAGATACACTTCTCTCCTGATTGGCCCAATTCCCACAGGCGCCCTATTTAAATCCCAGCCTCTCCAAAACTCATTGCTTGGTTGTCCTGTTCCTTCCCTTTAACCTCCCTCACCTGAGCATACCTGCCTATGACCTTTCTATCAGATTTATCGTGTACCGGACTCCCGCTTGTACCACCGACTACCCTCGATCAGATTTACCGTGTGCCAAACCTCTGCTTGTACCACCGACTACCCTCGATCAGATTTACCGTGTGCCAAACCTCTGCTTGTACCACCGACTACTCTCTATCAGCTTCTCCGTGTACCGAACCTCAGCTTGTATCATCGACTACTCTCTTCTGGAAACCCTGCAAGGTACTGAGCCTTACGTTATCTACTATACACCTTATCACATCCAGACTTTCCCCCAAAACGGCTTGTCCCGCATCCTGAACTCCACAAACACGAACCTGACACTTATCCACATTAAAACTCAATTGCCACAACTCCGACCATTTTTTTAGTTTACCTAAATCATTTGTCATTTGGCTGATCCCTCCAGGAACGTCAACCCTGTTGCAAATCTTTGTGTCATCAGCAAAAAGACATACTTTTCCATTAATACCTTCTGCAATATCACTAATAAAAATATTAAAGAGAATGGGTCCAAGTACTGACCCCTGAGGTACCCCACTGGTAACAAGACCTTGTGCCGAATAAACTCCATTTACCACAACCCTCTGTTGTCTGTCACTCAGCCACTGCCTAATCCAGTCAACAATATTGGAATCCAAGCTCAAAGATTGCAATTTATTGATAAGCCTTCTATGCGGAACAGTATCAAAAGCCTTACTGAAATCTAAATAAGCAATGTCTACTGCACCACCTGTGTCTATTATTTTTGTTACCCAATCAAAAAAATCAATAAGATTAGTTTGGCATGATCTCCCTGAGGTAAACCCATGTTGTTTCTGATCCTGTAATCTATGTGTTTTTAGATGTTCAACAATCCTTTCCTTTAACATGGTTTCCATTAATTTCCCCACTACTGACGTAAGACTAACTGGCCTATAGTTCCCCGATTCCTCCCTACTACCCTTCTTGTAAATGGGCACAACATTTGCTAATTTCCAGTCTTCTGGGACGACTCCCGTTAACAAGGATTGGTTAAATAAATCTGTTAATGGTTTTGCTATTACATCACTGAGCTCTTTTAATAATTTAGGGTGGATCCCATCAGGCCCCATTGACTTATTTGTCTTTACTTTAGACAGCTGCTGTAGAACCTCCTCCTCTGTAAACTGATATGTAAATGTCTCTTTAGTGTTCTCTCCTAACTGAGGTCCCTTTCCTTCCTTTTCTTCTGCAAAGACTGAACAAAAATATTCATTGAGGCAGTCAGCGAGACTTTATCCTCTTCTACATACCTTCCTTCCTTTGTTTTTAATCTAACTAATCCTTGTTTTACTTTTCTTTTCTCGTTTATGTATCTAAAAAATGTTTTGTCCCCCTTTTTTACTGACTGAGCTATTTTTCTTCTGCGTGTGCTTTGGAAGCTCTTATAAATTGCTTTGCCTCTTTCTGCCTAATCTTATAGGTTTGCCTATCTCTTCACTCTGAGTTGTTTTATAATTATTGAATGCTATCTTTTTGTTCTTCACTATTTTGGCCACTTCTGCAGAGTACCACAGTGGTTTCTTCCCTTTTTTGTTTTTGCTAACAAGCCGAATGCAATTTCCTGTGGCCTTCAATAATGCTTCCTTTAAATAATCCCATTTCTCCTGGACTCCCTTTAAACTCCTCCAGTCTGATAATGACTCCTTCACACAAAATCTCATTTTAGAAAAATCTGTTTTTTTAAAGTCTAAAACTTTTGTTCTTGTGTGGTGCGGCTCCATCCCTGTTGTTATATTAAACCATACTGACTGGTGATCACTAGATCCCAAATTTTCACCTACAACAACGTCTGATACCAAACCTCCATTTGTGAGTATTAAATCCAATATGGCCTCTTTACGGGTCGGCTCCTCAACTACTTGTGTTAGAGATAATCCCAGTAGGGAGTTTAGAATATTTGTACTCCTGGTGCACCCAGCTGTTTTGGTTTTCCAGTTCACATCAGGAAGATTAAAGTCCCCCATGATAATAACTTCCCCCTTCATTGCCATTTTGGCTATTTCCTCAACCAGCAGATTATCTAGTTCTTCTGCTTGTCCAGGGGGTCTATAGATCACACCTACACGAGCTACTGTATGATTGCCAAATGTTAGCGTAACCCAAACTGACTCTATGTTCACCTCGCTCACTTTTATTTGGTTCGTTTTTATGTTGTTTTTCACATACAGGGCCACTCCTCCTCCTTTCCTACCTTCTCTGTCTTTTCTATATAAAGAGTACCCCGGTATTGTTATGTCCCAGTTATTTTTCTCACTGAACCATGTCTCAGTAACCGCCACTAAATCTACTTTTTCAGCTGCCATCATTGCCTCTAGTTCATTGATTTTATTGACTAAACTGCGAGCATTTGTAGACACGACTCTGAGCTTGTCATTTTTTACCTCGCATGTTGCTTGCACCCTCCGATTTAGTTTTGGGGGACAATCGGGCAGATTGTTTTTTACCCTTTTGTCCCCCCTCCTAGTTTAAATATTTCTTTGCGAAACCTTTGAACTTCTCACTGAGAACATATGTTCCCCTATGAGTAAGATGCAAACCATCTTTTTTATACAGTTCCTTTCTGCTCCAATTAGAGCTATCATGGGACACAAAGCCAAATCCTTGCTCCCGACACCATTCCCGAAGCCACAAATTGAATTCCCTATTGCACATCTGCCTATCTTGAATGTTATGCACAGGCAAAACTTCAGAGAATGACACAGTGGACGCAATCTGCTGTATTTCACCTCCAAAAACACAAAAATCTTCCTTAATCTCCGAAACCTCATTGCTAGCCAAGTCATTTGTCCCTAGATGGACTAGAACGTCCACTTCCCCTTGTTGCTTTGCTTGTTTGACAATATTGAGAATACGTCTCTTGTCTCTACGAGCAGTAGCCCCAGGAAGACATCTCACCAAACCACTACTCTCCAGCTCAACACCTCTTATGATAGAATCACCCAGCAACAATTGCCTTCATCAAGTCCCACCTTTTCATTTTTGTCCTTGGTTGCAGTGCTGCATACCTTAGGCATAGTGGATGGTGGTTCCTCCACTATGGTGTCTGAGCCTACATCCGTCTTATCACTACACTCTGAAAGTGCCTCAAAAGAATTAAGAAGAGCCACAGATTGTGGGACATGCCTTCTATCCACAACTCTAAGTCTACCAGATCCTACAGTAGTCCATCTGCCGCTCCTAGGAGGCCTCTGTGGCAGTGGCTTAGTAACAGTCATAGCCTGAGTTTCTCTAACAGATAATTTACAAATCTCAGACTTCAAACAGGCAATTTCCTGCTGCAATAAAGAGAGCTGCCTACATATCAGGCACACTCCAAACCTCCAAAAATTGGATCTAAAAACAAAAGCATGACAGCTCTTACACTGGACCAAGCCTGCCATTATAAAAGAATGGATTTAAAACCAGCAAATCTTACCTTTTTGTAGGTTTTCTACCTCCTGTCTAACCTCAGACTACCTCCAGAGTATCTCCAGAAGATCTCCTGTAAGTGCTCACTTTGAAGACTTCACTTAGAAGGCTTCCCAAGCTCAAGCTCAATAACATCATTATATAACAGTTAGAATAACTCTAAAGAAGTATACCATTGACTTTGCTTTACTTTATCTGACTTGACTCAACAGTTGTTATGCTTCAAGGAAATACTGTATGCATTCATCCTTTTCACCTTTAAGCATACAATTGATATGGTGCAGTAAAAACTGTTTCTTTTAAGACTTACAAATCTGATCTTTATGGATCCTTACAAAAAATATAGAAAAAAATTACAATTTGCATTAGATTATCTGGAAATCCCTTCTGTAATTTTTGTGTGTTTTGTGTAAACAACAGCTGTGGCTTTTTAGACATTACATATAAATACCAACCCGAATGCATAACAGTAAAAAAGATCATTCATAATTATCACCAGAGGAATTGTCAGATTTATTTGGCTAATTAAAAAGTAATTATATCTTTAGAGCTACATAAGGGTCACCAGAAGCAATCTGTAGATTACGCTCCTTTTTATTCCAATTCCTGGCATTCATTTGCTATTCGATAATTGCTAATATAAATCTGTTCATTCTAACTCTTAGGAGGCAAAATTGCTTCTCAAAGGCTGGAAAGGGAATTCCAATGAGATGCTGCTGTTAAACGTTTGGTACATATACTGTACTCCAGTCTTAAATAAACATTTTGTATGAGTAAACATACCACATTATTTTATGAAATCATTAAATAAGTTACATTATTTTATGAAACCATTAATTAAATTATTAGCCTAAAACACTAAACTGAGGATCACCCTGCACTTCAAACAAGTGTATCTGCTCAAACTGATAAAATGTGGTACAAAAATCAAGGACTGGACCAAGTCCTTGTAGGAAATGTGACAATCCAGGGAGACAATGCCAATAACTCACTTCAAATTCAACAAGTCCTTCGGAACGAATGAAGGGCAATTTCACATTAGAAAAGAAGGCAAATTGAAATCTTCTCATTGCATCACTGTTCACATGAAGTAAACGCTACAGATCAGAGCATTGTAAACAGCTTGCCACAGCTCAAAGCGTATGAAAAGAAAACAATCTTCACACGATCTGCTAAGGATTAAAACATGGAACGAAAACACATCATGGAAAAATGCTCAAACAATATAAATATAAATAAAAAGAGAAATCTGCAAACTTAAATTTAACATTTTAAAAAAAGATTGTTTTTTTCAATGCGTTATTAGGTTTTCAATTATTAAACTTGATGCAAGGTGGTACTGTCATATATTGGCACGTAGTACAAATGAAGAACATAAAATTGGCAGAAGAGTAAACAAAAGCTAGCTTGATGCAAGATGTTACTGTCATATCGTAGCACATAGTACAAAGGAAGAACATAAATTAGTAGAAAGGTAAACAAAAGCTAACACTAACAATGGAGAAATTCTGATCATAGTAGCGCGAGTACAAATGAGATTAAAACAAAGACAGGAAAATCGAAAGTAACAGGAGGAAGGGGGTGCACTTCCTTTGTGATGCTCAACCTGAATTACATCAGGACATTAAAATAAGCAGATTTCCAGGGAGACGCTCATGGAGTTAAGTGTTGTAATGTATCTTTGTATAAATGTGAAAGTATACACCAACAAGGTAGCGTGTTTAGGGAGCACTAAAAGATCTATACAATGCGGTATGATTAGTGTATGACAATTAAAACTTATCTTATAATAATCAGAGGAGGTTCAAATCGGATTTTCAATTGATGAAGTATGGTTATATCCTATTATAGAAATAGAGACTGATCACATAATAAAGTAACGGACATATATTGATTTTCTTAATTAATGGTCTCACTCACAGACGGAGCCTCAAATGGCTTGTGATGTACGCCTGCAGACCTCTTAAAGGGGGACCTCGCCCATCTCTACGATGTCGTTTAAACTCCAAATTGGTAGTAATACCTCACATAAATCAAGGGTGCAGATAGTGTATTATCACAAAGAAAAATGGCTTTAAATATCAACTAATTGCCAACTCACGTGATTTTGAGCCTCCTATATAGGTGGCTCTGTATAGGAGCATATGGACCTCTTATCGATTCAGAGGGGGTCCCTCCTCACTCGAATAGCAGATAAGGATGGTGGATTGCAGAATGAATCAGGGAATCAGGTAGTTATCTCCAAGGATTGGTCAAATGGATTAAATGAAATAAAAATTCAATGACAATTAAAATATAAGCAAAAAACTCCCGAGACGCGTTTCACTTGCGTGCTGCAAGCTTCATCCGTCAGGAGTGAATGACTTAATCAGTGATAAAAGTTCCTTATATATTCTTATAATTAGTTAATTGGAAACACCATAATGTTAACATCCGTCCGAATCGTCGTTCATATCACCAATCCGGTTTTACTTCTGGGTAGCGCGAAATGATGTACTTCCGTTTCCGGATAATCCTGCATGTTCTGCTTTCATTTTCTTTGCGCGTGGGCGCATGCGCGGATGATGGTTTCGGTTTCAGTTTGTGGAACGATGGCATATGAAAGCGGTTGTATTCTTTATTCATCAATGTTTATCTAGGATGTAAAAGGCCACTTATTCGTAGTGGAAGGCACTCTCGTTGGGCATAAAATCATGAATACATATGGGCTTTTATACAGATCCTATACAACGTATACAAAATACATGTTCTTTAAAATATGTAAATACATAAACAACCCTTCTATACTTTTGACTCAACTAGGTGGCTAAAGAAAGTGACAGATTTCGAAGTCTATATTAAGACCCATGGGAGTCAGAGAGTCTAAGTTACAGTCAGGTCCAGAAATATTGGGACAGCGACACAATTTTAACATCTTTGGCTCTATACACCACCACAATGGAGTTGGAATGAAACAAACATAATGTGCTTTAACTGCAGACTGTCAGCTTTAATTTGAGGATATGTGCATACAACTCAGGTGAACGGTGTAGGACTTACAGCAGTTTGCAGATGTGCCTCCCACTTGTTAAGGGACCAAAAGTAATGGGACAATTGGCTTCTCAGCTGTTCCATGGCCAGGTGTGTGATATTCCCTCATTGCCCCAATTACAATGTGCAGATAAAAGGCCCAGAGTTAATTTCAAGTGTGCTATTTGCATTTGGAATCTGTTGCTATCAACTCTCAAGATGAGATCCAAAGAGCTGTCACTATCAATGAAGCAAGCCATCATTAGGCTGAAGAAACAAAACAAACCCATCAGAGAGATAGCAAGAACATTAGGCGTGGCCAAAACAACTGTTTGGAACATTCTCAAAAAGAAGAAATGCACCGTGAGCTCAGCAACACCAAAAGACCTGGGAGACCACGGAAAACAACTGTGGTGGATGACCAAAGAATTCTTTCCCTGGTGAAGAAAACACCCTTCACCACAGTTGGCCAGATCAAGAACACTCTCCAGGCGGTAGGTGTATGTATGTCAAAGTCAACAATCAAGAGAAGACTTCACCAGAGTGAATACAGAGGGTTCACCACAAGATGTAAACCATTGGTGAGCCTCAAAAACAGGAAGGCCAGATTAGAGTTTGCCAAACAACACCTAACAAAGCCTTCACAGTTCTGGAACAAGATCCTATGGACAGATGAGACCAAGATCAACTTGTACCAGAGTGATGGGAAGAGAAGAGTATGGAGAAGGAAAGGAACTGCTCATGATCCTAAGCATACCACCTCATCAGTGAAGCATGGTGGTGGTAGTGTCATGGCGTGGGCATTTATGGCTGCCAATGGAACTGGTTCTCTTGTATTTATTGATGATGTGACTGGTGACAAAAGCAGCAGGATGAATTCTGAAGTGTTTCGGGCAATATTATCTGCTCACATTCAGCCAAATGCTGCAGATGGACCATTGGACGGCGCCATTGGACGGCGCTTCACAGTGCAGATGGACAATGACCCAAAGCATACTGCAAAAGCAACCAAAGAGTTTTTGAAGGGACAGAAGTGGAATGTTATGCAATGGTCAAGCCAATCACCTGACCTGAATCCCATTGAGCATGCATTTCACTTGCTGAAGACAAAACTGAAGGGAAAATGCCCCAAGAGCAAGCAGGAACTGAAGACAGTTGCAGTAGAGGCCTGGCAGAGCATCACCAGGGATGAAACCCAGCGTCTGGTGATGTCTATGCGTTCCAGACTTCAGGCTGTGATTGACTGCATAGGATTTGCAACCAAGTATTAAGAAGGGAAAGTTTGATTTATGCTTATTATTCTGTCCCATTACTTTTGGTCCCTTAACAAGTGGGAGGCACATCTGCAAACTGCTGTAAGTCCTACACCGCTAACCTGAGTTGGATGTACATACCCTAAAATTTAAGCTGACAGTCTGCAGTTAAAGCACATTGTGTTTGTTTCATTCCAACTCCATTGTGGTGGTGTATAGAGCCAAAGATGTTAGAATTGTGTTTATGTCCCAATATTTCTGGACCTGACTGTATATATCCATCTCATCTCCGTTTTACAGCATTTTTTGGTGTAGATTTTCCCTCTCCAATGACATTTAATTTTTTTCTATCACAAAAAACTGAGAACCTATAGGATCGCAATTATGTGTATCTCTATAATGCAAAGGGACATTATGTTTATCGTTTCCTTTATTAATATTATATACAGTGGCAAGAAAAAGTATGTGAACCGTTTGGGATTACGTGTAGTTTTGCATGAATTGGTCATAAAATGTGCTCTGATCTTCATCTAAGTCACAACAATTTGAAAAACACAGTCTGCTTAAAATAATACAACACAAACATTATATGTTTTCATGTGTTTATTGAACATAACATGTAAACATTCACAGTGCAGGGTGGAAAATGTATGTGAACCCCTAGCCTAATGACTTCTCCAAGAGCTAATTGGAGCCAGGAGTGAGCCAACCTTGAGTCCAATCAGTGTGATATTATTGGATGTGTTGCTGAAAGCTGTCCTGCCCTTTAAAAACACACACCAGTTTTGGGTTTACTGGTTTCAAGAAGCACTGCCTGATGTGAACCATGCCTCGCAGAAAAGAGCTCTCAGAAGACCTAAGATCAAGAATTGTTGACTTGCATGAATCTGGAAAGGGTTACAAAAGTATCTCCAAAAGCCTTGATGTTCATGTGTCCACAGTAAAACAGACTGTCTACAAATGGAGAAAGTTCAGCACTGTTGCTAGTCTACCTAGGCATGGCCGTCCTGTAAAGATGACTGCAAGAGCACAGCGCATAATGCTTAATGAGGTAAAGAAGTATCCTAGAGTGTCATCTAAAGATTTACAAAAATCTCTGGCACATGCTAACATTTTTGTTGACACATCTACAATAAGGAAAACATTAAACAAGAATGGAGTACATGGGAGGACACCACGGAGGAAGCCTTTACTGTCCAAAAAGAATATTGCAGCACATTTGAAGTTTGCAAAAGAGCACCTGGATGTTCCACAGCACTACTGGCAAAATATTCTGTGGACAGATGAAATCAAAATTGAGATGTTTGGAAATAACACACAACACTATTTGTGGAGAAAAAAAGGCACAGCACACCAACATCAAAACCTCATCCCCACTGTAAAACATGGCGGAGGGAGCACCATGGTTTGGGGCCTGGACGGATTGTTGTCATTGATGGAAAAATGAATTCCAGAGTTTATCAAGACATTTTGCAGGAAAACGTAAGACCATCTGTCCGCCAACTGAAGCTCCGCAGAGGATGGGTGATGCAACAGGACAATGACCCATAGCATACAAGTAATTCAACAAAAGAATGGCTTCACCAAACCAAAATACGCCTTCTGGAGTGGCCCAGTCAGAGTCCTGACCTCAACCCGATTGAAATGCTGTGGCATGACCTTAAGAGAGCGATTCACACTAGACATCCCAAGAATATTGCTACACTGAAACAGTTTTGTGAAGAGGAGTGGTCCAAAATTACACCAGATCGTTGTGCAGGTCTGATCTACAACTACAGGAAACGTTTGGTTGAGGTTATTGCTGCCAAAGGAAGGTCAACCAGTTATTAAGTCCAAAGGTTCACATACTTTTTCCACCCTGCACTGTGAATGTTTGCATGTTCTGTTCAATAAAAACATGAAAACATATAATGTTTGTATTGTATTATTTTAACCCTTTCGCTGCTGAGGCTTTTCCCGCCCCTGTGCTGAGGTCATTTTTACCGGTTTTGCTCATCATGTTTAAACGTGTTTTGAAGGCTTATTTTAGTATATGACCCAGACATATTATATATCGTTCTTTCCGTCAGACTCGGCAGATTCATAATATGTCATTATTATATGTATACGTCATGACCTGTCTGTATATTATAACAAAAAATGCAATAAAATATGATTTTTCAATAATTTACAATGTGTAAAGTTTTTTTTTTTCACATTTTAACATGCGAGCAATTGCGGTTATATTTTTGTATGGGGTGCGCTTGTTAAAAAAAATTAGAGATGGGGTCTCGTTACATTTTTTTTTGGGGAAAATTACACGATTTTTAACAAACGCACCGCATACAAAAATCATTAGTGCAGCATCATTGTTCACATTATAATTGAAATGGGAACAATATTGCAGCATTAACAAACCAAAAAAAAGAAAAAAAACTTGTTTATTTTTTTTTTATAATTTTTTTTTAAAATATTTTTTTATTTTTATTTTTAATTTTTTTTTTCTACAAACTTTTTTCACATTCGTGTTTGGTATCGTTGGAACGGCCATGCTCTGGCCGATCCAACAATACCAAACTTTAACCCCTAGCTGCCACGGATCGGGAGATAGGGGGTTCATTGGAACCCCTATCTCCACCATTGGTGGCAGCTAGGGGTTAACTCCAGGACTGGCGTCATCATGCTATGCACGATGACGCCAGTCCTCAGGGGGCATTCCTGGAAGCTTGGCCGACATCGAAGATGTCGGCCAGCTCCGGGAAAGGATCACGAACCGGCGCTTTTCAGCGCCGATTCGTGATCCGGCTCCCCAGGGGTTAATGCAAGGTACCATTTGGAAGGGCAGGCTGTGCCCTTCCAAACGGTGCCTGGGTTAACCCCTGCAACGCCGCCGATCGGGAGGGAGAGAGGTCCGAAGGACCTCCCCCCTCCCTTTTCAGGCGCCTCCTCCGCACATGCGGGGGGGCGCCTGAATTAGGTGTCATCGCGCCGCCGCGATGACACCTAATTACTCCGGCGGCGGTTCTGGATGCTGGGCTGACATCGAGGATGTCAGCCCGCACTGGGAGGGCCAGCGATCGGCCGGAACCCGGCTGAACGCTGGCCCCAAAGTGAGGACGCGCTCAGCGCGTCCACCGCATGGAACGTTACATGCGGTTGGACGTGCTGAGCGCGTCCGCCGCAGCGAAGGGGTTAAGCAGACTGTGTTTTTCAAATTGTTGTGACTTAGATGAAGATCAGAGCACATTTTATGACCAATTCATGCAAAACTCCACATAATCCCAAAGGGTTCACATACTTTTTCTTGCCACTGTATATGTTCGTTAATCCTGACATATAGAGGACGTGATGTTTGGCCTATGTATATTTTATTACATGGACATTTCATTAAATATATCCCATTTTTGGATTGACATGTCATTACTGACTTGATCTTATATTTCCTTGTTACTTGAGCTGCATTAAACTCTTGAATTAGTCTCCTATGATTCCCTGTTTTGCGGCAGGCTATGCATCGTCCGCAACCTTAAAAGCCTGGTTTTAGCTGAAATAACTCCTTATTCTTCTCAACAATGGGTATATGATTTTTCACCAATTTGATATTTAAAGTATCACTACCCCTATAGATAACCCTAGGCTTTTCTGGCAAAATTCTGTTAAAAATAGGATTTCTTTTGAGAATGGGCCAGTATCGAGTAATTGATTTCTTTATGGTTTTGTTTATGGTATTATAGTTAAGAACAAAGGGAACAGTGATATTCTCACTCTTAAGAACAAAGGGAGCAGTGATGTATAAATGTGCCAATTCTTGTTTTGATAAAAAGCTAGTGGGGAATGAGCCCCTCCCATGTAAATACACAGAGTCGAGCAGCGGTAGAAACACTGTACATTGAATTATTTATAGATGCACTGGAAATTTGTATCATTGTAGGTGGCAATTTAGATTCTTGGTCGAGGTCGTCATCATGAATTAAAATGGTGCAATAAATTGTAAAGAAAAAAACATGTCAATCTGGTAAACTGGTGATGCACCAAACACTTTCACCAGATGCTGGAATTTATTTTGCATTAATGTGTCTTGTGTCTTTTTCACCCACCCAAGTGATTTGCCTTGATATGGGCTTAATACTTCAATGGCCATTTAGGTAGATTTAAAAAAAATCTCTCTTTTGCATGTAGTTTTATAGGAGTCTGCGTGCAGGGGACACAATGTAGGTTTATAGGAGTCTGAGTGCAGGGGACACAATGTAGGTTTATAGGAGTCTGAGTGCAGGGGACACAACTTGTGTCTGTTGAACACTGTTAACAAGAAACAGCAGGTCGTCAGCATATGCAGGGATTTTGTACTGGAAGTATGTTCCTCCAAGCCCAGGAAATTTAGCAAATGGCTATCAATGAAGACTGAAATGTAAGAATAAAAAATCAAGGTGGAAGGAGGGGGCTACACTGACAACTGCCCTTGTGGATGGTAATACATTTAGAAAGGGCACCATTTACCCACCTCCAAGCAGCGGGTAACTCCTACAGAGCTGAAATCCATGAATCAAATATGACTTTTCACTCTGTTTAAGATTCTTTTTTTGTATCTGTACAGAGCAGGAGAAAGTCCTTGTTTCTGTGTATAGTCAGCACAATAATATCTTGTACTAGCCACCCTGGCCTCCTGACAATGCCCATTTGATTGGGCTGGATCAGAGAGAGTAAAACAACCTTCAGTTTCTCAGGCAAGATCTTTGCCAAAATTGCCTTATAATTTTTGCACTCCGTTAGATCGGTAGAAGAAGAGAGTTTAGGCCGGTGTCACAGGAGCGCACTAGGTGCCCCTGTACAGTCGTCCCTACAGGCGTTCGTCGCAGTGTTGTGTCGCTGCAACGGGGCCAGTCACACACTTGTGCGCGCATAACAAGCGTCCGTCCACAGAGCCTCCCCTTCGAAACACTAGACGTGCGTCAACAGGGTTGCAAAGCGAGCTGGCCAGATGGGTGTCGAGTGCGCTCGTCTGATCCCGGCCTTAGGGGTTATCGCTTTGGCGGCTGCCAACATATGATGGTGTAACCAAGTCTCTCAGTTCATTAAATAAATTGAACAAGTGAGGGTTAAGACGTTAATGAGTGTCCAGTAGAAGACAATTGGTAGGCAATCCAGTCCCAGGGACTTCCACAGTTTCAACAGTTTAATTGCATCCACGTTGATAGGTGCGTCTAGTGGCTCAGTGACTTCAAGAATGGGAATCACTTTTCAACAGATGAGATTCAGATATATCTTCAAACACCACCACTTCATATTTCTCAGACATCTGGAAGAAAGAAGATACACAGAGTGGTTGATACCTGCATGGGATGCATCAGTGGTCCTCGATCATGGAAGAGAACCAGCAGATCACACAGTGGTGAAGGTCTAGATTCAAAGTCAAGGACCAGTCAACCCTGTTACTGTTACATTTCTGTTTTAATTGTTCTAATGAGTCAAGCTAAACATTTTTTTAAAACATCATATGTATGCTTTCATTTTTGATTGTTGTATTGATGAAAGGATTAATGAAATAAAATATAGAAAAATGTAACCTATCAAAAGCAAATTCTCTTACAATTAGTCTAGCGACAGTGGTAGCTATATAAGAACAAAAAAATGATAGAAATACTATTGTTACAATTGAATGAGGTTCTTGGAAATCAAGAACAGAACAGATTCAAGACATCTCAATCATACTGCCTGTCTATATCAATTGCGAGTAATAAAAAGACACGCAGAGTGAAAAACATGACAAAACTAGCCGTGAGGGAAAGTAATTTCATAGCAAAATAAAAGTTCAAATACAGAGTGGGAAGCTGACTAAAACAGAATCACGATTCAAACCAGATGCCGAACGTTATCTGAGACCTAAAGGAAAAGGAGTACAGCAGACTTTATAAAATGGGAGAATAAGGTGAGCTGTCATGAAGAGATTAAGTGCAGTTTGTGTATCCATCTTGCAGTTCAATCCACGTGCATATATATATATATATATATATATATATATATAATGTAGATTAGGTCGGCCGTGTTAGTCCAGATGCCAAAATCACGAGTATAGCAGTCTGTAGTGATACCTTTTTTATTGGACTACGTTACATTTAAAGTACAAGCTTTCGAGAGGATTCCTCCCTTCCTCAGGTATAGAAGCTGACTGATCAGAATAATAGAATAAAACATAGGGACAGTCATAGGGCTCACAGTTGGGGGTGTTAGATGTAGTACATTGCCAAATGGCATGGTCAGAGGGGGAATAAAAAAAAAAAAAAAAAAAGGGGAACCTTAATTGTCTCAGACAAGATGCAATCATGTCCACTTCAAAGGGAATGTGAAAGGACAGAACTCTAACACCCCAACTGTGAGCCCTATGACTGTCCCTATGTTTTATTCTATTATTCTGATCAGTCAGCTTCTATACCTGAGGAAGGGAGGAATCCTCTCGAAAGCTTGTACTTTAAATGTAACGTTAGTCCAATAAAAAAGGTATCACTACAGACTGCTATACTCGTGATTTATATATATATAATATATATATTATAATATATATATATATATATATATATATATATATATATATAAAAAAGCATAATACGTCTACTCTTGCTCTCAGGCAGTGGCGACTCTAGGAACAATATTTAGGGGGGGCACAGAAGATACCGCAGTCAAAACTGGGGGGCACTAATAATTTTCACCACTAAATCATACCACAGAATAAAAGTAAGGGCCCTATCACCTGGTGTGAGCTAAAACACCATCACTAAAGGAAAAAATTTAGTGCGAGTCGCTAAAACTTACAGGGTTATTCAGAGAGAGGTGAAAAGCAGGAGAATGACTGGAGAATGGAAAATTCTTGGTCAAAGAATCGGCTATTTTGACCTAGAATTTTCCATTCTCCAGTCATTCTCCTGCTTTTCACCGTTTTCTGAATAACCCTGTTAGTGCCTGATGACCTACTAACAGATCACCTTGACTGCAGTAGTCCATGAACAAGGTCGTTTGGCGCACGCTAGGGAAACTCTAAGACCCGGGTTGAGACACAGCGCTAATGCGGTTGTGTACAGGATAGAACGTTTTTTCTTTTCCATACCTATCCCCCACCCTCACAAGCTTGAATATGAACACATCCAGTGAATAACCTCTCACCCCTGCATTATTAAAATCCTCCACGGTGGCCGTATCATCCATGTTTTGATGCACACATATATTAAGGCTGATGGGCATTGCATGATAAATGCCTCCCAGCAGCATGTAGAATCATTACACTGCATTTAATAGATCCAAAAGGAAGGCCAGGTGAGCGACAAAAATTTCCCTGCTACAGCATATAAACAATACATGATTTAGGGCAAGACTTATCCATGTGTTCCTTTAAACATGGTCCACACAGTCACCCTAATAATCAACTGCTTACATACTATGAATAGCCCCCAGCATAAAATGTTTAAAATTAGGCAATATATTAGAATTAGGATATAGGTGGATAAAGGATACATTTATAATAGAGCCGACTGCAACAGCAGCGACATTGCTGACCATATCCATTACTATGGTGTATGGGGCCAAGAGAACACCTGTGTTGCATTCCTTTCAATTGCCTGTTAATTTTGGACGAGGACCTGTTT
The DNA here is from genome assembly GCA_009667805.1 of Leptobrachium leishanense. Taxonomy (NCBI): domain Eukaryota; kingdom Metazoa; phylum Chordata; class Amphibia; order Anura; family Megophryidae; genus Leptobrachium; species Leptobrachium leishanense. The sequence goes on from CM019064.1 coordinate 130,630,317, forward strand.
TTTTCTGGTTTTTTGGAGTTAGCACCAGGGCTGAGCAGTAGGTAAAATGTTGCAATTAGTGCACCTCAAAAAATTTAGTGCTGGCACCAGGTGATCTGTAAAGATATCTAGCACTCCCCGTGTTAAGTATAGGACGCGGAAAGTACAGTAAGCTCGCGGTACAAATCGCTAATAGCGACGCGCTAAGTGATTTTTCCCATTTGTAGCGGGAGGCAAACGATCTGTTGGTCAGGCGCTAGACTGAATTAAAATCACGCCGACGCAAGGGTTAGCTCACACCAGGTAATAGTGCCCTAAATAAGTATATATATAAATAAGATTACAAAACCCCAGAGGAATGTGATGCAATGATGCCTTTTTGTTGTACTAACCTGGTACTTAAATTCAATATTTTATTTGACGCAATTTGGCAGTTTCCACTGAAAGTCTGATAACTGCTTCAGCGACTCCACTTTTAGCAAATTACAGTGACCATTCGCTAAATAGGGAATTCATCTTATTTTCTGCAAAATAAATTCCCCGAAATGTGACGGAAAGCAGAGGATCTACAGATCATTAGACCCTTTAGATTCTAACTTCCATAATAACCCCTAAAATGCCTTAAACCCAGACAAATGCAATAAAAATAATAAACAATGTGGCATTTAACTACCCCTTAACCCCTAAAATGCCATTAATCAAGGGAAAACATGAAATGAATACAGTGAGGCATGTAGCCAACCCATTAACCCATAAAATGCCATTAATCAAGGAAAAAACAAATGTATACTGTGAGGGATGAAGCCTGCCCATTAACCCTTAATATACAACTAAACCAAGGCATAAACTAACGTAATACACAATGTAATGTATAGACTGACCATTAACCATTTCACTGCTGAGCCATTTCAACCCTGTGAAAATGTTTACGTTTAAGTGCACGTTTTTATTTTATGTTTTATGACTTTTACATCACACTGAATATGGTCATGTGGGGTATCATTGGAAAGGCCAGAATCTGCCCTTTCAAATGACACCTAGTTCATCCATATACGATGCATAGCTACGGAGATACGTTGGTCCGAAGAAGTGTGGGAAGCTGGATGCTGATTTTTGGTGGGGGGCACATGGGGGGGCACATGGGAGGGCAAGGAATAACCTAGGGGGGCAATTGCCCCCCCTTGCCCCCGTATAGAGTCGCCTATGCTCTCAGGTTTAGAACTATGGTATTACTCTGTGACTCTAATTTTATTGAACGCTTACCGGATTTATAGAAACATCTAGCTGGGAATGTGTTGAACTGTTTAGGTCTAGAATAGATATTTAAAGATTGCACTCCTGTTCACTTAAAAAACTGTGACAAGCAGACTGACAGAATACATCACATCGGACAGTTAAAGCTAGTTTGTGCCACAGCTAATGCGGTGCAAGGCTTTCCAGCTGCCCAGGTTCCAGCAGATCACCCTCATTTTATTCAGTTATAGCAAGAGCATCACTTCACCTCAAACTGCTAGTGATTCTGACGCTGGCCATTTTCAGGCTGTGTCACTTATTTGCACACCCATACTGCATCATTCCCAAAGCGCCGGCTCACGTCCCTCATTGACATTAGGGATGAGCCGAACACCCCCGAGTTCAGTTCGCATTCGAACTCGAACTTTTCAGAAGTTCGAATTCGAACTCGAACTCAATACAAGTCAATGGGACTCAAAATTCGATAGAGTGCCCTCCAAGAGGGCATATATGCTAGATATTTTCCATAAAAGGTGTATGGGGGTCCGGGTAGTGCCCCGGGGGACAGGAAACAAGGACAAAAAGTAAAAAAAAACGTTTTTAAAGGGACAGTGAGTTTGCCATGAAATAAGGGTTAAAAATAAAAACGAAAAATTCCTTCAAATATCGTGCCTAGGAGGTCCCCATAACCTACCTGTGAAGTGGCGGATTTCTAGGATGTATAGAAACATTTAAAAACTATGTCCGGGTCTGGGTAGTGCCCTGGGGGACAGGAAACAAGGACAAAAAGTTTAAAAAACAGACGTTTTTAACCCCTTCATTGCTGACGACGTGTGGGCCGTTACTCCCGCTGTATACTGAGGAGGACGTGTCCCACACGTCATCAGCTTTGCGGGACCCCCGGCGGAGATACTGACCTCTCTGTCAGGGGTCCCGCGGCGTTCTGACTTCAGCGTCCTCATGGGCGATGATGTCATTTCCAGGTGACCCCCCGGCAATGCCGGGAGATCGCCTGGAAGGGAGGGGGAGATCCGTTCGGATCCCTCTCCCTCCCGATCGGGAGGTCCCACAAAAAAAGCCAGGCACCGCTTAAAAGGAGAGAGTCTCCCCTTTTAAGCAGTGCCTGGCTTTAACCCCTTAGGCACCGGGTCACACTTTGGCGCCTTGCATCGCCGAAGTGCGGCCTAGCTCCGGTGGGGGCCGCCATCTTAGATGGCGGCTCCGCCCCCGGGTCCCCCCTCACTGCCTGACGTCCTCACGCATAGCGTGATGACGTCAGATAGCCGGGGAACCCCTAGCTGCCCGGAATCCCCTGGTGGAAATAGGGGGTTCATTTGAGGGTTCACAGAGATGCTGTGAGGTTGTGTATAGAGATGCTGTGAGGTTGTGTATAGAGATGCTGATGGGGTTGTGTATAGAGATGCTGATGGGGTTGTGTATAGAGATGCGGTGAGGTTTTGTATAGAGATGCTGATGGGGCTGTGTATAGAGATGCCTTGCGGCGCCGAAGTGCGTCCTAGCTCCAGTGGGGGCCACCATCTTGGATGGTGGCTCCACCCCCGGGTCCCCCCTCACCGCCTGACATCCTCACGCATAGCGTGATGATGTCAGATAGCCGGGGAACCCCTAGCTGCCCGGAATCCCCTGGTGGAGATAGGGGGTTCATTTGAACCCCGATATCTCCAGGCAGCTAGGGGGTCATGGAGGGTGTCAATCGAAAGGCCTGAGCATGGCCTTTCAAATGATACCCAACATAACCAGGTATAAAGTAAAAAAATAATAAATAAATAAAAAAATGCATTTTTTTGTGTGTTATTTTTATTAATGCATTTCAATTATAATGTGAACAATGATGCTGCACTAATGATTTTTTTCTATGGGGTGCGTTTGCTATAAATCACATAATTCCCCCCACAAAATGTAACAAGTCCCCATTTCTAATTTTTGTACAAGCGCACCCCATAGAAAACTTAACTGCTATCGGTCATGTGCTAAAATGTAAAAAAAAAAACACTTTACACACTGCAGATGATTAAAAATTAAATTTTTTAATTGAATTTTTTGTCATAATATACAGCCAGGACATGACGTATACATATAAAAATGATATATTATGAATCTGCGGAGTCTGCCGGAAAGAACGATATCTAATATGTCTGGGTTATTTAATAAAATGTGGCTTCAAATCGCGTTTAAACATGATGAGCGAAAGCGGTAAAAATGAGCTGAGCACACAGCAGTGAAATGCAGCATATTAGAGGAAGATTTAGTAGAGAAATTAACACTTCTCAGAAGCAGACACCACACCCTCAGTATAGTCTACATACATACAATGTATCAAATTCATTAGACCAGACTAAAACACCTGTTGTTACCGTTTGAGAACACAGGTCATTTAGAGGTGAGAATCTTTGCATGTACACATTAGTTTTTAATTCAATATCTAATAAACCGTTGCTTATAATATTCTGCAGTAAAGAGTCTCTTTATTTCTAGATTTTTTAGTATTTTTTAAGCATTTTTTATACTTTTTTTCAAAAAAAAAAATTCGCGAACTCGAACCCGAACGCGCCAAAAAGTTCGAAGTTTGCGAACTTGCGAACGGCCAAAGTTCGAATCGAACTCCGAACTGATCGAACCGAACAGCTCATCCCTAATTGACATCCCACACGTATTGGTGCATCCTGATGATGCCGACCAATCAGTAGGGAGTGAACCCTATGTAAGACGGACTCAGTCTTTCTTACATTGCACTATCGGTGTTCTCCTTGACAATTTAGCGTACTCTATATTTCTGCCTAATATTCTGTTTTGATCTTGGCTACGTTTACTCGTTTGTGCGATACTCTCTCTCCCTTTGACTATGTGTACTAGTCAGTACTATACTCATTAGGCTTATTTGATTACCTTTGCCCTATTTGGCATTATTTGTGCCACTTTATTATTTTCTGTTAATATCCGGCGACACTAAGGACCAGAGGTTAGGATTAGTTGTGTGTATTCAATCACTACATGTTAGGACTCTCCTTTGTTGCAGTCATTGTGAAGCCCACCTATATTAAGGGCTGGTACCGCACTTGGCCTTAAGGGCTCTTGGTTTTACGTTTAGGGTTCTCTAGAGATCCCCCAGAGTGGCACTGACAGTCATGGAAGAAGTATAAACATGTTCTAAAAAACTATTTTATTTGAAGCTAAAATCATTTTGGCCAGCCCTGGAATAGAGAAAATACATGATTAACAGGACTTAATAATGCAGATATTAGAATATAGGCATGAATCACTGCACGTTTTTAGCACAATAGGACATGGGAATATGTACAGAAAGATGGATAGATAAGTATGGTACTGATTATTATTATTATTATTAATGTTTATTTATAAAGCACCAGCATATTCTGCATTTCTGTACAATGGACACAATAGACAGGGTTACAATACATTGAACAACATTTGACAAAGCAGTACAAGAGGAAACGAGGGAACTCACAATCTAGAAGGGTTGGGGTAGAAACAGGAGGAGAGGACTGCAAGGTGGGAGTGATGGATTGTAAGGTGGGAGTGATGGACTGCAAGGTGGGAGTGATGGACTGCAAGGTGGGAGTGATGGACTGCAAGGAGGGAGTGATGAACGTGTCAGTGAGTCGGGTGGGTGGTAGGCTTCCCTAAATAGGAAAGTCTTAAGGGAGCATTTGAAGGAAGGGAAACTAGGGGAAAGTCTGACTATACGAGGGAGAGCGTTCCAGAGGGTGGGGGCTCTGCGTGAGAAATCCTGCAGTCTATCATGGGAAGAGGTGATGTGGGGGTGATGCGGGGGTGATGCGGGGAGAAGCTAGGCGCAGGTTACTGTTTGACCTTAGGGAGGGGGCTGGGGTGCATTTGGTGATTAGTGAGGACAGGTAGTGGGGAGCTGAGTTAGTGTGGTGGATGAGAATGGCAGAGGCATTCAGAATGGATTGTAGGGGGAGAGGCGGGAGAGAGGGAGGCCAGCTAAAAGATTACTACAATAGTCAAGTCCGGAGATTACAAGGGCGTGGATGAGTTTTTTTGTGGTGTCAGCGGTAAGAAAAAGTTGAATTCTGGAAATATTACGTAGTTGATAGAGGCAGGAGGAGGAGAGAGATTGAATGTGGGGTATGAAGGAAAGAACAGAATCAAGTGTAACTCAGAGACAATGAAGCTGGTTTGATGGGAAATAGTGATGCCCTCAACCATGATAGAAAAATCAGGTGGTGGGGAGGCATTAGAGGGAGGAATTAGTCGGAGCTCAGTCTTGGACATGTCAATCTTTACGTATGTGGCGAGAGGCCATCTAGGAGGAATTGGCAGATAAACAGTCAGACAGATACAGATCCATAGCAATCGCGGGTGGTGCCATTAAGGGTTGGCTTTTGCCGGCGAGGCCTACAGGTACGCCTCACCAACAGGTGCCGTCGCACGACACTGATTGTGGCCCGCCCCGCAACCGACACTCAGCGTGCGACATTGACTGCAGGGGGACAGCTTGAGTACAGACCGTCACCCGTGCAGCCAAGGACACACGCGGCGAACCTGCACATGCAGGCTGTGGGGAGGGGCCGTGACAGCTCCATTGAAGACAGTGGGGCGTACATGTACACCCTGCATCTTCAAAGCCCTCCCGCCATCAGGACGGCATAGAATGTCCTGCAGCGGGAAGGGGTAAATCTTACAAAGCATTAAAAATGGACCTGCGTAAGTATGATGTTGTGGACCAAGAGAGCATGGAAAAGTAGTAGAAGAGTTCAAGGGAGAAATATAATGCATAGTCTTTCTATTATAGCCGCAAAGCCTCGAGGACTAATATTCCATCTGTATGTTTAAAACTGCACTGGATAAAGCCTCACCAATTTCTACATAGCCCATGGTTGAAGTCTGGAATTGAAATACCTTTCTGTATGGCGAAACATCAGAGAAGTAATTTTAAAAGCAGTTTCGAAGCACTTTCACTACAAAAGTATGAGCTGGTGAGCCCCTATTAATGAATGGAATGCTAATTTGAAAGGAAATCATTTTTCCTGAGTGAACTCACAAGACGCCAGTTAAGCTCTTCTAAATGTTTTAAATATTATTTAAACAAAATGAGTAATAAAACGAAATGGTTTATACACGTGGATAAGTTAGAGTAAGACTCCTACCCTCAACTTAATATGTTGTATTGATACAATTGCTGCATTTCTATTAATATGATATATTTTTAGATGTTACATAGTAGAATACAATAAAAATGTTAACCTCTAGTGACCGGGCGATTTTCTGAAAATCCGTCCTTTAGTGCCCGCTGCTGTTTTTACGTTTCTGCGCTGTTTGTGTTTAGGTCAAATTTTACTCTGACTCGTTTATGCAAACCACACGTACTATACACCGTTTTTCCCGCCATTAAATGGACTTTCTAAAAATAGCATTATTTCCATCATATTGTCTAATTTACTATAAAAAAATCTGAAATATGATAAAAAAATGGAAAAACACACTTTTTCGAAATTTTATCCCCAAAATCTACAACCGCCAAAAAAAGTCCCTGGCTATAGTTTTAAAACTTTGTCTTGAGATAAGAAATACCCCACATGTTTTTGCTTTTTTTCTGACCGTTTTATGCTCATAATTTTTAGATGCCATTTAATTAAACTTCCCAAGACAATTTTTTTTAAATAAAGCAACCAAATTCCTTTATTATTATTCTACTTTTTCAATAATTTTTTTTACACCTGGGACAATTTTTTTTTTAAATAAAGCAACCAAATTCTTTTATTATTATTCTACTTTTTCAATAATTTTTTTAACACCTGGGACAATTTTTTTTAAAAAAAAGCAAACAAATTCTTTTATTATTATCCTACTGTTGCAATAATTTTTTTTACACCTGGGACAATTTTTTTTTAAAAAAAGCAACCAAATTCTTTTATTATTATTCTATTTTTTCAATAATTTTTTTTACACCTGGTCATGTTTGGTATCTTTGGAAAAGCCATGTTCAGGCCTTTCCAATGATATCAAACATGACCCTCTAGCTGATCCAAAGGATCCCCCTATCTCTACGTGGCAGCTAAGGGGTTAACTGGCCCACTGACATCCTCACACATATGGTGAGGATGTCAGTGGGTGGGGGTGACCCGGAGGCTTGGCTAACATCCAAGATGTCAGCCTCCTCTGGGTTTGAATCACGATTCGGCAACATAGGGGTTAACTCTATGCACCACTGTAAAGGGGAGACTCTCCCCTTTCCAGCGGTACAATATTTTTTTTCAGGGCTCCAAAGGAGCCCCCTCTTCCTGATTTTTGCAGCACCATGATGCACCGTGATGACGTCATTGCGCCAGCTGGGCCCCCTGAAAAGGTAGGGCAGGCTCCAGCCTGCCAGTCTGCCGCGGGAGCCCAGAGTGGAAGGTGAGTATCGGGAGGGATGGAGGTTAAACTACTCCTGCCAAATGAGATAAAACGGAGCACTGACCATGAGAAAGATTTGTATTTGTAGAAAATGTATAAAATTACTTTATTTTATGATGCTTACTTTCAGCACAGCAAGAAAGGAAAATGAAAGAATTAAAACCATTTAAAGTGTACCCACCACCTATTAGAGATTTTTGATATGTGATTTGTTGTAACTTAACTAAACTAGGGAACCTTTTTATTTTCCAAATTCAAATGGAGCTTTGTGAGTTTTTGTAGCTTCTAATACGACTGCTCATGGTACTGGCTGGGTGGAGTAGAGGTAACATCACTGCTCTGCATGGAAAGAGCCTGTGGAGTCATGGGTTCAATCCCAGAGAGCAACCTCTCCAGTAAGTGTCCTTGGACAAGACACCCAACAGTACATACTCTCCACCCAGGACATACTTGAAAACGAGAAAAATCTCAATGTATCCTTCCTGGTAAAATCCTTTCTCAAAAAAAAGAAGGTGGCCATGTTTTTTGCTTCCTCTCTTTTGTGGAAGGAGTTAAACATCTAAGCTGTGTGATTGACAGCTCAGCATAGGATGGCTCAGATTGAGGGAGGCGTATTCAGATAGCAATGAGGCCTGCAATATTAATTCTGAAAGGCTGAAAAGTTTTTTTTCACCATCCCACCGCTGAGCTGTAGTGGAAACACACATACACACCCACCCCTATATATCCCCTTCCCCAAAACTATATTGAGCTGGCACTTGCAGGGAGAATCCCAATATTAGAGAAGGGTTAACAGTTGAAACTTACAGAGCATCTTAGCATCATAGAAATAGAAACAACTCACACAGGGTAATTCAAAGAGAATCGAAAAGTCACTGCACGTTCGGTGACATTTCGTTCTCTTCAATTTGGCGATCCATTTCGGCAACCCTGCGGTGTATTCAGCAAGCACCACAGGGTCCCCGAATTGCAGGGAAAGGTCACCGCAAACCCACCAAAAACTCACCGCAAAACGAGGGTGAACGCACACCGAAACCCGCAAAAACAACTGGATTAACCCACTGAAAACGGAAAAACCCGAGCAGGAGCCAATCACACGCAGCGCAGCCTCCGGAAAAAGCCGACACCGCAGACGAATGCAGTGAATAAATTCGAAAAACAGTTTGCTTGAATGTGTGAAAAGTGAAACGCTGTTTGCAAGAGACTACTGAGCGAAAATGTCTGAAATTTACATATGAGGTCCAATGAATGATAATAAAAAGGGCAAAAATAAGTAAGGTTAAAAAAAAAAAAAATCAGATTTTTTTTTCAAAAAACAAAATCCCGAAAAATGCTTAAAGTATCCTGCAAAATCTATCAATAAAGAGACTCTTTACTGCATAATATTATAATGAACGGTTTATTAGATATTGAATTAAAACGGGAATATTTTTAACATTGAAGCCTATGGGATTCACCTGAATAAACCTGCCGAATTAAAACACCGAATGGCAGGGCATTTCGGGAACCTTTCACTGCTGGTTTTTGTTCTCTGAATAGCCGAAGCATTGCTTCTCTATGGGGATTTCACTGCCCTCGAACAGGTACCGAACAGGCACCGTTTGTGCAGGCAATTCGCCAGGATTTGGCGAATTGCCTGGTCTCTCAATAGCCGAATGGCCAGGAAAGGTAACCGTACTCTGAATTTCTGCGTTCGGTTACTTTTCTCCAGCAATTCGGATCTCTTTGAATAACCCTGATAGGGTATAATCCCATAGCACCAAATGTGTATATATTAAATGGAACCACTCACATGTGCGGCTAAACTTCATCACCCTTCGTGTTCTGAGGAACTTCTGGCAATGAAGTCCTCACCTCTGGGCATCCAAGAGTCACATGGCAAACAAGAGGAAGGATATAAATTAAGCCAATATTGCAAAGTATAAATATAAGAAAACCTGATTTAATGCATTAAAAACAAACATACAACAAATATATAATCATAAAATCATTAATATACCTCCCTCCCCTAAAGGGTTACTTAAACATGAATCAGAAAGCTAGACCTGAGAGGGTCCAAATGCCAGAGGGTGTATATACTGGTAGATAGGCTCAATGTTGTTCGTCCTGTTCGGACTTCCTCAGGAGCAAAAATATTGTCCAAAAAAACCCCTTGGGGTAGTGTGCTTTAAATAATCCCTTAATAGGCAGTCTAATTGAATAGATCCGCCCTCTGTCCCATCTAGCTGAACCGCCGTCATCTTGATCCTCCCACTTGTAAAGTTGTGTCCTACGCTTGTGTCATACACTCCATGTGGCTCGGGTGTCATTTGCAAATGCTGCCTTTGGATGTTTAGTTCAGACACAGCCAGCAGCTCTGGGGGAGTGTCTCCTGCTGTGAGAGTCATAAAGTACTCACCAGGAAATCAAGTAGCATTGCATATCACAGTGCCGATAACAAACAGGAAGATCAAGGAGCTTTTTTTTTCTAGTTTTTACAAGGGTTGTCTGGAAAAAATGATCCATTTGACTAACACAATGTATAGCCAGATTTGGGTGGCATTTCTAATGAGAAAAAGTTGTGAATGTTCATTTTTATTTAAATTCATTATTTTAAAAATATAAGCCATAGAATTTCAAATGAATTATCCACAGCAGTCACGATTAAAGTCTATGGGGATATTTGTAGATAAATTATTTGACATTTTTCCAACTGATTGAATAAGCATTTTCAAATGATTACGATGGAATTAAATCGAGGCCCTAATTTAGGCATGTTAGAATTAATTCTTAGAAACGTCTCACCATGCACTACCTATAAAAACAGATGCAAAATATAATAGAATCATGGGCATGAAGGGATTATTTGTACTAGCTGCAACTGACATTAAGGCACTTTCACAAGATACAAGGTAATTAATGTAGGCATACTGTATATTCCTTGCTAGACACCAGAAAACTTTTTTCCTATTAAGGCATTGGATGTGCGACTTCTGTGACAGGTGAGCAATAAGGATTATGATTAAAACTGATTCATCATTACAGGGAAAGGGATGTGCAAGAAATTACATAGCCAAAAGCCCTATTCCAAATGGAGTCATTAGTGTTAACGAGGGAGCCATTATACTTAACGGCTCTCTTGTTAATACTTATTGTTGAGTTGCTACACCAAACAAGCTGCAAACTTTGTGGCTTAGCTGTGACAAGTTCCTCCTGTAAATGAACACTTCTTATGCTTTGTAAAGCAAGTGGTTTTTTGCTATGAGCCGCAAAATAATGAGCAATTCCAAGGTCGCTCATTATGCTCATCTTAAAAAATAATACTGGTTCATGTATCATGGAGTTAAGTAATTTTGCTTTTCAAAATGACTTAACAGTATTTAAATAGCTCTGTCTCCTCCTCTTTCTGCTCGCAGAAGGAAACTGGGAACAAATAGTTCCCAGTACCCTTCTTCTGACTTGTATGATCCTGCTTGAGCCAGCTTGTGCACAAATACACGTCTGTTGACTCCAGCAGATAATAACAGCAGCAATAGCTACAGTATCAACAACCAGCTCCCTGCAGATATGAGTCAAGGTATTAATAAAAAAACATGTTCCTCATAGAGTTGATAAAAGGTGACTACAAAAGGTTATTGACTCATGGTGAACTAACCCTTTTGTGTCTCACTGTTACTGGCAAAATCAGAATAGGCTCTAAGGTTTTTGTGATCTTCTATTGGCGTTAATGAAGGACATTTTTTTAGCAAAATTCAGTTGTGATCAAATGATTCTAATGAACACAAAAAAAATGGAGTTTTTCCTCTGCGATCAAGCCTAGTAGCAATTATTGCATCTGTTTTATTGGCTCCCTTAGGCCATTCTTTTTACTTCCAGTGCCCATATCAACTCTCGTCCCTTTCCTCATGCCATTACAGTGCACAAGTCCAATTACCTTAGACCTTGTATCCTTAAATAATTCACATTGACAAATCACTATCATATTTCCAGATAATTGACCTTGTTCCTTTTGTTTCACTTGTGGATAATGTCACCTGCTTGACCATTTCTTTAATTTTTGTTTATTTTACAGACACCTTTCATCTGCATAGACCCTAATATTTGAGCATTTGAATGTTACATATGTCCTACCTTTCAAAGTAAATACTTATATGGAAAGGTATAGAAGAAAATGTGCAGAAAAAGCTAGTTCATCGATTGCAAAAGCCCTTGTCGATAGATTGAAATCTAGAACTACAATACACCCTAGCTAAAAGCGACTTGCTGAGCATAGCTAGTAGACATAGGGCCCTATTCCCTAGTGAATGCTAACTGTAGCGTTCTGGAATGTACTGGACATCAGGAATCCCGAGAGAATCCCTGTGGGCTGATGGCTCAGTGGGCTGGTTTGACCAGTCACCTCAACAGGCAGGCAAGACCTGCCCGCAGCCTGGAACTCGCCTAAGTCGGCCAACTGCCTGGGGATAACCCAGGTTGGCAGGCACTGCCCATAGCACGCGCTCGCCTAAGTCATCTGGTCACCTGGTACACGCTCAGGTCAGCTGGTTGGCTAGGCCTGCCCACAGCCTGGGGCTTGCCTAGTTCGGCTGCCCGGCTAGGCCTGCCTGCAGCCTGGGGCTCACCTAGGTCAACTGGCCATCTGGGGCTCATCTAGGTCAGCTGGCCAGCTAGGTCTGCCCACAGCCTGGGGCTCACCTATGTCGGCCAGCTGCCTGTAGCTCACCTAGGTCGGCTGGCTGACTAGGCCTGCCTGGAGCCCTGGGCTCGCCTAGGCCTGACTTTTTAATAAAAAACAAAAAACATTTATTCTTTTTTTTACTTTGCAAAAACACTTTGATTTGTATTTTTTAGCCATTTTTTTTAAAAAAATTCAAAAGACTTTAATTTTGTAACAGATCTTTTTAATATTTTTAAAAGGACCTTTTTATTATTTAGACACATTTTTATTAATTTAAGCAGTAGGTGATAGGGACCATTATGTTTACTTATATTGTGAATATTCATTTTATATTTTATGATATTGATGCTGCATTGGTCTTGGGACTCAAGGATCACAATTTGATAATTTCACATGTCATTTCTGTCCCTTCCATTTACTGGATCTGCATTGATTTGTTGTGATAAATAGTGTATGAAGGTCAGGAAGTGGATTGCTTAAGTAAACGTCCGTAAATGTTACTATTTTGCCAACAATGACCTGCTCCTGGCATCCTCCATTATCACCTCTTCACATGCCAGACTGCAGGACTTTTCTCATCCCTATAGAACGCTCTTAGTAGCAATATCAGACTGTCCCCCAATCTGGCTTCCTTTAAACACTCCCCAAAGCCTCATCTCTTTGAATCAACATCTCATCACTGTAGTCCTCCCTCCTGTTTCACACTCCCGCACCCATCTAGATTAGGGCCCTCATGTCCTTCTGTATCAGTTGGTGGAATACTGACTTGCCTCCTTGATGTATTGTAGAATTGTCTTGTCTCTATCTCTACCCATTGTATCTTTTTTGTATAGTGCTGTGGAATGTGTTGGCGCTTAATAAATAATAATAATAATAGAAGTCACAAAACATTTTACGTAGTCTTCTTCCACATGCTGAACAGAATATGATGAAGACATCTTATATAATATTAACTCATTATCGTTAAGGCAGGTGTGCTGCATTGTTTAATCTTAATTGGTATGCAATTATTCTTGCACTGAAAAAGGCTGAGGTTTACTTTTAGACGTGATTGTATTACAGAAAAGATAGCAATTAACCATGCCAAGCCAGAACAGTATTTTCACAATAGAAACAGTGAACAAAAAATACTGAATAATTATTCTTGATTCTGTGATCAATACAATAGCAACATAGAGAGTAAATTTAACCCATTATAATCTTGAAAAAACATAGTAAACACCACTAGAAGCCAATATTTTTTATTATTATATTGAAAAAAGTATACATTAAGAAAATATTTTTGTTGATTCTTTTTTGTGAGTTTACTGAATGAGTACCCGTATATACTCGAGTATAACGCGACCCGAACATAACGCGATGAATGGAGATTTATTATGGAAATGAGAGAATACTCAAGACTCGAAAATAACACGAGGAGCAAAATTTTACTGTACCGGTAAACAATCAAGATCCTACCAGGATTCTGCTCTGCTCTAGAATGATTGCAGTTATTACTAAGTATGAAGCCGCCGGCCCCCCGTCTTCTTTACTAGCGATTAGATGGCCGGCGGAGGCGAGCGAGGTGAAAGATTGGCTTAAACCGAGCGTGCCCTCTGGCCGTGATGGATCCCACCTGTCCCGAATCTGGGAGTTCCTGAAGTGTTTGCAAGCATCAGGGAGACCGCATTCATTTCACTGAGACTACTGGAACATCCAGGAGACTTGGGATCCAGAGCAAGTTTTTTTTTTTTTACACGCAATGCAGATGTCTCGAATATAACGCAACCTTTCCAATTTTAAGGTAAATTTTTGTCACCAAAATCTAGCGGTATACTCGAGTATCTAGATATCTAGTATCTACTCGAGTATTAAACAAAAGCCTTTAAATATGTCACAATTTCCCTTTATTCGTAATCTTTGCTATACTGTATTTCCCCCCCATGAGATGCAATGAGGGGGATTATGTTCCCTCTCTCATGTATTATAAGGCCCTCCAGCAAATATTCAAATCTACAAATTCTCCACACGGTTTCTTACTCTTATGTGGGTCATACAGTATTTATCTCTTTATATAGAGGACATATGCATTTTTTCATACTGTATGTTGCTCATTTGCTGCACATGGAAATTCCACATTACTTGGAAATGTTACCTGGCCCAGAAATGTCATAAAGATCAGACATGGCACATTAGCTAGACAGTGAGACCACACGATGCCTTACCGGATGGTATCCCTACAATGGTCCCACATGTGTCATATACTACTGCCACATGGCTTCTGGGGTATTGCACTGTTGCTTTGCAGCCCTTACAAATTGCATCCACATTAACCCTTGTTTACATAATGCAGTCCCTTGCTTTTACAATGCCTTTGTTTTGCACACTGCTATCACATTGTTTCTTGTGAGGCAGCGCCATCCAAGTCCCTGCAGTGGGGGATTCCAGCTCTGAACTGGAATTAGCCCTATTGCGAGGTTGGGGTCACGCAACATTGTGGCGCATTACGTGGCTGCAATGTTACGTGATCCTACCCAGCGCCTCTGGTTACTATGATAAGAGGGACCTCGGGTCCTCCCTTTGCTATCCCTAATAAGGTCACCGAGGGCTTAATATGGAGAGCAGATATGCCCCAGAACAGCCCATCCGCTCCCCTTACAAAAACCCATAGCTCCTAAGGAGTTAGTCAATTAACCCACACATAACTGAATTAAAAAAAATATATATGACCCCTTCACTAAACCTAATAAAATGAAAAAGGGATATCTCCACTATACCCTTAACCTAAATCTAATGTAAAACCCTTAATATTAAAATACTCCCTCCCCTTCTAACCTTATACTAGCTAAGGCTAAGGTTCCAAAACCAACCAAAAATAACAGAAATCTAACAATTAAAATGAAATACAATCTGCATTATAATTAATAATTGTGATCCAGCAGTTAGCGGCACCGTGGAAATCCTTCAAAGTCATGGTCTTCCTCAGGAATGAGGCTTAGTGGCTCCAGTTTGTTTAACAAGGATTGCTATCCAATAGCATTCCTCAATGGAAAAAAAATATTTAGCCAATGACAGAGCTCCTGAGCTGGAGCACCAATCACTGGCTAAAGTAGAATGGCCATGTGAACTTATTTTGTCCAAGCAGAGACTCCCTGATAGCTTTCATCTCTCATCTTACTGGTATGATATGTTCTGGCCATTTGCAACCAATTTGTCCGAATTTGAACTGTGACCAAACTGACATGCACATGTCTAATATATAGACATCATTATACAAAGTCTACAGTTAAATACCATGGTATAGTATAGACAAATTTCAGAAATATTGAAAGGTAACACAGTGTGTAGATCAACTTGATGGTTTTTAAGCTTTTTATCCTTTTTTGTAGAATATTTAAAAATTTAATATTTGAGAATTATATGGAATTTATCATTGCACCTTATTTATCTTACACAATATCTTTATTTTTTTTTATTTTGACTATTCACGCTTATCTTTTATTGTTTTCTGCTCTAGAAATGGTTTCTACATGCTATTAATGGTTTACAAAAATTTCCACTTTTGTCATTTAATCATTACTTTTCCAGCTTACTTCATAGATTTAATGATGATACATTCTATTTTAGAGATAGGAGACTTTTAAAACTACTACTGGATGAAACTGAAGAAATCTCATTACTTTTTTCTCAAGCGCTCTGGTATCATAGCATGTTTAAGGTTCCCTGGTAGCTTTCCATGTTATTAGATTTGACAGACAGATGGTAATTTAATAACGACAGCATTTTATGCCATAGCTTGCAGTATTTCTTCACAGTACAATGCAACATTTTTCTAGGGGGGATTACCAATACTGTAATTTCATAGTGCCAAAAATAGACGGAGACATAATGGAATTGACATGACGAATAAGACAGAACAATACAGGTGCTTCGTGTATAATACAATAAAATGCTCTCAATGTCATAAGAATTCCCCAGCAGACCCATCTATCTAATATAATTTTTGCATTGTTAGTCTTTCATAACATGTCAGACGCTTTTCTTATATTCCACCAACATAGCCCACTTTCACAAAATACTCATTAAACCAATTTTTTTTAATTGATTTACTGATGTCATTAGTTTTGCCTTGTACTTTTTCTGAATTTTAGAAAAGATTTTTAACAGGGTTATTCAGAGAGCGGTGAAAAGCAGGAGAGTGACAGGAGAATGGAAGATTCTAGGTCAAAATAGCCGATTTGGAAAGTGAGATGAAAGGGAGAATTTTTCTGTTTTGGCTATTTTGACCTAGAATTTTCCATTCTCCAGTCATCCTCCTGCTTTTCACCGCTCTCTGAATAACCCTGTAAATCTTAGACTTCTGATTTATAAAATCTACAATTTAAAAGTTGTATTCAAACTCGAACAAATTCAAAAGTTCGAGCTCGGATGCGAACACAATCCGAACTCAATGCAAGTCAATGGGACTCGAACGTTCGATTTTTAGAGTGCCCTGCAAGAGGGCATATATGCAAGATATTTGCCATAAAAGGTGTATGGGGGTCCGGGTAGTGCCCTGGGGGACAGGAAACAAGGACAAAAAGTTTAAAAAAATACGTTTTTAAAAGGTACAGTGATTTTTCCATGAAATAAAGGTTAAGAATAAAAACAAACAATTCCTTCAAATATCATGCCTAGGAGGTCCCCATAGCCTGCCCGTGAAGTGGCGGATTTGTCGGATGTATAGAAACATTTAAAAAGAAAAAGAATGACATTTCAAATGACGGTAAATGGTTTTCCTTTAATCTATTCATAAACAACTGCTTGGGGCGGCAGCCTGTATGAAAAGAGACGTTTTAGGGCACGCAGAACAAATTTAGTGATTTTTTGCCTAAATTATGGTAAAACTTGAGCAGGCTTTGGATGAAAGTAACAACAGGTGCATTAAAATTGGACCTTTGGTGCCAGCTAGTGCCTTCACACCGTAACCCCTCTGAGGTATTGTGGAAGAGTGCAGGGGTGGATCCTGCCGTCAAATATTAAAATTATATGAATCTGGTACACGCGTCAGTGTCAGTGCACCCAAATATTGGGCATTTGGTGCCAGCTAGTGCCTTCACACCGTAACCCCTCCGAGGTATTGTGGAAGAGTGCAGTGGTGAAGGTTTTGGGAATGCAGAACAGATCCCCAATCTATTCAGTTACATCAGCATCAGGTGAGTGATAGTTGCTGATCCAGGAATGATTCATTTTTATAAATGTCAGCCGGTCTACAGAGTCGGTGGACAGATGCACTCTTTTGTCTGTGACAAAACCTCCAGCGGCACTGAACGTCCTTTCAGAAAGCACGCTGGATGAAGGGCAACCTAGTAGCTCCATAGCATATTGGCTAAGTTCTGGCCAGTGATCCAATCTCAACACCCAGTAAGCCAGTGGATCATCTGCTGGAAAGGTATCCAGGTCTGCCCTTGCCCCTAGATAGTCCTGCACCATATGGTGAAGACGCTGGCAATGGGTGCCTACATTTGACATCCCTGGGCGTCGTGAACTAAAATAATTGGAAAAGGCATCAGTCAAGTGGCCCCCTTCACCGCTCTTCCTCTTATAAACAGCAGTCTCAGAAGCACCTGTGTCATCAGTTGGTAACCTACCAGTGTCTGGAAAGGTGTTACACAAGTGTCGCTTTAGAGCGTCCTGAAGTTGTTTCATCCTGTGCTCTCTCTGTGAGGGCAGGATGAGCTCTGCAACCTTACCCTTGTATCGTGGATCAAGAAGGGTTGCCAACCAGTAATGATCCCTCTCCTTGATAGCACCAATCCTGGGGTCCTTTAGCAGGCTTTGCAGGATAAGGGAGCCCATGCAGCGTAGGTTGGAAGTGGCAATAGCTTCAGAGTGTTCCTGGTCGCTGAGGATGATTGTATCGTGCACTACCTCCTCCCAGCCACGTACTAGTCCTTGTGTTTCTGGGCACACAAAACCCTCCCTTGAGGAATCCCCACCTTCAATGCCCCCACAACTTAAATATTCCTCCTCCTCGTCCTCCTCCTTTCTGATCTCAGGACCCGCAGGAATGCTGTTTGCATAAAGACTGGGATCTTGAGAGCTAGGGAAGTCCTCCTCTTCCTCTCACTGCTCTGCCTCTTCCTTCCGCTGCTCTGCCTCTAGTGCCACATCTAGAATTCCCCGCAGAGTGCACTCCAGCAGGAAAACTAAAGGAATTGTGTCACTGATGTATGCACTGTCCCTGCTCACCATCCTCGTTGCCTCCTCAAATGGTGACAGTACAGTGCATGCATCCTTGATCATCAGCCACTGCGGGGGGGCCCTCTGCTGCTTGTGCAGGCGCTGCAGCATTACCAATGTAGAGTTCCACCTGGTGGGCATGTCACAGATCAGGCAGTTTGTGGGAAGGTGGAATTCTCTTTGAATTTCTGCCAGGCAAACACTTGCTGGGAATGACTGTCTGAAGTGGCTGCAGACATTTCTGGTCTGGCTGAGAAGCTCTGCCAGCCCTGGGTACCTGGTTCGGAAATGCTGCACCACCAGATTTAGGACGTGTGCTAGGCATGGTACATGCGTCAACTTACCCAGGCGTAGGGTGGAGAGAAGGTTGCTGCCATTATCACAGACGACCATTCCCAGCTCAAGCTGGTGTGGTGTTAACCTTCTCTGTGCCTGCCCCTGCAGAGCTGACAGAATTTCTGGCCCGTTGTGGCTCCTGTCCCCTAAACAAACCAGCTCAAGCACAGTATGGCATCTTTTTGCTTGAGCCATTGCGTAGCCCCTGCCACGCATCGGTTTAACTGCCACTTCGCCAGAGACAGAGGAGGAGGAGGAAGAGGTGGTGGAGCAGACAGACCTCATATAAGCAGCTTTCTGGAGGCGTGGTGGATGAGCAAGCTCCAGCACAGAGCCCCATCCTGGATCCCTCCCAGCTGCAAGCAGAGTTACCCAGTGTGCCGTGAAGGAAATGTAACGGCCCTGTCCATGCTTGCTGGATCACGTGTCTAAAGTAATGTGCACCTTGATGCTGACGGCCTTTTTCCCAATGACTCCATAACATTGTCTTCCACGTGCTGGTATAGTGCTGGATCGGCCTTCTGTGAAAAGAAATGGCGTTTTGGAACCTGCCACTGTGGTACAGCACATTCTGCAAATTCACGGAAGGAAGCAGAGTCCACCACCTGGAAAGGCAGCAGCTGTAATGCGAGTAATTTTGCCAAGCTGACATTTAGACGTTGTGCATGTGGATGGTTGGGACAATATTTTTTCTTCCGCTGCAGCAGCTGGGGCAACGAAATCTGACTGCATAAATCTGCAGCTGATGGGATGCTGGCAGATTCAAAGGAAGGATGTGGTACACCCATTACTGTAACATCATCCCTGTCAGTGGAGGTTGTAGGCAATGACATGGCAGGACATATAGTGGGGGTAGAGACAGATGAGGAGGAGGACCTATGCAAAGTGTTGTGCCAATGGGATGAGTGGCAGGTGGTCATATGTCACCTCAAGCACGAGGTACCCAAGTGTCTGCTGTCTTTCCCACGCTTGATCCTCTGCCGACATAGCTTACAAATAGCAACGCTGCAGTCTGCTGCACATGTCGTGAAGAACTCCCAGACAGCAGAGATCCTGGTCGTGGGCTGTGAGACAACAGTGCTCTGCACCTGAGCAGCTCTGGCATTTGATGCCTTCGACTGACTGCGGTTGCTCATAGAGGACATTGTGCCTCGTTTTTGTTGGGCCTCCTCCTCCTCATTTGACTCCTCTGTTCGATCAGGCACCCAGGTGGAGTCAGTGACCTTATCATTATTGTCATCACCCCCTATCTCTTCGTCACTGGAGCCAACCTCGCAATATGCTGCAGCTGCTGGGGGAACATGAGTGCCAGTTCTTTGTGTGTCACTGGCACCCCCTCCCTCTAGGCTGATTATACTCCCTTCCTCAACCTCAGAGTTATAATCAGAGGACTGGAGTTGCTGCGCATCCTCAAGCAGCATGTCACTGTCACTGTAGTCAAACAATTCAGCTGACTCCTCCGTGTATGATAGTGAGGCTATGGCAGGAGTAGTTGTGGACATGGAGGCTGAATTAGATGTTTTGGCAGCTGAGGTGGACTGTAAACCACTACAAGCCTGGCTGGCAGAGGACTTGGAGGATGAGGATGGCCTGGTTAGCCAATCCTGCAAACCCTCTGTATGTTGCTGCTGCTTAAGACGGCCAGCACCAGTTAGAAACAAGGACAAGAGTGCCCCTGCTGAGGATACACCACGTCCACGATGACCAGGGGCACACAGAGGCTGCTTGCCCTCTTATCTGTGTCTGGGAGCGTCTGCCTGTCCTTTTTGGTCTCTGACATGGTGAGTGATATATAGATTAAAGATATACAGATTTTCCATAACAATGTGATACACCCTGATAGCTGGCAACACCCCGATTCTACTCTAAATTGTTTTATTGTATGGTATCTAGAATTAGATTAAAGTTATACAGATTTTCCAGATTAATGCTATACGCCAGTGATACAGCCTGATAGCCTTTGCAGTGGCAACACACAGATTCAAATTCACACAACTCTGGTATAAGTCAGTGATACAGCCTGATAGCCTGGCAGCAGCTGGCAGTGCCAACACACAGATTCCAATTTCCGGAAATCAGATATAACTCAGTGATACAGCCTGTCCCTGATAGCTGTCAGTGACAACACACAGATTCCAATTTTCAGAAATCAGATAGAACTCAGTGATACAGCCTGATATGCAACAAGCAATCTCCTCTCCTCTCCTCTCTGATTCACTCCTGCAACAAACACGTGCTGGGGCTGCGGGGAAGCCTTATATAGTGTGCTGTGGGATTTAGCTCTGTGAGCCCATGATTGGGCAAAATTTGCCCAATAAGGACTCTGAGCCCTGATTGGCATAGTCTTGCACCTGTCTTGCACCTGACCTGTGGTCAGGTGCAAGGCTGTAGCCAATTACAAGCTTCAGGCCAGTGGAAATGTGCATTGTGGTCCATTGTGGTGTATTGTGGGCGAACACGCAGCGAACACGCGGAAATGTTCGATGTTGGCCGAACGGGCAATGTTCGAATCGAACTCATGTTCGGATCGAATCGTCAGCCCATCCCTAGTATTAATCACAAGTGCACTAAGTCTAAGCTATGGAGTATTGTTAGTCAATTTCATAATCAATTTCTAATATACTCATGTGTTCCATTGCTTGCTATTAGTAACTGGCCTTTACTAACGTTTTTCAAATACTCTTAAATTGTTTTAAAGTTTTGTATGTGAAATAAATTATTCATTTTTTAAGATCTCAGAGTGGCAAGAATTAAACATGCAAGAACTTATTATACTGTAAAATAAAAAAGGAAACATAATCACACACTATTTGTATTACATCAAATTTATCCCGTCACTGCTGATGACGTGTGGGACACTTCCTCATTGACTCCTGCTATATGCGGAGGACGTGCCCCACACGTCATCCGCTCAGCGGGAGCCTGGAGAGATACTCACCTCCCTCCTCTGGGGTCCCGCGGCAGTCTGACTTCCCCGAAGTCAGACGCGTCATTTAAGGGCCACCCCACATACTAAATGACGTCATCGCACCATGATGTCATTTTTGGGTGACCCCTGGACATCACACAGAAGGGAGGAGGATCCTTTCGGATTGCTGCCACTCAAACCAGGTACCGCTTAAAAGGGGAGAGTCTCCCCTTTTAAGCGGTGTCTGGTTTTAACCCTTCACATACCGGGCTACTATACAGCGCCATCCGGCGCTGCGTTGCAGCCTAGCTCCGGTGGAGGCCGCCATCTTGGATGGAGGCTCCACCTCTGGGTCCCCCCTGGCTACCTAGCGTCATCGCACATGGTGCAATGATGTCAGTTAGCCAGGGAACCTGTAGCTGCCAGGGGATTTCCCAAGGAAATACCCTGGTGGAGATAGGGGGTTCCTTTGAACCCCCTATCTGCTGAACCGTGGCAGCTAGGTGGTCTTGTAGGGTATCATTTGAAAGGCATGAGCATGGCCTTTCGAATAATATCAAACATGACCAGGTAAAAAGTAAAATAAAAATTGTAAAAAATTAAAATAATTTAAAAAAAATAATAAAAACATGGGGTTTTTTGAGTGTTGTTTTTATTAATGCAGCAATATTGTTCACATTTCAATTATAATGTAAACAATGATACTGCACTAATGATTTTTTTCTATGGGGTGTGTTTGCTAAAAATCATGTAATTCCCCCCAACAAAATGTAACAAGTCCCCATTTCTAATTTTTGTACAAGTGCACCCCATAGAAAATATAACCACAAACGCTCATGTGATAAAATGTGAAAAAAACTCTTTACACGCTGTAGATGATTAAAAATTCAAATTTTATTGCATTTTTTGTTATAATATACAGACAGGTAATGATGTATACATATAATAATGATATACTATGAATCTGCCGAGTCTTCCGGAATGAACGATATACAGTTGTGTTCAAAATTATTCAACCCCCACTGAAATTGAGTGTTTTGGCCAGTTTGACATTGATTTTGATCATTCAGTCATCTTGCTTACAATTAAATCAAAGAGGCACGTGTAGGTCAGACAAATATAACATAACATTTATAATGAAATAACCACAAATGTCTTTTCTGTGCTCACATCATTATCAGTTTTATTCAACCCCCAAGTGACATTCAATCTTAGTACTTAGTACAACATCCTTTTACAGTTATAACAGCTTTTAAACGTGAAGCATAGCTTGACACAAGTGTCTTGCAGCGATCTATGGGTATCTTTGCCCATTCGTCATGGGCAAAAGCCTCCAGTTCAGTCACATTCTTAGGCTTGCGCACTGCAACTGCTTTCTTTAAGTCCCACCAGAGGTTCTCAATCGGATTTAAGTCAGGTGACTGCGATGGCCACTCCAAAATGTTCCAGCCTTTAATCTGCAACCATGCTCTAGTGGACTTGGAGGTATGCTTGGGATCATTGTCCTGTTGAAAGGTCCAACGTCTCCCAAGCCTCAGGTTTGTGACGGACTGCATCACATTGTCATCCAATATCTCTTGGTACTGAAGAGAATTCATGGTACCTTGCACATGCTGAAGCTTCCCTGTACCTGCAGAAGCAAAACAGCCCCAAAGCATGATTGACCCCCCGCCATGCTTCACAGTAGGCAAGGTGTTCTTTTCTTCATAGGCCTTGTTCTTCCTCCTCCAAACATAGCGTTGATCCATGGCCCAAACAGTTCTAATTTTGTTTCATCAGTCCACAGAACACTATCCCAAAACTTCTGTGGTTTGTCCACATGACTTTTGGCATACTGCAGTCGACTCTTCTTATTCTTTGGAGTCAGCAAGGGTGTGCGCCTGGGAGTTCTGGCATGGAGGCCTTCATTATGCAGTGTGCGCCGTATTGTCTGAGCTGAAACTTCAGTACCCACATCTGACAAATCTTTTCTCAGTTCCTCAGCAGTTACACGGGGACTTTTCTCCACTCTACGCTTCAGGTAGCGCACAGCAGTCGAAGTCAGCATCTTCTTTCTGCCACGACCAGATAGCGTTTCAACAGTGCCCTTTGCCTTGAATTTGCGAATGATGCTTCCTATGGTCTCTTTTGGTATGTTTAACATCTTTGCAATCTTCTTATAGCCATTGCCCTTCCTGTGAAGAGTAATCACCTCTTCTCTTGTCTTCCTGGACCATTCTCTTGACTTCACCATGTTTGTAACCACACCAGTAAATGTCTAGAAGGAGCTGAGTATCACAGTCATTTTAAAGCTGCCTAATTGGTGCTTATTATGCTTTATTGCTGCTCCGTGACATCCACAGGTGTTTTCAATACCTGATTGAAAACACTTGAATGAACCTCTGTTCTTCAGAGTGGTAGTCTTTAAGGGGTTGAATAATTGTGTCAATGAAGAATTCACAAAAGAAACATTTACTACTGTATTACAAAACCAATTGATGTCATTTTAGTTGCATATGGTTCTTTAAAAAGTCCTTGTAGGATTTCATTCTGAATACAATTACAAATGTACACTAAATTCCCAAAAACCCTTTACAGCATTGGGGGTTGAATAATTTTGAACACAACTGTATAATATGTCTGGGTCATATAATAAAATGTGGCTTCAAATCGCGTTTAAACATGATGAGCGAAAGCAAGCTCAGCACACAGCGGTGAAATGCCTCAGCAGTGAAGGGGTTAAGAGATAAAATGGGGCCTAACAAGTTTGTCCAATAATATTTTTAAATAATAATTTTTTTTGGAGGAGTGGTAAAGTGACAAAGATAGGGCTACATTACCTGCTTGAGCGTTAATGTTAGCCCTGGTGGCCCTAATGCAGGAGCACCATATTACAATCCAAGCGCTAACGGGTTAAGAAACCTGTTACCATTTGGTACCTTGCGCTTTTCAGCACGAGGTTAATGTACTTTGCTCTCCCTATTCTTAACATGGGGAGCGCAAAGTGTTAATCAGCGTTAGAATTACAAAATCCTAACGCTGATTAACGTCTGACTCTGGTTAACGGAAAGTTAACCAGAGCCAGGATTTGGTGCTAACGGATTCCGCTGGTGCAGAACCTATTAGCACCAGCCAGAAAATGAATTAGATACTCACCTCCAATCCCACGGCAAGGACCGTGGCCTCCCCTGTCCGGCGGGAGCAGGGAGAGACTGGGGGAAAAGACTCTCCCTGCGGAACACTAGGCCGACCTGCCGGATCTCATGTGAGCGCGAATATTGTAATATAGCCCATAGCGTATAAAGTTATGACTCAGGAAAATGTACTGATGAATAACAACAAATCATTTCAAGATTGTTATCTGCAGGTAATAAGTTGATCTGAAGAAGAATCAATCTGTATGTCTTAGAAGGATAATGAATCATAAACCAATTTATTAGATTTCTTGGGAATAAAGGAATGTGTAATAGTGAATGATACTACAGTTTTAGTCATGAAGTCAAATAAGATGAGTGACTGGATATCAATGAGTGACAAACGCTAATGATTCTTACAATGTTCTTAAACCCACGACAAACTTGAAAACGAGAGAAATCTCAATGTATCCTTCCTGGTAAAATACTTTATAAATAAATAAATTATTAGCATCTAGGATACAATAAGAACACCCGTAGGAACCTTAGACCCACGCAAAATGTGGTTGCCAAGTTTATGTGTTGACAGTTTATTAAATCTAAACATTCAACTAAATAATACGAAATGCTTTGCAACCAGTATTGTAGCTCCCAGATCTATATTTAATGATATAAATTCACATAGATTTTAGGTGACTGCTTTTTATATACTCATATAAATATTCTTATCAACTGCTTCCAGTGTGAGACCATCAGGTCTGTTCAAAGAAAGGTGAAACTCAGGAGAATGACTGGAGAAGTGAAAATTCTAGGTCAAAATAGCCAAACCAGAAACATTCTCCCATTTATCTCACTTTTTAAATTGGCTATTTGGTCTAGACTCTAGATTGTTCTCTTCTGACAATTCTCCTAATTTCCACCTTTCTTTGAATAGACTTGCATGTAAATGTAGAATGGGACTTACCCCGTTGGTGTCTGTCCATGGACATACTGGGCCTTATTACATTCTTAACGCAAAAACGCACGCAGAACGCGTGAATTTTTGCGCGAAGCGTTAAACATTAACGCGCGTAAAACAATGCTGGTATTACAATCCTCGCGCATTTTTTCATCTGTCAAAAAATAACACGCATAATACGGACGTGCAAAAATACGGACGAGCAAAAATACGCATGCGCAACACCAGCCAGACCCCAAGGTCCAGCCAGACCTCCAGGGCCCAGCCAGACCCAAAGGTCCAGCCAGGGCCCAGCCAGACCCCCATGGCCCAGCCAGACCCCAAGGTCCAGCCAGGGCCCAGCCAGACTCCAGGCCCAGCCAGACCCCAAGGCCCAGCCAGACCCTAGGGCCCAGCCAAGCCCCAGTGCCCAGGCCAGCCCCAGGGCCCAGCCAAGTCCAAAGGCCATCATACAGACACCATATTACTGTGAGTTTTATTGCTGTGGATTTTGTGATATGCTCATACACACCGCACATTACTGTGAGTTTTATTGCTGTGGAGCTCTGTGATACAGTAATGTGCATTGTGTATGAGCGTGAGTTTTATTGTTGTGGAGCTCTGATACACTCATACACACCACACATTACTGTAAGTTTATTGCCGTGCAGCTCTGCGATACGCTCATACACAGCACACATTACTGTGAGTTTTATTGCTGTGGAACTGTGTTATGTCCTTTTTTGTTTTGGAAGGGGGCGAAAAGCTGTTAATGATTGAGGAAGTTTAAGGGGGGTGTCACGACCACTTTGCGCGCTGCTGCAAAAGATGCCAGGTTAAGCCACCCACTAGCTGTCTAGCCTAGCCCAGATAATGACTGCATGGACAACAAGCCCCCGCGCGCTTGCTTACCTATCTGTCCCCGCACACTGTCTCTCGCAACAGGTACGTAGAGCGCGATACAATGGTCCCAGGATTGCAGCGCAGTACAAGTCTTCTCTTGAAGCAGGTAGTGACTACGTCTCCCAAAATCCCTGGGCTCACTTTCCTATTCTATTAGTTACGCTGCCACCAGTCCTCATGGACACTACGCGCGTCACAGCGAGAGACACAGGCTAAGCAACCGCGCTGTCTGCCTACCCTAGACCCAGACAACAATCCCTGCCATCCCCAGCGACCGCAACTCACAATTTTGTATCTACCCGAGCTTAAAACAACCAGCAATACTCCAGTCTCTTAGTTAGCGTGGATCTCATCAGCCAGAAGCAGAAACTTAAGTTATATTTATTTATGATATAGAATAATCACAGTGCATTGGTTACCAATATTATAGATAGCATAAATCAATTAATTACACACTACACAGCAAATAAAAGAAAAGGATTAAACACAGAGCATTACTTACAAACAATAAGCTAGCATCAGTGACTTGGGGTTGGAGATGGAGACATGCATAGATCTGCTGGAGATGGAAGCATGGACAGCATGGACTGATCATGAATTTTGATTGAACCCCTGTGATCAGCGAAAGCCCATGGCATGCCCCAGAATATATATAGGGCTGCCTTTTTCTAAGTCCAGCCTCCTAGCTGGCAGAGCCTTTGCCTACAATCCCCAGGATTCCCCTCTCCTGAGCACGCACAGTATGCTTCGTCATTAATCTTATTCCTTGGTCTATCAATCATCTCCCAAAGACCACCTTCAGTGATCAGAGAATGTGATTGCTTCTTTGATATGCGGTTGGGGTGCCGCTCTGGCTGCGTCTTCTCCCTGCCATGAGCAATTGCTCCTTCTGCCTGCTGGGTAGACCCCAAAAAGGTGTTATCTTTAATTCACACATGTGATGACTTCAGAGAAAATTGTCATGGACCTGTTTAATTTCTTCCTTCCAGCAGGCTGGAAACGCAGCCATTGATTTCTTAGGCCAGCTGCGCCAAATGGCCTGGTATCGATAGATAGCCATAGATATAAATATGCCTATATAATACTTATCGCGGTAGATATACCGATAGCTAGACACAGAGATGGGTATGTCTACCTGTGACAGGGGGCTCCATCTTGAGGTTCAGTAAGGGGCCCCATAATTTCTGATGGCTACCCTGCTCACAGGTGTCCATGGTTCTGACATGTGTACTGGCAGTTGTTTGGTGGCGTGCACAGGGGTTAGTAAGATGGCTGCTCCTCACTGTATAGTCACACAAAGAATGAGTTCAAAAAGGACAGGGGAGTAAACGAACCGTGTTGCTGGATGAAGCTGCTTGCTTGTAGTTCCTGAATCTTCTAGAAAGCTCTGTCACAGGAGCTGTATAAAATGGAAGCCTTCTGTGTATATTCTGTAAAGTACAGCAATCCGTTTAACCTGGGGGCATAGTCTGTTTTACCGTGGGGGACTGTAATCAGTTTTGCTACCCGCTTGAAATACCTGAATCTTCCAGAAATCCTTGTCAATGTAGCTTCAAGCCTGTTCTAGCAGAGGAGCTGTACAAAGCTGGAAGCTTCTCAGTAGATTCTTGAGGTGCAGCATCTGTTTCACTGGGGGCACTGGGGCAGACCTCTAGTTTTTACTAGGCGTAGAGTAACCTGTTTTTACTATTCTGGAACCCCAGGGTCATATACCGGCTGGGTGGAGTAAAGGTAACATCACTGCTCTGCATGGAGAGAGCCTGTGGAGTCATGAGTTCGATCCCAGCGAGCAACCTCTCTTGTAAGTGTCCTTGGGCAAGACACCTAACTGTACATCTTGAAAAAGCCGTGGTTCTGTGGCCGCGAAACATGTTGAGGAGTGAGGTTCTTTTAACAGTTTAATATTGTGGGTCTGGTCACTTTTGCCCACTTTGGCACCTATTTAATTTTGCCCCTAAACAATGAGGGCGTAGCTATCTCTGTTGTATGGCTTTTGTGCTGCTTGATGGTTTTATGGTTATAAATCTATGCTGTATAGCTGATTTAGCAGTTTCTATGATTGCACAGTTACATTTTTCAGTACAATTTTTGTCTCAATGAATGTACATCAGGCATATATAGGAGCCAATTGTTAGGCTCTCCATAGCATTGATACTTTTACACAGTTTATATAATATCTTGCTATTTTATGTGCATAATTATCCACATATCGGTCGACCTCTATACCCAATTAAGGTGGTCCTCCGAAGTTTATAAATTATTCAATGCTATTTGATTGTATGTATGCCTGGCATACTGCTAACTGCCGCTCAGTAGCCTACATTAGCTAGACTGTGTTACTCAGATTTACTTGATGTTATAGACCAACAGGATTGCCTTAGTGAGGTAACCATCCCTCATTGGGTGGTTTCAATTTGTGACCTATCTAATTCATTATATATGGCTTTTATGCGTTTGGTGTTATGTTAGTTTTTTTGTACACCTATTAAAATTGATATTGGGTAGTTGGTGTCTACCACCTTTTTTTCTTCTTTAATATTGCCGGGTTATGCCCATTGTAGACACTGGTTTTTGATTCTATTCCCTAGTGCTTTTTCTTTTCCTTTCTGCATACTCGCCACCCAGGACATACTTGAAAACAAGAGAAATCTCAATGTATCCTTCCTGGTAAAATCCTTTCTCATATGCAAGAAGTGAATGTCACATGCAGGAGATGATTTAAGTCAGATAACTTTAACTCATCCTCTTTTGAAAGCACACAAAGTCCTTTGTATTTTCTTCACTTTATTGGAAAAGTAATAGCAAATAAAAGTCAAAACTCTATCTCACAAATTCTATCCAATCTCTTTCTTACTGTATATGTCACAAGATGTTCATAAAGGATCTCAGCAATTACTGACAAGATGAGAGGTTAAAAAAGTGAAGCAGTAAGCACCAATGCTTCCTATTTCCTGAACGGATTCACTCCCAGTACACCCCATATCTATATCCATTAAGCTGGCTATATAATCAGATAAGTTTGAGTAATGATACTTTCGAAATAAAAAAAGAGAATATTGTTCCCATGTCACCTTGACATTCTTGAAAATAAAATAGTTCTACTCTATTCACAAAATAATAAATATATTCCACAATGGATCATTACATTTCTGGTAATTTCTGAAAAAAGTTACATTTTGCAGGTTGGTATTACTTCTTTGTGTTTTTAGCATGGGAGAAGCAGCACATTTAGTAATAGAGTGAATTAGTCAACATGCGTCTACTATACTAAATCAATACAACGAATTACCTGTACCTGTTCTTTTTTTCCTTCTGACGCTAGACACAATTTCAGTCCAATTAAAGTCAAAATGATTGATCAAGTGCTATGAAGTAGAAAGTGTAGAGACAGAGTAAAAGTGTTTAAATGCAAAGAAGGAATTTAAGGTTAGTGGGTGAGATTGGTTTAGGGAGATAAATCTCACAACTTTTTAGCTTGTTTTAAGTGGTGACATACTTTATACACATTCAGTTAACTGCTGTGGATGTTGTTTCGTGCACACAAAGGGTAATAACTCACCTGTGTATCAAATGTCAGACACAAAGAAAATAATGTTTGCTAGATTATAAATATGACATACAAATGTTTAAAAATAGGTGCTGCAAAGAATTGCAAATATTTTTGATGTTTTACTTCACTTTTCCATATTTCTCGTGAAAATGCAACAAAAACAGTAGCTAAATTTTATCCTAATTTGCATATTAAAATGCCTTGAGGGACCCTCCCAGTGTGGTTGCACTGAATGCCATTTTCCTGTTGTAGTTGTAGATTTTTTCACTTTAATATGCCCAATCTTAGGCCCAATTTCGACTAAAAGCTCTACTTAAAGGGATACTCTAGGCAACATGACCACCTAAGCTTTTTTAGGTGGTCATGATGACCTAAGTATGCCCTCTTCTTTTCTCCCCCCTCCGCTCAACCAAATGGCTGAAACAGTTGAGAGACGCAGAGGACTTTACTCCGCCCTCCCAGCTGTCAGTCGGCAGAGCAGGATTTGTATTTCCCGCTTCTGCCGACTATTGCCGAGTAGGAGACGTCATTGCGCTTTCAATTTTTTTTAATGGAACTTCTGATAGTATTAAATTGAGCCCCAAGTCAGTAAGAGGGAGCCAACCAGGGAAAAATAGCTGCAATACGTTGGCAATTTTTTTTTTTTTTTTTTGGAAAGGATTTTACCAGGAAGGATACATTGAGATTTCTCCCGTTTTCAAGTATGTCCTGGGTGGTGAGTATGTACTGTTGGGTGTCTTGCCCAAGGACACTTACTGGAGAGGTTGCTCGCTGGGATCGAGCCCATGACTCCACAGGCTCTCTCCATGCAGAGCAGTGATGTTACCTCTACTCCACCCAGCCGGTACAATTAGTGGCGCCCTGTTTCTGGATCTTTTACAACTAAGCCATTGTATTAGTGGCTCACATCATATTAATAGGGAGCTGGTAATTGATGTCAGTAGTGGTGCAGCATGCCACTGCTTGGATCAGCTCCATGGCTTGCATATGTATTGTCATGCAGGCATAGCAGAAAAACACTTGGATAGTGTTCCCAGTCTTCCAATGCTTGTAGACAGAGGAATTGGTGGATTGCATTGACATCTGCATCACAGAGAGAAGAGATAAGTAATGGATTTTTTGATATGTTCAAATTGAAGTGTTATGTTTTGTTTTTGCAAAATCACTTAACACCAGATTTTAATAGCTGGTATATAGTTCTGAATACAAACTAGAGCCATCATCAACAAGCAAGGTTTCAATAGCTCATTCTTCAGCCACAAAGTAATGATGCCTAAACAAAGTATAGGAGCCATTAATTTACAATGACCTGATGCAATGTCCAAATAACAACTAATTGGAATTGGGCCCTTCATCATTATTTGTCCAATTTTCCTGTTTCAGTAAGTGCACTCGATCCGGGATCAGAAAGAAAACAAGTACTGCATCCCCGTTTTTGACCCAGAATAAACTTTACTGTTAAGAGTGGCTCTGCCTTACTGTAATCAGCAGGAAAATCTGCTATGTAATGCCTCAATTCAGTTTCACTTGGATTTCCAAAGGATAATGTGATCAGAGCAACTTTACGTACTTAGATGAGACATAGAAATATACAATTAGGTTGAAAATGTTGACTGTCCATCCAGTCCAGCCTTCCAGACATCCCTGCTGCTGCTTTTGGTTCAAAAGAAGGCAAAAAACTAACTTGGAGATTTTTTATTTATATATTTCTTTATTAGAAGACAGGTTTCACCGGAATAGTACCAGCAGAGTTGCATGAAATACTGGCATAGAGGGGGTTGAATCATCATACAAATAGTCTCACCATTATGCACATGATAAATCAGTGAAAAGCTAATGAAAATGGCACATTAAACGATTTAGCGATATGTGTGCAAGACTGGGCTAGATACACCATGAAGAACTTTTCCCAATGGTGCCCAAAAGCAAAAAATATCCTTCTTGATTCCATAATGGCAATCAGCTCTCTTCTTGGATTAACAAGCAATGCACTTCATTTTTTATTCTTCTACTCACTTTTCTCATGCTTTATCGTAAGGAAATCATGCAGACCTTTTCTTAAAAGGTGTCAGTTGAGGAGTATAAAACAACATCTTCAGGAAGACAATTGCAGATTTTTATGGCTGTTGCTGTAAAATAAATCTTTGCCTAGCTGTTGAGAGAATTGTCTTTCTTCCAGGCTCAGTGGATAACCTTGTTTCTTTTGAAAAGCCCTATTAATAAAGAGGTCACTAGATGTTTATTTTGACCTTGTTTGTATTTGAACAATACAATCGCATCCCCTTATAGATGCCTTTTTTCAAGGCTAAATGAGTGTAGTTTGTTTAGTCTCTTTTCATAATTTAAATTTCCCATACCTTTTATTATCTTTGCAGCTCTCCTCTTTACCTTCTCCTGCTCTGTAAACTCTTTCTTGAATACTGGTGTGCAAAACTGCACCACAAATTCAAGGTGTTACCTTCACATTGCTTTTTAAAGAGGTAAAATCCATTTTTCATCATAACTACCAATATACCTTTTTGTATAAATGATGAAACTGTACTGGCTTTTGCAGCTGCTCTCTGACCTGCACACTGTTGGGAAGTCTTTTGTCTACAAATATAATCAGATCCTTCTCATTCACTGTCATCCCCAACGCAAACCCCTTTGGAGTCAATATTGCATGTTTATTTTTGGTCCCAAAACACTTCTCCATATTAAATTTCATATGCCACTTGCTGGCACACTCGCTGCATTTATAAAAATCTCTCATGAAAGTCATCACATCCTATCCAGACAGACAGGGTTATCCAAAGAGATCCGAATTGCTTGAGAAAGGTAACCGAACGCTGAAAATCAGCGTTCAGTTACCTTTCCTGGCCATTCGGCTATCCAGAGAGCAGGCAATTCGCCAAATCCTGGTGAATTGCCTGCACATACGGTGCCTGTTCGAGGGCAGGGAAATCCCCATGAAAAAGCACTGCTTCGGCTATTCAGAGAACACAAACCAGCAGTGAAAGGTTCCCCTAATGCCCTGCCATTCGGTGGTTTCATTCGACAGGTTTATTCAGGCAAATCCCATAGGCTTCAATGTTAAAAATATTCCCGTTTTAATTCAATATCTAATAAACCGTTCATTATAAAATTCTGCCGTAAAGAGTCTCTTTATTTATAGATTTTTTAGGATATTTTAAGCATTTTTCTGAATTTTTTTTCTGTTTTAAAAGTCCGATTTTTTTTTTTTTTTTCTTAAGTTCTCTTCTTTTTTCCTTTAACAGCCCTTTTTATTATCATTCCCTGGACCTCATATGCAAATTTCAGACATTTTCGCTCAGTAGTTTCTTTGCAAACAGCTTTTCACTTTCACATTCATACAAACTCTTTGCTAATTTATTCACCTCCCTCTCTCTGCGGTGTCGGCTTTGTCTTGGCTTTTTCCGGCGGCTTCGCTGTGTGTGATCGGCTCCTGCTCGGGTTTTTCCCGGCGTCTTCGATGGGTTAATCCAGAGGTTTTTGCAGGTTTTCGGCGTGCATTCGCTGGGTTTTGCGGTTCGTTTTCGTCAGGTTTGCGGCAGCCTTTCCCTGCAATTCGGGGACCCTGTGGTGGTTGCTGAATGCACCGCAGGGTCACCGAAATGGGATCGGCAAAACAAACCGAATTGAAGAGAACGAAAAGTCACCGAACGTGCAGTGACTTTTCTAATCTCTTTGGATAACCCTGTATATTTATTTTTATTTATTTTATTTATTTATAAAGTATTTTACCAGGAAGGATGGTACTTTCTCTTGTTTTCAAGTATGTCCTGGGTTCAAGAACATTGAATTGTTACAGTTACAGAAATACAAAGTAATAAAATGCAAGATAAGGAAAACAACAACACAAATATACAGATTAACAGAAAATAAATATGTAGGAAATATAGTCCCTATGTTACGTACATGTTTACAGGTGCATTCTGTATCGAGGTATGTTAATTGAGATCTCTTAACCCCTTAAGGACGGGAGTAATTTTACAACTTTGGCGCTCTTTCGGAAGTGAAGTTTGCTGAAGTTTTTGCTCATCATGTTTAAACGCGGTTTTAAGTCATATATTATACCACCCAGACAAATTATATATCGTTCTTTCCGGCAGACTCGGAAGATTAATAATATATCATAATTATATATAAAAGTCATGTCCTGCCAGAATGCTATAACAAAATATGTAAAAAAATGTGAATTTTCAATAAAATTTCAATCATCCACAGTGTATAAAGTTTTTTTTTTCCACATTTTATTATCCGATCCTTTGCGGTTATATTCTATGGGGTAGACTTGGGAACCCTTTTTTTTTTTTTTTTGGGTGGGGGGAAATTACGTGATTTTAGCTAAACCCCCTCAACAAAAAATTGGTGAAGCATCATTGTTCACATTATAATTGAAATGTGAACAATAATGCTGCATCAAAAAAAAAAAAAAAGCCCGTTTTTATTTTTTTAATTGTTTTTTTTATTTTTATTTTTATACACTTTTATTTAACTTTTTCATTGTCATATTTGATATCGTTGGAAAGGCCATGCTCAGACCTTTCCATCGATATCAGGCATGACCCCTAGCTGCCACCGATCAGGAGATAAAGGGGTTCAAAGAACCCCCCCTATCTCCTGCAAGGGATTTCCATAGGAAATCCCTTTGCAGCTAGGGGCTTCCCCAGTTAACTGACATCATTGCGCATGGCGCGATGAGTCAGTTGATGCTGGGGGGGGGGAGAGACCCAGAGGTGGGGGCTGCCATCCAAGATGGCGGCCCCCACCGGAAATAGGCCGCGATCGGGCACAAATTTGTGCCCGGTCGCGACCTGGCAACTCATGGGTTAACCCCAATACATCGCTGGAAAGGTCAGGCTGTGACCCTTCCAGCGATGCTGGCCACAGCCCCCTAGTCCCCGGCGATGGGGAGATAGAGGGATCCGAAGGATCCAGGCGCTTCCCCTGGTCCGGCGGGGGGGGGGGGACGCCTGAAACTGACGTCATCGCACCCCCGGCGCGATGACGTCAGTGCGCCGGAGGAGGAAACCCTGCCGATCTGACTCCGTGGGAGTCAGAGCAGCGAGGGAGCCGCCGGAGGAGGTGAGTATCTCCCGGGGGGACTGAAAACGCCAAGGACGTACATTTACGTCCTGCGGCGCCAAAGCCCGCCTAATGCAGGGTGTAAATGTACGTCCTGTGGCGTTAAAGGGTTAAGTGACTTTAGACGGGGGGGGGGAGATTTGATGGCGTCTGGGAGGTTATTCCATAATTGCGGTGCTCTCAACGAAAATGAGGATCGAGCCACTTTCTTTTTGTATTGTGGTACAGCAAGTAAGGTGCAGGTCCTGGATCGGAGGTTGTAGGATGAGGGAACTGCTGGGGGAAGCAGTCTATTAAGGTAGGATGGTAGCTTCGCAGAAAAGCTCTTAAACACTAGGTTGGAAAGGTGAAGGGTGCGTCTAGATTCTAGCGATGGCCAGTTTAGTTCTTTTAACATGTCACAATGGTGGGTCATGTAGTTACATTGTAGCACAAAGTGGCAGAATCAGTTATACAATGTAGTAAGTTTATGAAGGTGTGTTTGCGGGGCAGCTGCATACACTACATCTACCTATTCAATAGCCGACATAAGCATTTGTTGTACAATCTGCTTTCTTACCCCGGGGCTCAGCAAGGATTTGTTTCTATACAGATTGCCTAGTTTGGGGTAGAGTTTAGATGAGAGTTTTTCAATGTGGGGACCAAAGGATAGATTTGGGTCTAGCCACATACCTAGATATTTGAGAGAAGTGACTGGTCAGTGTGCCATTTGATTTTGTCCTGACAAATAGATGGGGAGTTTGCAATTTAATTTAAGTGCTGTTCCTACATAGAAAAAGTTTGTAGTCTATAACCACACCAGATATTGCAGCATCAGCAAACAGTCACACGACTTGCAATATCTTTCGCAAAGTCATTAGTAAAAAGTACTGGTCGGAATTCTGGAGGTAGCCTACTTACCACTTGCTTCTAACTTGAGAATTTACTTTTAAGAGCTTCTGTAATCGGTCATTTAGCCAGATTCAGCTTTCAATCCAAGAGCAATATTGTTTCTCTAATCCAATCTGTTTTAACTAAGGCTGGGGTCAGACCAGCGCACTTTTAACGTGGGTTCTGGCGCACATAATTACGGCCGCACTAGCAGCAGATGACGGGCAATGACGGCCAATATACGACCGCACAAAAGTCCGGCCGTGCAACGCAAGTGGAATTTGAACGCATTTTTCTGAGAACGCTGAACCGCTAGTACTGATGTACTGAGTGCGCAGCTGCGGCATAGCGGCGTGTGTGCGTGATTAGGAGATGTCAGACACTGCTAATGTCCAGCCTACATAACGTCCAGACGCAAAAAGAGTTTTACTGACGATCCGTACAAAATCACGCCCGAAAATGCACGTCGTCTGACCGGTTTTGCGCATTCCGTGAAAAAATACGTCCATGCGTTCGGACGCACTTTTTCACGTTCGCGGGGAAAAATGCTTTCGTCTGACCCTAGCCTTAGGTAGCGACCATTTGCGTGGCACTTTGTTGGACACTTTAGTGTCCCATGTATTAGAACACCTTGGGTTATATTTTAACTCACTGCATCATAGAATTCAATTGACTTGGCCTGACACAGTTCATTCTTCACATGTTGACTCCAACTGATGAGATTATTGCTCAAAAAGGTATCAATGCATGTGAGCTTTTAATAAACTTAGAAACAATTTCACAACCACTAGACTTACACACCTGTTGTTGCCAGGCTCAGATTTGGATCCTTTTTTTAAAATTGGAAAAATGTGTATGCTTTGTGCCAGTGTTTTGATACACTACCCAACTGAAAATAATCTTTCAATAGTAAACACATAGGTCTGACTATTAAAAGACTGAGCTCCTTAAATACAATTTGTCTGGCCTTCGGCTTTTGCCTACCATAATTTCAAGCGATTGACTCAAGACTAGGGATGAGCCGAACACCCGAGTTTGGTTCGCATTCGAACTCGAACTTTCCAAATGTTCGAATTCGAAATCGAACTCAATACAAGTCAATGGGGCTGAAAATTCGATTTTTAGAGTGCCCTCCAAGAGGGCATATATGCAAGATATT
Organism: Leptobrachium leishanense; assembly: GCA_009667805.1. Lineage (NCBI taxonomy): Eukaryota > Metazoa > Chordata > Amphibia > Anura > Megophryidae > Leptobrachium > Leptobrachium leishanense. Next base: position 130,667,653 of record CM019064.1, read on the forward strand.
TGCCATAAAAGGTGTATGGGGGTCTGGGTAGTGCCCTGGGGGACAGGAAACAAGGACAAAAAGTTTAAAAAAAAAGTTTTTAAAGGGACAGTGAGTTTTCCATGAAATAAGGGTTAAAAATAAAAACCAAAAATTCCTTCAAATATCGTGCCTAGAAGGCCCCATAACCTGCCCGTGAAGTGGCGGATTTCTAGGATGTATAGAAACACTTAAAAACAAAAAAATGACGTTTCAAAGACGGTAAATGTTTTTCCTTTAATCTATCCATAAACAACTGCTTGGGGTGGCAGTCTGTATGAAAAGAGGTGACATTTCCGGACACGTAGAAAAAGTTTAGTGATTTTTTGGCTAAATTATTGTGAAACTTGAGCAGGCTTTGGATGAAAGTAACAATAGGTGCTTTAGAATTGGTTCTTTAGCGTCGGCAACAGTGCCGTCACACAGTAACCCCTCTGAGGATATGAATCTGATACAGGCGTCAGTGGCAGTGCACCCAAATATTGTGCTTTTGGTGCCAGGCCTGCAAGTACTATCATACAGTAACCCCTCTGTAGTATTGTGGAAGAATGCAGGGGTGGACCATGTGGTCCTATATTAAAAAGATATGAATCTGGTAATGAGCGTCAGTGCACCCAGATATTGTGATTTGGTGCCAGACTGCCAGGCCAGCAAGTACTATCATACAGTAACCCCTCTGTAGTATTGTGGAAGAATGCAGGGGTGGACCTTGCAGTCCTATATTAAAAAGATATGCATCTGGTAAAGGCATTAGTGCACCCAGATATTGTGCTTTTGGTGTCGGGCCAGCAAGTGCATTCATACAGTAACCCCTCTGTGGTATTCTGGAAGAGTGCAGGGTTGGACCCTGCGGCTCAAAAAATTAAAATGATATAAATCTGGCACAGGTGTCAGTGCAGCCAAATATTGTGCCTTTCATGGCAGCAAGTGCATTCACACTGTAACCCTTTTGTATGTATTGTGGAAGAGTTCAGTGCTGGAGGTTTTGTGAATGCAGAAGACATCCCCGATCTATTCCGTTACGTCAGCATCAGGGGATTGATAGCTGCTGATCCAGGACTGATTCATTTTTATAAATGTCAGCCGGTCTACAGAGTCGGTGGACAGACGCACTCTTTTGTCTGTGACAAAACCTCCAGCAGCACTGAACGTCCTTTCAGAAAGCACGCTAGATGAAGGGCAACCTAGTAGCTGCATAGCATATTGGCTAAGTTCTGGCCAGTGATCCAATCTCAACACCCAGTAAGCCAGTGGATCATCAGCTGGAAAGGTATCCAGGTCTGCCCTTGCCCCTAGGTAGTCCTGCACCATAAGGTGAAGACGCTGGCAATGGGTGCCTACATATGACGTCCCTGGGCGTCGTGGACTAAAAAAAATTTTAAAAATGCATCAGTCAAGCGGCCCTGGCCTTCACCACTATTCCTCTGATCATCCGCAGCCTCAGAAGCACGTGTGTCATCACTTGGTAACCTACCAGTGCCTGGAAAGGTGTTACACAAGTGTCGCTTTAGAGCGTCCACAAGTTTTTTCATCCTGTGCTCCCTCTGTGGGGGCAGGATGAGCTCTGCAACTTTACCCTTGTATTGTGGATCAAGAAGGCTTGCCAACCAGTAATGATCCCTCTCCTTGATAGCACGAATCCTGGGGTCCTTTAGCAGGCTTTGCAGGATAAGGGAGCCCATGCAGTGTAGGTTGGAGGTGGCATTAGCTTCTGAGTCTTACTGGTCAATGAGGATGACCCCATCGTGCACTTCCTCCTCACAGCCACGCACTAGCCCTTGTGTTTCTGGGAACACGAAACCCTCCCTTGAGGAATCCCCACCTTCAATGCCCCCACTACTTAAATATTCCTCCTCCTCATCCTCCTCCTGTCTGATATGAATAGGACCTGCTGGAATGCTGTCTGTGGAAAGACTGGGGCCTTGAGAGATGGAGGAAGGGAAGGCCTCCTCTCGCTGCTCTGCCTCTAGAGCCACATCTATAATTCCCCGCAGAGTGTGCTCCAGCAGGAACACTAAAGGAATTGTGTCACTGATGCATGCACTGTCCCTGTTGTCTCCTCAAATGGTGACAGTACAGTGCATGCATCCTTGATCATCAGCCACTGCGGGGGGGGGGAAAAACCAAGTTGACCTGAACCTGTCCTTGTGCCATACTCACACAGGTACTCGTTGATGGCCCTCTGCTGCTTGTGCAGACGCTGCAGCATTGCTAATGTCGAGTTACACCTGGTGGGCATGTCACAGATCAGACAGTTTGTGGGAAGGTGGAATTCTCTTTGAATTTCTGCCAGGCGAACGCTTGCTGGGAATGATCGTCTGAAGTGGCTGCAGACTTTTCTGGCCTGGCTGAGAAGCTCTGGCAGCCCTGGGTACTTGGTTAGGAAAATTTACCCTTGCGTAGGGCGGAGAGAAGGTTGCAGCCATTATCACAGATGACCATTCCCAGCTGAAGCTGGCATGGTGTTAACCATCTCTGCACCTGGCCCTGCAGAGCTGACCGAATTTCTGACCCGGTGTGGCTCCTGTCCCCTAAACAAACCAGCTCAAGCACAGTATGGCTTCTTTTTGCTTGAGCCATTGCGTAGACCCTGTCAGGCATCGGTTTAACTGCCACTTCGCCAGAGACAGAGAAGGAGGAGGAGGAGGAGGGAGAGGTGGTGGTGGAGCAGACAGACCTCATACAAGCAGCTTTCTGGAGGCGTGGTGGATGAACAAGCTCCAGCACAGAGCCCCGTCCTGGATCCCTCCCAGCTACAATCAGAGTTACCCAGTGTGCCGTGAAGGAAATGTAACGACCCTGTCCATGCTTGCTGGACCACGTGTCTAAAGTCACACGCACCTTGCTGCTGACAGCCTTTCCCAATGACTTGATAACATTGTCTTCCACGTGCTGGAATGGCCTTGCGTGAAAAGTAATGGCATTTTGGAACCTGCCACTGTGGTACAGCACATTCAGCAAATTCACAGAAGGGAGCAGAGTCCACCAGCTGGAAAGGCAGTAGCTGAAATGCGAGTAATTTTGCTAAGCTGGCATTTAGACGCTGTGCTTGGGGATGGTTGGGACTATATTTTTTCTTACGCTGCAGCAGCTGCGGCAATTTTGAAACTATTTAGCTGGGGACTGTTTTTGGCGGTTGTAGATTTTGGGGATTGAATTACAAAAAAGTGTGTTTTCATATTTTTTTATAGTAAATTATAGGAAATGATGGAAATAATGGTATTTTTAGAAAGTCCATTTAATGGCGGGAAAACGGTGTATAATATGTGTGGGTTGCATAAACGAGTAAGAGGAAAACTTGACCTAAACACGAACAGCGCAGAAACGTAAAAACAGCAGCGGTCACCAAAGGACGGATATGTGTAAAAACTAAGGGGTTAAGCACATATATAATGCCAACATAATGTATCTATTTCATATAAAATAGTAATTCTGCCTAGTCTAAAGGAAGTATGCAATTACAGAAATATATTTACATGTGTGCCACGCACTTGGACTGCTGTGTTTATAGTAGTTTAGGACTAAGTGTAATGACACAGCACTGCCCTCTGTTGGTTGACCGGAACAATATTGCGTGACTCCTTTATAATGATCTCCCTTCGTTAACTAGAATGACATTGACTTGCATAATTTTCCTATGCAAAGTAATGCAAGTGCAACATCTAAGCATTTATACAGTCAGGTCCAGAAATATTGGGACATTGACACAATTCTAACATCTTTGGCTCTATACACCACCTCAATGGAGTTGGAATGAAACAAACACAATGTGCTTTAACTGCAGACTGTCAGCTTTAATTTGAGGGTATGTACATCAAACTCAGGTGAACGGTGTAGGACTTACAGCAGTTTGCAGATGTGCCTCCCACTTGTTAAGGGACCAAAAGTAATGGGACAATTGGCTTATCAGCTGTTCCATGGCCAGGTGTGTGATATTCCCTCATTACCCCAATTACAATGTGCAGATAAAAGGCCCAGAGTTAATTTCAAGTGTGCTATTTGCATTTGGAATCTGTTGCTGTCAACTCTCAAGATGAGATCCAAAGAGCCTTCACTATCAGTGAAGCAAGCTATCATTAGGCTGAAGAAACAAAACAAACCTATCAGAGAGATATCAAGAACATTAGGTGTGGCCAAAACAACTGTTTGGAACATTCTCAAAAAGAAGGAACGCACCGGTGAGCTCAGCAACACCAAAAGACCCGGGAGACCACAGAAAACAACTGTGGTGGATGAATGAAGAATTCTTTCCCTGGTGAAGAAAACACTCTTCACAACAGTTGGCCAGATCAAAAACACTCTCCAGGAGGTAGGTGTATGTGTGACAAAGTCAAAAATCAAGAGAAGACTTCAGAGTAAATACAGAGGGTTCACCACAAGATGTAAACCATTGGTGAGCCTCAAAAACAGGAAGGCCAGATTAGAGTTTGCCAAACAACACCTAACAAAGCCTTCACAGTTCTGGAATAAGATCCTATGGACAGATGAGACCAAGATCAACTTGTACTAGAGTGATGGGAAGAGAAGAGTATGGAGAAGGAAAGGAACTGCTCATGATCCTAAGCATACCACCTCATCAGTGAAGCATGGTGGTGGTAGTGTCATGACGTGGGCATGTATGGCTGCCAATGGAACTGGTTCTCTTGTATTTATTGATGATGTGACTGCTGACAAAAGCAGCAGGATGAATTCTGAAGTGTTTCAGGCAATATTATCTGCTCACATTCAGCCAAATGCTGCAGAACTCATTGGACGGCGCATCACAGTGCAGATGGACAATGACCCAAAGCATACTGCAAAAGCAACCAAAGAGTTTTTGAAGGGACAGAAGTGGAATGTTATGCAATGGCCAAGTCAATCACCTGATCTGAATCCCATTGAGCATGCATTTCACTTGCTGAAGACAAAACTGAAGGGAAAATGCCCCAAGAACAAGCAGGAACTGAAGACAGTTGCAGTAGAGGCCTGGCAGAGCATCACCAGGGATGAAACCCAGCATCTGGTGATGTCTATGCTTTCCAGACTTCAGGCTGTGATTGACTGCAAAGGATTTGCAACCAAGTATTAAGAAGGGAAAGTTTGATTTATGATTATTATTCTGTCCCATTACCTTTGGTCCCTTAACAAGTGGGAGGCACATCTGCAAACTGCTGTAAGTCCTACACCGGTCATCTGAGTTGGATGTACATACCCTCAAATTAAAGCTGACAGTCTGCAGTTAAAGCACATTGTGTTTGTTTCATTCCAACTCCATTGAGGTGGTGTATAGAGCCAAAGATGTTAGAATTGTGTCAATGTCTCAATATTTCTGGACCTGACTGTATGTAATACGGGATTAGGTGCAAATGGTTTTACAAAAATAAAAAAAAGACAAATAGAATTGGAGGAGGGCGTGCCCAAACTTCAAATGAAGTGGTAAATTAGAAGGCAGTCTGTATAACTGATCTATAGATTGCTGCAATTGTTTGTATAACTGATCTATAGATTGTCCAGACTGCCTTCTAATTTACCACTTCATTTGAAGTTTGGGCACGCCCTCCTCCAATTCTATTTGTCTTTTTATTTTTGTTTTATATTGAGTAGCTGGACAGACTACCTGGAGGAGTTCATAGGCGGCACCCTTTAATAAGAACTTTTCTTTCTTTCAGCACCAACCATCACACATACAGTTGTGTTTAAAATTATTCAACCCCCACTGAAATTGAGTGTTTTGGCCAGTTTGACATTGATTTTCATCATTCAGTTATCTTGCTTACAAGTAAATCAAAGAGGCACGTGTAAGTCAGACAAATATAACATAACATTTATAATGAAATAACCACAAATGTCTTTTCTGTGCTCACATCATTATCAGTTTTATTCAACCCCCAAGTGACATTCAATCTTAGTACTTAGTACAACATCCTTTTACAGTTATAACAGCTTTTAAACGTGAAGCATAGCTTGACACAAGTGTCTTGCAGCGATCTATGGGTATCTTCGCCCATTCGTCATGGGCAAAAGCCTCCAGTTCAGTCACATTCTTAGGCTTGCGCACTGCAACTGCTTTCGTTAAGTCCCACCAGAGGTTCTCAATCGGATTTAAGTCAGGTGACTGCGATGGCCACTCCAAAATGTTCCAGCCTTTAATCTGCAACCATGCTCTAGTGGACTTGGAGGTATGCTTGGGATCATTGCCCTGTTGAAAGGTCCAACGTCTCCCAAGCCCAAGCTGACAGTCTGCAGTTAAAGCACATTATGTTTGTTTCATTCCAACTCCATTGTGGTGGTGTATAGAGCCAAAGATGTTAGAATTGTGTCGATGTCCCAATATTTCTGGACCTGACTATATGTTTACATTTGTTTTTCCTGATAGAAAGTCATAAATGAATTATATCTGGTGTTTTGTTATGGATGAATACTCTTCATTATTCACAATATGTGGAATGATAAGCTGCTAAATGCTAGTTCTCTACTAAATGCTAGTCAGCTCCTTGTTCAAATATAGCAGTAGAGAATTTTCCTTTACAAGATGATTGATTTCTGGCCATGTCTAGTTTGGCACGTTTCTCTCTAACATTGTCTAAGGACCTGTAAGGAAAGAGATGGCCTGACAGACAAAATCATGTTTGTAAAGATGGTGTTGGAAGCTGGTAGAGAGATCAAAACGTGATGGGAAGAAATCAGACAGGTTGGTACCTGCCTGGAAGAAGGAGGACAGAGTGGTCAATACTCACCTGCGGAGCACAAACGGAGATGTTGATACCTGCCTGTGGAGACGTGTTCTTCCTGAGACTTGCCCCGTTGGGGAAGATTTAACCACTGGCTCGACCCAGCCTCAAAAACAATCTCTGTCTCTGGGGGCAGACTAACATCTCTAATGACTTGGGTAAGCTGTATTCCACTGCTTCTGGCTCTCAGTCTTATTTGCCTATACCAGTGATGGCGAACCTTTTTGAGCCCAAGTGCTCAAACTGGATCACTAAACCAACTTGTGTGTCTCAAAGTCCCAACCCTGCAATTAGTCCAATTTTACTCAAACCACTGTACATACACCTACACACCCCTATTATATACATATACATGTTCCTACACACCACTATTATATATCTATATGTGCTTCTACACAACCTTATTATATACCTATAAAGGCTCCTACAAATCATGTTTTCCTAATTTTATAATTTCCACATTCCTTTCCATTTTATTATTTCCTCATCCCCAATTTTATTCATTCCATATCCCCCAATTTTATTATGTCTGCACCATTCAATTGTATTATTTCCACACACACACATTTTATTAATTATTTCCATATCCTTCAGAATTTATTATTTCTATCGTCTCACAATTTTATTATTTCTTCATTCCTGCCATTTGTTAATCATTTTCACCTCCCCCAATTTTATTATTGCCTCATCCACCCAGTTTTATTAATTATTTACGCAAGGCGTATCACAGAGCTCCACAACAATAAAATTCACATTAATGTGCGCTGTGCAAGAGTGTATTACAGAGCTGCAAAGCAATACAACCTACAGTAATGTGTGTTGTCGTGTATGAGCATATCACAGAGCTGCACAGCAATAAACCCCACAGTAATATGCATTGTGTATGTGAGTATAACAGAGCTCCAAAGTACATCATCATCGCTCACTTTATTTGAAAAGTGAACAATAGTGCTGCATTAGAAGAAACAAAAAGAATTAATTTAATTTATTTTTTACAACATTTTTATTTGTACCTGGTCATGTTTGGTATCATTGGGCAGGCCACCCTCTGGTCTTTCCAAAGATACCTCAAATAGCCCTCTGTCATCTATGAATCCAGAGATACAGTGGTTCAAAGGACAACAGTATCTCCTCCATAGGGAATTTCAGGTGTGGGCCGGAGTCTGAAATCTGACATCATCACACCCATGTACGATGATGTCAGTGGCTAGGTTTAAGTCCTGCAGGTGGGGCTGAATGACATCTTGTCAGCCCCCTTCGAGAAGACCGCGAACAGAGCCAGGCTGGCGCTGTACAGCAGAACTTCTAACATCCTAGTGGAGGAGAGTCTGCCCTGCCAGTAGATACCGTACTGAGTACCGTCACTTACCGGCAGAAAAAAAGCCCTGCCAGTTACGAACTTATGACTCATGTGCCAGCAAAGAAGGCCACGCGTGTGGTAAGTGTAACATAGGTTCACCATTGCTGGTCTATACCAAGTAGCTCATCAGCACATATTACTTTCCATATATGAATTAATAGTGTAGCGCTGTGTTTAAAAAGACTGTTCTGCTGCATTTACTTGCAATGGCCACCAGAGGGAGACAGAGACCATGGTAAGATTATGCTGGACAAACACAGAAGGCACTGAACTACATTTTCCATGATGCTTTGCGTGAGGACAGGAAGTGGGTGTGTAGGAAAGGAAAGGCATCAGCAGCCTCGTGGAAAGCATGCTCAGAGTGAGCTGGGAGCTGAAAGGAGAAGAGGGCAGGCAGAGCTGTTAAGGATCGTGACCAGGCCAGAGCGCAGGGGCTACCTCGCTGGTGCTGGGGGATCGGGACAGTGACCCCGCAGAGATCTGTCTATACCAAGCTGTGAGGTCTGAGGACAAGAAGCTGGTTCCGGCTGGACCCCCAGTTAGGAGAACCGCAGATCGATCTAACAGGGAGTGCAGGCGGTGAGCTGGACATCTTGTGGCAGATACAGACAAGCAAGACAGCGGATCCGGTGACACAGAGAACCCCAGTCAAAAATCGAGCGGAGAGACGTCCTGGGTCGAGCGGAGCACAGAGTATCTGGCGGATGGGTGAGAGGCCTTCCAGGCCGTTGTAAAATACTAAAGCACGCTGCAGTTTCTTCAAAACCCACAGGGCCCCAACGTGACTAGTCGAAGATACCTCATAAATAATTCACTGGCCAGTTGAATATTGTACCCGGGTACCAATACACACATACACATACATTCCTTGGGACATAACCTGTACGGAACTCACACTCCAACCACTAAGGGGGTTAAAAATACTTTTTTTCCGCTGCGCGTTTCTCGCATTACGAAGTACTGTAAATATATATACGTATACCGTGTTAATCATTATATGCCAGTTTATTCAGTAAACTATATAATTTATAAAATCCACGACGGTGCTGGAGTATATTTATTCCCTAGTGTGGGGAGACTGACCTGAGGTTCAAATTCAACGGCTCCTCCGGGAGTGAGCGCTACAATAGCATAAAGTGTATTTGTGTCTTCAGTAGGGATGAGCCGAACGCCCCCGTGTTCGGTTCGACTTCGAACTCTAAGAATTTCAAAAGTTCGAACTCGAGAACGATCCGAACTCAATGGGACCCGAACGTTCGATTTTTAGAGTGCCCTGCAAGAGGGCATATATGCTAGATTTTTGCCATATAAGGTGTATGGGGGTCTGGGTAGTGCCCTGGTGTCAGGATCAGCGCTGGTGGGGTCCCAGTCTGGTTGTATTAAGCCCATTATGCAGTGAATTCAGGGGTTATAGACAGACAGTACCTTGTGGGGTAGCGTGGAGACAAAAGGGCTAGGCAAGAATCGTAGTCTGGAGACGATCTGAAGTTCAAGAGCTGGTAGAGAGGATGCAGAGTCGGTGGGCAAAGCAGAGGTCTGGTACACATAGAGCATAGGTCCTTTCAGGTCAAGGGATGGTAGTTAATGCAGAAGTCTAGAGGGAGGGGCAGAGAGAACCTTTATTGCAGACACAGGGGTGTGGTGTGTGTGTTCTGTGTTTAACTGTGAAGGTTCTGGTCAGCGAGAGCTGAGACTGGGCAGCACTTTACATGGATGTGCTGCAAGCACGGATTAAGCAGCAAGGAGCAGGCATGGATCCTGACACCTGGGGGACAGCAAACAAGGACAAAAAGTTTTTTAAAACACGTTTTTAAAGGAACAGTGAGTTTTCCATGAAATAAAGGTTAAGAATAAAAACGAAAAATTCCTTCAAATATCGTGCCTAGGAGGTCCCCATAACCTGCCCGTGAAGTGGCGGATTTCTAGGATGTATAGAAACATTTAAAAACAAAAAAATGACATTTCAAATGATAGTAAATGGTTTTCCTTAACTAACTGCTTGGGATGGCAGCCTATATGAAAAGAGGAGACGTTTTAGGATACGCAGAACAAGTTTAGTGTTTTTTTGGCTAAATTATGGTGAAACTTATGCAGGCTATGGATGAAAGTAACAATAGGTGCTATAAAATTGGGCCTTTAGTGTCGGCAACAGTGCCGTCACACCGTAACCCCTCTGTGGTATTGTGGAAGAGTGCAGGGTTGGACCCTGCGGTCAAATATTAAAATGATATGAATCTGGTACAGTCGTCAGTGCACCCAAATATTGTGCCTTTGGTGGCAGCAAGTGCCTTCACACCGTAAGTATCCCCTCTGTGGTATTGTGGAAGAGTTCAGGGTTGGACCCTGCAGTCAAATATTAAAGTGATATGAATCTGGTATAGGCGTCAGTGGCAGTGCACCCAAATATTTTACCTTTGGTGGCAGCAAGTGCCTTCACACCGTAACCCCTTTGTGGTATTGTGGAAGAGTGCAGTGGTGGAGGTTTTGGGAATGCAGAAGAGATCCCCGATCTATTCAGTTACGTCAGCATCAGGGAATTGATAGCTGCTGATCCAGGACTGATTCATTTTTATAAATGTCATCTACAGAGTCGGTGGACAGACGCACTCCTTTGTCTGTGACAAAACCTCCAGCAGCACTGAACGTCCTTTCAGAAAGCACACTGGATGAAGGGCAACCTAGTAGCTGCATAGCATATTGACTAAGTTCTGGCCAGTGATCCAATCTCAACACCCAGTAAGCCAGTGGATCATCTGCTGTAAAGGTATCCAGGACTGCCCTTGCCCCTAGGTAGTCCTGCACCATACGGTGAAGACGCTGGCAATGGGTGCCTACATTTGACGTCCCTGGGCGTCGTGGACTAAAAAAATGTAAAAAGGCATCAGTCAAGTGGCCCCGGCCTTCACCGCTCTTCCTCTGATCATCCGCAGCCCAGATTGCTCTGGCCTCTGGGCGCAGCTTGATCATGGAAGACTCGCGGTGGCTGTCCATGCTGAGGGGGCGGGGTTATCTCTGCTTCCCTCACTCTCTATTGGACAGCCACCGCGAGCTGTCTTCCATGATCAAGCTGCACCCAGAGGCCAGAGCAAGCGCGCAGCGTGAGAGAGCAGCGTGACAGCGGCCGACGGAGAGACCCATCATACCCAGCCATGTGTGAGCTACTGGGGGCAGTATACACCCATGTGTGAGCTATGGGGGCAATATATATCCATGTGTGAGCTACTGGGGCAGTATATACTGTGACATAAGGAAAGGGAAGGTCATTGAGGGGCGATACATTTCCCCTCGGTTTCTGTCATATATGCAGAAGTAGTGAATCCAGACCAGGTTTTCAGGCTGCATGTAGTGTCTGCATTTCCGGGTTTTGTGTCTCTCCCCAGGGTTATTAATTACTTGATTGATGTTTATCTGTGGAGATAAAAGAGGGGAGGCTAAGCCAGGAAGTTGCCCTGGCCTGGGACTCAGAAAGCCTTCTGAGGGAGCTGCAAGGTGAAGGTGTGTGAAAAAGGTTGCTTAAAGTAATTTTGTTTATTTAAGGTGGCTGAGGTTAGCTCACCATTTGTTAGATAGGGAATCTAATGGTTTAGTAAGAGCCTGAGCTGCAAGGGTTTATTTTCTGTTTTCATTTCTGTTTTATTGCAACCTTTTAAATAAATACTGTCTGCTGGACAGATTTAAAGGAACTTTAACGCCTGGACTACCTTTTTCACAGCAAAGGTAACCTCCGTTTCAGCTATACCCCCACAATACCCATGTGTGAGCTACTGGGGGCAGTATATACCCATGTGTGAGCTACTGGGGGCAGTATATGCCCACGCGTGAGCTGCCGGGGGGCAGTATATGCCCACGCGTGAGCTGCCGGGGGGCAGTATATGCCCACGTGTGAGCTGCCGGGGGGCAGTATATGCCCACGCGTGAGCTGCCGGGGGGCAGTATATGCCCACGCGTGAGCTGCCGGGGGGGGCAGTATATGCCCACGCGTGAGCTGCCGGGGGCAGTATCTGCCCACGTGTGAGCTGCCGGGGGGGCAGTATCTGCCCACGCGTGAGCTGCCGGGGGGGCAGTATCTGCCCACGCGTGAGCTGCCGGGGGCAGTATCTGCCCACGCGTGAGCTGCCGGGGGGCAGTATCTGCCCACGCGTGAGCTGCCGGGGGCAGTATCTGCCCACGCGTGAGCTGCCGGGGGCAGTATCTGCCCACGCGTGAGCTGCCGGGGGGGCAGTATCTGCCCACGCGTGAGCTGCCGGGGGGGCAGTATCTGCCCACGCGTGAGCTGCCGGGGGGGCAGTATCTGCCCACGCGTGAGCTGCCGGGGGGGCAGTATCTGCCCACGCGTGAGCTGCCGGGGGGGCAGTATCTGCCCACGCGTGAGCTGCCGGCGGGGGGGGCAGTATCTGCCCACGCGTGAGCTGCCGGGGGGGCAGTATCTGCCCACGCGTGAGCTGCCGGCGGGGGGGCAGTATCTGCCCACGCGTGAGCTGCCGGCGGGGGGCAGTATCTGCCCACGCGTGAGCTGCCGGCGGGGGGCAGTATCTGCCCACGCGTGAGCTGCCGGCGGGGGGCAGTATCTGCCCACGCGTGAGCTGCCGGCGGGGAGGCCCACCATCTAGCTGCCCACGGGCGAGTATCTGCCCACGCGTGAGCTGCCGGCGGGGGCAGTATCTGCCCACGCGTGAGCTGCCGCGGGGGGGCAGTATCTGCCCACGCGTGAGCTGCCGGCGGGGGCAGTATCTGCCCACGCGTGAGCTGCCGGCGGGGGGCAGTATCTGCCCACGCGTGAGCTGCCGGCGGGGGGCAGTATCTGCCCACGCGTGAGCTGCCGGGGGGGGCAGTATCTGCCCACGCGTGAGCTGCCGGCGGGGGGCAGTATCTGCCCACGCGTGAGCTGCCGGCGGGGGGGGCAGTATCTGCCCACGCGTGAGCTGCCGGCGGGGGGCAGTATCTGCCCACGCGTGAGCTGCCGGCGGGGGGCAGTATCTGCCCACGCGTGAGCTGCCGGCGGGGGCAGTATCTGCCCACGCGTGAGCTGCGGCGGGGGGGCAGTATCTGCCCACGCGTGAGCTGCCGGCGGGGGGCAGTATCTGCCCACGCGTGAGCTGCCGGCGGGGGGGCAGTATCTGCCCACGCGTGAGCTGCCGGGGGGGGCAGTATCTGCCCACGCGTGAGCTGCCGGCGGGGGGGCAGTATCTGCCCACGCGTGAGCTGCCGGCGGGGGGGCAGTATCTGCCCACGCGTGAGCTGCCGGCGGGGGGGCAGTATCTGCCCACGCGTGAGCTGCCGGCGGGGGGCAGTATCTGCCCACGCGTGAGCTGCCGGCGGGGGGCAGTATCTGCCCACGCGTGAGCTGCCGGCGGGGGGGCAGTATCTGCCCACGCGTGAGCTGCCGGCGGGGGGGCAGTATCTGCCCACGCGTGAGCTGCCGGCGGGGGGCAGTATCTGCCACGCGTGAGCTGCCGGCGGGGGGGCAGTATCTGCCCACGCGTGAGCTGCCGGCGGGGGGCAGTATCTGCCCACGCGTGAGCTGCCGGCGGGGGGCAGTATCTGCCCACGCGTGAGCTGGCGGCGGGGGGGGCAGTATATGCCCACGCGTGAGCCGGCGGCGCGGGGGGGCAGTATATGCCCACGCGTGAGCCGGCGGCGGGGGGGCAGTATATGCCCACGCGTGAGCCGGCGGCGGGGGGGGGCAGTATATGCCCACGCGTGAGCCGGCGGCGGGGGGGCAGTATATGCCCACGCGTGAGCTGGCGGCGGGGGGCAGTATATGCCCACGCGTGAGCTGGCGGCGGGGGGGCAGTATATGCCCACGCGTGAGCTGGCGGCGGGGGGGCAGTATATGCCCACGCGTGAGCTGGCGGCGGGGGGGGCAGTATATGCCCACGCGTGAGCGCGGCGCGGGGGGGGCAGTATATGCCACGCGCGTGCGCAGCCGGCGGGGGCGGCGGGGGGGCAGTATATGCCCACGCGTGAGCCGGCGGCGGGGGGGCAGTATATGCCCACGCGTGAGCCGGCCGGGGGGGGCAGTATATGCCCACGCGTGAGCTGCCGGGGGGGCAGTATATGCCCACGCGTGAGCTGCCGGGGGGGCAGTATATGCCCACGCGTGAGCTGTCGGGGGGGGGGCAGTATATGCCCACGCGTGAGCTGTCGGGGGGGGGGCCAGTATATGCCCACGCGTGAGCTGCCGGGGGGGGGCCAGTATATGCCCACGCGTGAGCTGCCGGGGGGGGCAGTATATGCCCACGCGTGAGCTGCCGGGGGGGCAGTATATGCCCACGCGTGAGCTGCCGGGGGGGGCAGTATATGCCCACGCGTGAGCTGCCGGGGGGGGCAGTATATGCCCACGCGTGAGCTGCCGGGGGGGGCGCAAGTAGCTGGTCTGGCCTAGGGCGCAATATAGCCTAGCACCCGCCCTGCCGCAGCCTCAGAAGCACCTGTGTCATCACTTGGTAACCTACCAGTGCCTGGAAAGGTGTTACACAAGTGTCACTTTAGAGCATCCTCAAGTTGTTTCATCCTGTTCTCCCTCTGTGTGGGCAGGATGAGCTCTGCAACTTTACCCTTGTATCGTGGATCAAGAAGGCTTGCCAACCAGTAATGATCCCTCTCCTTGATAGCACGAATCCTGGGGTCCTTTAGCAGGCTTTGCAGGATAAGGGAGCCCATGCAGTGTAGGTTGGAGGTGGCATTAGCTTCCGAGTCTTCCTTGTCAATGAGGATGACCCCATCGTGCACTTCCTCCTCCCAGCCACGTACTAGTCCTTGGGTTTCTGGGCACACAAAACCTTCCCTTGAGGAATCCCCACCTTCAATGCCCCCACTACTTAAATATTCCTCATCCTCCTCATCCTCCTGTCTGATCTGACACTACTACATCGTACTAGCGGTTCTGCGTTCTCAAAAAAATGCCTTCATTTTCCACTTGCGTTGCGCAGCTGGACTTTCGTGCGACCGTACTTCGTATATTGGCCGTCATTTGCTGCTAGTGTGGCCGTGATTAAGTGCGCCTAAACGCACGTTAAAAATTCGCTAGTCTGACCCTAGCCTAAATGGGAGAATTTTTCTGGTTTGGCTATTTTGACCTAGAACTTTCCATTCTCCAGTCATTCTCCTGCTCTTCACCGCTCTCTGAATAACCCTGACAGGGTTATTCAGAGAAAGGTGAAACTCAGGAGAATGACTGGAGAATGGAAAATTCTAGGTCAAAATAGCCAAACCAGAAAAATTCTCCCTTTCATCTCACTTTCCAAATCGGCTATTTTTTCTAGAACTTTCCATTCTCCAGTCATTCTCCTGCTTTTCACCGACAAAAAATCCGTAAACTTTTTCTGTGTGTCCGAAAATGTCTCCTCTTTTTATACAGACTGCCGCCCCAAGCAGTTGTTTATGGATAGATTAAAGGAAAAGCATTTACCGTCATTTGAAATGTCATGTTTTGGTTTTTACATATTTCTATACATCCTAGAAATCCGCCACTTCACGGGCAGGTTATGGGGACCTCCTAGGCACGATATTTGAAGGAATTTTTCATTTTTATTTTTAACCCTTATTTCATGGAAAGCTCACTGTCCCTTTAAAAACGTTTTTTTTTAAACCTTTTTGTCCTTGTTTCCTGTCCCCCAGGGCAAAACCCGGACCCCCATACACCTTTTATGGCAAATATCTAGCATGTATGCCCTCTTGGAGGGCACTCTAAACCCGAATTTTCAGCCCTATTGACTTGCATGGAGTTCGGGTTCGGACCCAAACATTTGGAAAGTTCGGGTTCGGCTTCGAACCGAACTCGGTTAGTGTTCGGCTCATCCCTAATATCTAAAATAAGAAAAATACACGTCATAATTAATATATCCCTGACCTATTAATGGAGTCAAACTCTGACAGACCGCTGGGTCCAACCCTGCACTCTTCCACAATACCACAGAGGGGTTACGGTGTGAAGACACTTGCTGCGTGTATATATGTGGTGCGGTCTATAAACCTAAAACATTTGTCCATTAGATTATTGCGTGTCGCAGTATTGCTACTAATAACGATCTATAATTACTTTTGAAATTGCATCTTGCTAATCCGTTGATAACATGTGATTGTATGAAACTTGACTTGTGAATAAATTTTGGTTTGAATTGTTTTACCATTACGCAGTCTCCTATCATCTTTATTGATTTTATTGTGTCTAAAAATAACTAGATAGCATCAAAAGAACTCGGGATAACGTGCAATATATTTGTTAAGACGTATATTCATTGGTTATTAATCCTTATCTTAAGGGTAAATTACCAAATTATACCATTGGTATTGGAGGCACTGTCAATAATATATATACATATCCAAAATAAGAAAAATACACGTCATAATTAATATATCCCTGACCTATTAATGGAGTCAAACTCTGACAGACCGCTGGGTCCAACCCTGCACTCTTCCACAATACCACAGAGGGGTTACGGTGTGAAGGCACTTGCTGCCACCAAAGGTAAAATATTTGGCTGCACTGCCACACTAACGCCTATACCAGATTCATATCATTTTAATATTTGACCGCAGTGTCCAACCCTGCACTCTTCCACAATACCACAGAGGGGTTGCGGTGTGACGGCACTGTTGCCGACACTAAAGGCCCAATTTTAAAGCACCTATTGTTACTTTCATCCAAAGCCTGCATAAGTTTCACCATAATTTAGCCAAAAAAAATCACTAAACTTGTTCTGCATGACCTAAAACGTCTCTTTTCATACAGGCTGCCATCCCAAGCAGTTGTTTATGAATAGATTAAAGGAAAACCATTTACCATCATTTGAAATGTCAGTTTTTGTTTTTAAATGCTTCTATACATCCTACAAATCCGCCACTTCACGGACAAGTTATGGGGACCTCCTAGGCATGATATTTGAAGGAATTTTTCGTTTTTATTCTTAACCTTTATGTCATGGAAAACTCACTGTTCCTTTTAAAAACGTTTTTAACTTTATGTCCTTGTTTCCTGTCCCCGGTAGGCTTGTGCACCATTTTTTTTTTTTTTTTTCCCCCCCCTGGTTTGATTTTTCGGATTTTTAAACTTTTCGATACGGCTCGTTTCGACCGATTTCTGTTTCGATTCGGTTCGGCTCGATTCGTTTTTCGTGTACTCTTTTTTTTCGGAATTTCGACCATTTTTCGGATTTTCGTGTCACTTAGCTCGTTTTTTGTATCGACTTTTCGTGATTTCGGAAATTTTCGTTTTTCGGAAAGTCTGTTCTCCTCGTTTCAAAGCAATAAATTTCGATTTGACACATTTCAAGTCCATTCGAAAATTCAGAAAATATTTCGTTTCGGTTCGGAAAACTTTTCGGATCTGCCATTTTCGGATCTAAAAATTTTCGGAAATTCGGCCGCATCCGAAAACACGAATCGGGAAATTTCGTGAAAATTCCGAAACCCGAAACGCACATCCCTAGTCCCCGGGCACTACCCAGACCCCCATACACCTTTTATGGCAAATATCTAGCATATATGCCCTCTTGGAGGGCACTCTAAAAATCGAACGTTCGGGTCCCATTGACTTACATTGAGTTCGGATCGCGTTCGAGATAGAACTCGAACTTTTGAAATTGTTCGAGTTCAAAATCGAACCGAACACGGGGGCGTTCAGCCCATCCCTACCATTTAACACCATTGTATGCTATCACGGACGTACTTATGTGCGGCAACACGGACGTAAACACTGCGCTCGTCTGACCCTAGCCTAGCCTAGCAAACCTGAATGTGCAAAAGGAAAATGTATGATATCCCCAGCGCAGCTTTAAATTAGAAGTTGCCTAGTTTACATGTGCATGTACATAAATATATACAATATATAAGATAACGAATATCACTAAGGAGTATATGCTTATCAAGTCCAAATATTTTCATATATACACTATATTGCCAAAAGTATTCGCTCACCCATCCAAATCAGGAGCTGGGCAGGTGAGCGAATACTTTTGGCAATATAGTGTGTGTGTGTGTGTAATATATATATCATTTTCTTCATAATTTTTTTTAACAATAACCTTGCACCTCTACACAACCCAAAAGGAAGGACGACATAAAATATACTTATATTTGGTCTTTTCTGCCTTTCCTTCTTTATTCGGATAGTTTCCTTTATTTTTCCCCTCTGTCTTAGGTGGTAACCTACCTTTTCTTGGACGTAGTTCTGATAGTATTGCTCTTATTCCGGTATGCTTGGGAACTCTCCCAAGGGAAAAGATCCACAAGGTTTTGGGAAATGGAAATAGGACACTACGTAATGGCAATATATTGGATTTATTTCTAGCAGAATAAAATAACAAATAAAATAAGCTAAGGAATATATACTCGTAGGACAACTAGAATGCGTTTCACAAAAATGCTTCCTGAGTCAGTGTCCATAAAATACAAATCTACTTTCAGTGTATTCACAAAGTCCAAAAAAGGTCTTTTCTGATTGTGGAACAAGCAAACTAATCTCTTAGCAGATCAAGAAAACATCAAGGTGAGTATCACATAAAGTTGAATTGAATCGCTAAAGTCGATATTTCCATGGAAAAGTATAGCTGCAAGAGCCTGTATTCAATCTGAATATTTATCAGGAATCAAAATACTGGTAAACCCACATCTGAATCTCCTGAACCAAACTTTGCCCGAAAAAGGTGTCGCTTTCATCCACAGGACCAAATTAAATTAAGGCCCAAGTTGTAGAATATGTATGTCGCACATATAAATAGAAGCGAGGGGACAGATGTGTGGAGATTGAAGATCCCAATAAATCAGTTCATCATTAAGTTTATCTGACTCTTTCAGTACTTTTGTACATCTACATAATTTAAATATATCAGAACATTTAAGTGCACTATTCAAAATCACTTCCTGGACATTACCATTGTGGACATCACCTATAGAATGGACCTTCCAATCTCAACACAGCAGCTCTCACCGGACCTCAGATTGCTGTGGCAATGATAGCACCAAGATGGCGAAACCTGTAGGTAAGTATAATACCATAGGTAGACTTTAAATGTCCAATGTTACAGTTCTTAGAGGAAATTTGGTGTGTGTTGAAACAAATCCTGTATTGTATGGTACACTAAAAAAAAAATCTCTTAAATGTAAAATACAGACATCTAATGAGCTGAAATTGGACCCCAGCAAAATGATTTTCATTTGTATTGCAATTTGGACAAGGATAGCAAGGGATATTTTTAATTATAAAGTAAATGTGTAATCAATGATATACAGGGTTAGTCAGAGAAAGGTCAAAACCAGGAGAACTTGCATGAGAAGAGAACAATCTAGACCAAATAGCCATTTTTGAAAGTGAGATAAATTGGAAAATTTTTCTGGTTTGGATATTTTGACCTTAGAATTTTCACTTCTCCAGTCAATTCTCCTGCGTTTCATCTTTCTTTGAATAGACCTAATAGAATAAATAAAAATATCAGTAAAGGTATAGTAGTTTTATTTTTTGCGCTTGATATCAGCACAATCATAGAAAACCACACAAGATTTATGAATGAATCAGAATGCAGCAAAAGACAGATGGTCCTCTTGAATCTAGGTCAAATAATAATAATTATGCCCAACAGAATTTACACATCCATAACATGCATCTTGCATGTTTTTCTAAATGTGTAAATCTATTACATACGGATAGCAATGTTTTCTAAGTGACAAATTAGTTCCAAACAAGATGTCATTGTACACTGTTAAATTATTTATGTGTAAAATATATATATATATCTATCTCATACATACATACAGTTGTGTTCAAAATTATTCAACCCCCAATGCTGTAAAGGGTTTTAGGGAATTTAGTGTACATTTGTAATTGTATTCAGAATGAAATCCTACAAGGACTTTTTAAAGAACCATATGCAACTAAAATGACATCAATTGGTTTTGTAATACAGTAGTAAATGTTTCTTTTGTGAATTCTTCATTGACACAATTATTCAACCCCTTAAAGACTACCACTCTGAAGAACAGAGGTTCATTCAAGTGTTTTCAATCAGGTATTGAAAACACCTGTGGATGTCACGGAGCAGCAATAAAGCATAAGAAGCACCAATTAAGCAGCTTTAAAATGACTGTGATACTCAGCTCCTTCTAGACATTTACTGGTGTGGTTACAAACATGGTGAAGTCAAGAGAATGGTCCAGGAAGACAAGAGAAGAGGTGATTACTCTTCACAGGAAGGGCAATGGCTATAAGAAGATTGCAAAGATGTTAAACATACCAAGAGAGACCATAGGAAGCATCATTCGCAAATTCAAGGCAAAGGTCACTGTTGAAACGCTACCTGGTCGTGGCAGAAAGAAGATGCTGACTTCGACTGCTTTGCGCTACCTGAAGCGTAGAGTGGAGAAAAGTCCCTGTGTGACTGCTGAGGAACGGAGAAAAGATTTGTCAGATGTGGGTACTGAAGTTTCAGCTCAGACAATACGGCGCACACTGCGTAATGATGGCCTCCATGCCAGAACTCCCAGGCGCACCCCCTTGCTGTCTCCAAAGAATAAGAAGAGTCGACCGCAGTATGCCAAAAGTCATGTGGACAAACCACAGAAGTTTTGGGATAGTGTTCTGTGGACTGATGAAACAAAATTAGAACTGTTTGGGCCCATGGATCAACGCTATGTTTGGAGGAGGAAGAACAAGGCCTATGAAGAAAAGAACACCTTGCCTACTGTGAAGCATGGCGGGGGTCAATCATGCTTTGGGGCTGTTTTGCTTCTGCAGGTACAGGGAAGCTTCAGCCTGTGCAAAGTACCATGAATTCTCTTCAGTACCAGGAGATATTGGATGACAATGTGATGCAGTCCGTCACAAACCTGAGTCTTGGGAGACGTTGGACCTTTCAACAGGACAATGATCCCAAGCATACCTCCAAGTCCACTAGAGCAAGGTTGCAGATTAAAGGCTGGAACATTTTGGAGTGGCCATCGCAGTCACCTTGTCATGCCCCACCTTTGGAAGACTGCTATTTCCCTGTATTGCACAGCTTGGCTCCAACAGCTTTGTCCTGGAATGCTTGTAAATTGGGTTCCAATCCGGGTCTTACTTCAGCTCTGTGCCTTGTCCAGGCTCCTGGAGATCCAGCCTGGGTTTTCCTGTTCAGCCTTGGAGTTACAGCTGAAACCCATCTGCTATCAATAAATACAGAAAAAATGGCGTCGCGCCCATACTCACTTATTTTCGGAGGGGCAGCAACTGCCAGGAGTAACAGCCCAGTCAATGTATAACTGAAACAAACAAAAACCTCATTTTTGTTGTACATGGAACACCTAGAAACGAGCGCAGATGACACTCTTTTTCCTTGTTATGTTTTATACATTGACTGGGCTGTTACTCCTGGCAGTTGCTGCCCCTCCGAAAATAAGTGAGTATGGGCGCGACGCCATTTTTTCTGTATTTATGTATATCATGCTTGTAACACCAGTCCGTCGTTCTGCAGCTGTTCCTCTTTCCATGTTTTTGTTTTTGATCCCAAATGGGAAGTGTTTGGTGCGTGTATAAATAAAAGCCACCATCTTTGCCTCTCCTTCGCTGAAAAGCAGCTGGAGGGGCTTGGAGCTGCTCAGTAGAGCGGCCTTTTGGTTACAATTGTTAGGTACCCACTCTACAGAGGTGCCTTGAAGTGGCGAGTGGGCTTACGTTGCAATGGCCATTGAAACAAACAAAAACCTCATTTTTGTTGTACATGGAACACATAGAAACGAGCGCAGATGACACTCTTTTTCCATCTGCTATCAAGCCTCCATAAATAGCAGAGAGACCCAGCAAGGTTGGTTCTGCATTGTGGTTCCTGACTAATGTCACTTGGCCTAGTGTATCCTGTACCTGCAAGTGTATCCTGTACCTGCAAGTGTATCCATCATCTCAGTTCCAGTCTTTATCCTGATTCCTGCCATTACTCTGCCCTGCTGTTCCTGGATATATCACCGTACACCCTCCTTCATTGCCTGGAACTTCCTGCAATCTCCACCTGCTCTGTATCCAAGATCCTTGGTCAAGACCTCCTGGTTGCTGTACAAGTGGGCTTTCAACTACATAGCCCACTATCCTCAGTCTGGATCCTACCTGTGGCCTATACAGTTTTCACCACCTTCCCTGACCTTCCATTAAGGTAACAGTGCCAGCCGTCCTAATTCTTACTTGGTGGATCCTGTGTGCAGTCTGGACTACAATACCCACTATCCTCTCTTGTCAATAGACTTTGCCTGTGTTATACAGAATTGGCTTATTCTGTTCATTCCAGTGCCTACTGCCAAAGTCCCATTTGTGTTATTCATTAAATCTATATTATTTGCTTGACATCCTGTCTGGCCTCCCCTCTGTGTCGCCGCCTGCTGGGCTCACACCCGAACCGCACATGCCACCTGACAGAATGCAGAACCCATCTTACTATGAGTCCGCGGTGATACAGGCGGTGGTGGCATCTATGAAAATGGCTATGCAGAACTTCCTGCAGCAATTGGACTCTGTATTGCTTAAAGTGCTGCAAGAATTCAAGGGCACCTCACCTAAGGTGCGCTCTCCTACTTCCAAATCTGGCTGCAGAAGCCCCTTGTCTGAGGAGGAACGCTCCAGGAGGAGGTCTTTGGGACTGTGCTTTTATTGCAGTGCCGGGTCACATTTCATATCTTCGTGCCCTGTGCGCCCACCCAAGCCATCCCCATCACAGACCAGAGCCAACCCTGTTACTCCAATTGCCAAAGCTCGACAGCACCCTGTCTCCGCCAAATCTCGCCAAGCTGCTGTCAAGCTTCGCCAGGCCACAGCCAAGTCTCGCCCAGTCTCTGCCCCTGCTAGGCCTCGCCAGGCTACCAAAGTTGGCAAGCCTTGCCACACTCCGCTACCCAGATCTAAGAGACCTGAATTCAGGGAAGCCTTCTCTGATGTGGAGAGTACAGAGGATGACTCCCTTTCTGATGACATGGAGACCCTGCCAACCGAGCCTGCTGACGCGGAACCTATGGGCATGGAGACAACATTGCCCACGGATCCAGAACCTTGTGTACCCATGGAGGTTGGTGTAACCCACTCTGCTCCAGTCCAGACTGCCAAGCACCCTCTAGGCGTTCCAGGAGGGCGATTCTCAGACTCTGACATATTGTATGGTTGTGACACTCTGCCTGATGAAACCGTTTCGTGCCCACCAACGAATGTCAGGACTTTTTCTCTGGCCTCTGATGGCTTTATTATACCGGACTCCAACCTTGCTGCATATGAACAACAGTTGGCAGCCAGGAAGAAGGTTCCATCGCAGGAGTTGTCACCTGCAGACCCCTCGAGCCTATGCATCCCACAGGATCTCGAGAGGTCGCTGCCCCGCATCCCACAGGATCTCGAGAGGTCGCTGCCCCGCATCCCACAGGATCTCGAGAGGTCGCTGCCCCGCATCCCACAGGATCTCGAGAGGTCGCTGCCCCGCATCCCACAGGATCTCGAGAGGTCGCTGCCCTGCATCCCACAGGATCTCGAGAGGTCGCTGCCCCGCATCCCGTAGGATCTCGAGAGGTCGCTGCCCCGCATCCCGCAGGATCTCGAGAGGTCGCTGCCCCGCATCCCGCAGGATCTCGAGAGGTCGCTGCCCCGCATCCCGCAGGATCTCGAGAGGTCGCTGCCCCGCATCCCGCAGGATCTCGAGAGGTCGCTGCGCAGGATCTCGAGAGGTCGCTGCTGCACTGGTCATCGCCAAGGGCGCTGCCCCATCGAGCCTTGCCAGGAGTGCAGTCCCACTGAGCCTCGCTACAGCTGCTGCCCAGCCGGTCTTTGCCAAGGGCGCTGCCCTACTGAGAGGCACCAAGGGCGCTGCCCCACTAAGCCGTGCCAAGGGCGCTGCCCTACCGAACTTGTCCAAGGTTCCATCACCCATTGTACGTCCTGTTCCTGAGGGCTGTGTCTGGGCATCGAACGGAACATTGGTCCGCAAGGAAGACCTCGCAATGTTCGAGAAGGCCCTGCTTGCTCATGGTGACATTTATAGCGATCCTGACTCGGAGTCTGGAGGGTGGTGAGGTCTTTGCTATCCATCTGATCCAGCCGTGATACCCTAGGTGCCCGGAGTGCACCTTTTAAGGAGGGGGGTACTGTCATGCCCCACCTTTGGAAGACTGCTATTTCCCTGTATTGCACAGCCTGGCTCCAACAGCTTTGTCCTGGAATGCTTGTAAATTGTGTTCCCATCCGGGTCTTACTTCAGCTCTGTGCCTTGTCCAGGCTCCTGGAGATCCAGCCTGGGTTTTCCTGTTCAGCCTTGGAGTTACAGCTGAAACCCATCTGCTATCAAGGCTCCATAAATAGCAGAGAGACCCAGCAAGGTTGGTTCTGCATTGTGGTTCCTGACTGATGTCACTTGGCCTAGTGTATCCTGTACCTGCAAGTGTATCCATCATCTCAGTTCCAGTCTTTATCCTGATTCCTGCCATTACTCTGCCCTGCTGTTCCTGGATATATCACCGTACACCCTCCTTCATTGCCTGGAACTTCCTGCAATCTCCACCTGCTCTGTATCCAAGATCCTTGGTCAAGACCTCCTGGTTGCTGTACAAGTGGGCTTTCAACTACATAGCCCACTATCCTCAGTCTGGATCCTACCTGTGGCCTATACAGTTTTCACCACCTTCCCTGACCTTCCATTAAGGTAACAGTGCCAGCCGTCCTAATTCTTACTTGGTGGATCCTGTGTGCAGTCTGGACTACAATACCCACTATCCTCTCTTGTCAATAGACTTTGACTGTGTTATACAGAATTGGCTTATTCTGTTCATTCCAGTGCCTACTGCCAAAGTCCCATTTGTGTTATTCATTAAATCTATATTATTTGCTTGACA
The DNA here is from genome assembly GCA_009667805.1 of Leptobrachium leishanense. NCBI lineage: Eukaryota > Metazoa > Chordata > Amphibia > Anura > Megophryidae > Leptobrachium > Leptobrachium leishanense. Next base: position 130,692,568 of record CM019064.1, read on the forward strand.
TCCTGTCTGGCCTCCCCTCTGTGTCGCCGCCTGCTGGGCTCACACCCGAACCGCACACGCCACCTGACACACCTGACTTAAATCCGATTGAGAACCTCTGGTGGGACTTAAAGAAAGCAGTTGCAGTGCGCAAGCCTAAGAATGTGACTGAACTGGAGTCTTTTGCCCATGACGAATGGGCGAAGATACCCGTAGATCGCTGCAAGACACTTGTGTCAAGCTATGCTTCACGTTTAAAAGCTGTTATAACTGTAAAAGGATGTTGTACTAAGTACTAAGATTGAATGTCACTTGGGGGTTGAATAAAACTGATAATGATGTGAGCACAGAAAAGACATTTGTGGTTATTTCATTATAAATGTTATGTTATATTTAAGAATACAATAGGGTGTCTTAAATGTCGCTTTAGGATCGCTACTAGTTCTTTCAAGGTGTGGTGTTCCCTTCACCACAAGAAATAGTTTACAAAAAAGTTAAAAAAGGAGAGCAAGAACAGCGCTCCTCTTAAGGTATTGAATTCAATATTTCAAAGATAATACCATGTATATACAAAAAGAAGAAAAACCTTTTTAGGATAGATAATATTCATATACCTTTTTTAAGACAATAGGCAGATGTTGTATTGTGTAGTGGTAATTCACCATATCTCCATATTCACAGGTATCAACACCACAGGTAAACACAGGAAGATTGCCTAGAGTGTGTCTCAAAAGGAGAAAATACAGTACATAGTATAATATAGCTAACAGATATTTAGAGAATATTTAAGCAGGCAGATTTACACTCACGCTTTACGAGAGCTGCAAGCCCTCATATGATCACTTCTCAGGTTAGCTTTATTCCTTTTCCTTTTTGGGAAATAAAACGTCTTTTAAACTTTAAACTTTCCACGGTCTGCGTGAAGTTTTAGATCTTCAGCCGACCATTCCTTCAAGACCACTAAAGGAATCGGGAGACTATGGGCAGTCAGGCCAGCCTTTAAATAACCTGAGAAGTGATCATATGAGGGCTTGCAGTTCTCGTAAAGCGTGAGTGTAAATCTGCCTGCTTAAACATTCTCTAAATATCTGTCAACTACAGTATATTATACTATGTACTTTATTTGCCTTGAGTGTGTCTCAAGAGAAATCTTCCTGTGGTGTTGATACCTGTGAATATGGAGATATGGTGAATTACCACTACACAATACAACATCTGCCTATTGTCTTAAAAAAGGTATATGAATATTATCTATCCTAAAAAGGTTTTTCTTCTTCCTTTTTTGTATATACATGTTATGTTATATTTGTCTGACTTACACGTGCCTCTTTGATTTAATTGTAAGCAAGATGATTGAATGATCAAAATCAATGTCAAACTGGCCAAAACACTCAATTTCAGTGAGCGTTGAATAATTTTGAACACCACTGTATATATTAGTTTCTACAAGGGTTGTGGTGAAGGACTTAAAGTGAGATAAAATGCCTCCACACTATAATAAGTGTGTTTTTAATATTGCAGAAGCCACCTGCACATGAATGAATGAATTGCATCCCAGAGCTCTTGTGCCACATTCCCCATATGCAGCAAGGAACTCTGGGTAGGATATGCTAGCTGATGAGGGTTCAACAAACCCGAAACAGCGTTGTCCTAGGAGTGGTTTTGACCAGTTGCATAAACCTTATCTCTGCTACAAAGCCACAGTGTGGCATAGTATTGATTTTAGGGTTCTGTGTAATAACAGATCCAGGATGCATAAAAGTGAGACAGAGGTCATTTGCATATCCTACCCAGAGTTATATAATATATATATATTATATATGTGAGAGAAATGGGAGCACTCACGGACTTGAAATAAAACAACAAAAGTTTATTGGGAAAGCATTAAAATCCAACGTTTCAGCTCACACAGGAGCTTTCATCATCCCTGATGAAAGCTCCTGTGTGAGCTGAAACGTTGGATTTTAATGCTTTCCCAATAAACTTTTGTTGTTTTATTTGAAGTCCGTGAGTGCTCCCATTTCTCTCCCCATATTGATTCACACTGGGATTTTGCACCTCGGCATGATTTTTTGATAACTAGAGCGGTGAGCTGAACTAATATATATATATTACTCTTCCACAAATAGCAGCACTCCAGGGGCTTGTTAAATAATTTAATTCAAGACATCACCGTTTCAGCTTGTTCACCACAAGCTTTCTTCAGGACAATAAAACACAAAAAGAATTACATTTAAATAGAAAAATGTTAACTCGCCACTGGTGCTCCCCTCCACCCATGCCATAGGCAACTCCCGTGCTGTCGATTACTGATTATGTCAAGGCGACACATTCGAGTGAGCTGTCACCAAAGTAACCATTGTAAACAAAGTTACAGAGGCTGGGTTACTCACAGATTTAACCCCCTTCCATAACAGAAGTTCGGCCTGATGTCCATTTCCACCCCTCACCACTAAATGTTTACCTATGTAGCCATTATAAATTGGAGTAGGTTTAATCAGGGAAGATTTTCCTATGTTTTTAAATTGTGTGATTATTCTCTTTAACTAGGGGACGTCGGGCTGGACTTGCGTTGCACCAGGCATTGGAGCGTGTACCCTGAGTGCTGGATTTTATTGCAGTAAACAGTGGCAAGAAAAAGTATGTGAACACTTTGGGATTACGTGGAGTTTTGCATGAATTGGTCATAAAATGTGCTCTGATCTTCATCTAAGTCACAACAATTTGAAAAACAGTCTGCTTATAATAATACAACACAAACATTATGTTTTCATGTTTTTATTGAACAGAACATGTAAACCTTCACAGTGCAGGGTGGAAAAAGTATGTGAACCTTTGGACTTAATAACTGGTTGACCCTCCTTTGGCAGCAATAACCTCAACCAAACGTTTCCTGTAGTTGCAGATCAGACCTGCACAACGATCTGGAGTAATTTTGGACCACTCCTCTTCACAAAACTGTTTCAGTGTAGCAATATTCTTGGGATGTCTGGTGTGAATCGCTCTCTTAAGGTCATGCCACAGCATTTCAATCGGGTTGAGGTCAGGACTCTGACTAGGCCACTCCAGAAGGCGTATTTTGTTTTGTTGAAGCCATTCTTTTGTTGAATTACTTGTATGCTTTGGGTCATTGTCCTGTTGCATCACCCATTCTCTGCGGAGCTTCAGTTGGCGGACAGATGGTCTTACATTTTCCTGCAAAATGTCTTGATAAACTCTGGAATTCATTTTTCCATCAATGACAACAATCTGTCCAGGTCTTGAGGCAGCAAAGCAGCCCCAAACCATGATGCTCCCTCCGCCATGTTTTACAGTGGGGATGAGGTTTTGATGTTGGTGTGCTGTGCCTTTTTTTTTCTCCACACATAGTGTGTTTTTTCCAAACAACTCAATTTTGGTTTCATCTGTCCACAGAATATTTTGCCAGTAGTTCTATGGAACATCCAGGTGCTCTTTTGCAAACTTCAAATGGGCTGCAATATTCTTTTTGGACAGCAATGGCTTCCTCCGTGGTGTCCTCCCATGTACTCCATTCTTGTTTAATGTTTTCCTTATTGTAGATGTGTCAACAAAAATGTTAGCATGTGCCAGAGATTTCTGTAAGTCTTTAGCTGACACTCTAGGATTCTTCTTTACCTCATTAAGCATTCTGCGCTGTGCTCTTGCAGTCATCTTTACAGGACGACCACACCTAGGGAGAGTAGCAACAGTGCTGAACTTTCTCCATTTGTAGACCGTCTGTCTTACCGTGGACACATGAACATCAAGGCTTTTGGAGATACTTTTGTAACCCTTTCCAGCTTCATGCAAGTCAACAATTCTTGATCGTAGGTCTTCTGAGAGCTCTTTTCTGCGAGGCATGGTTCACATCAGGCGGTGCTTCTTGAATCCAGTAAACCCAAAACTGGTGTGTGTTTTTAATGGGCAGGACAGCTTTCAGCAACACATCCAATAATATCACACTGATTGGACTCAAGGTTGGCTCACTCCTGGCTCCAATCAGCTCTTGGAGAAGTCATTCGGCTAGGGGTTTCCACCCTGCACTGTGAATGTTTACATGTTATGTTCAATAAACACATGAAAACAATGTTTGTGTTGTATTATTTTAAGCAGACTGTGTTTTTAAAATTGTTGTGACTTACATGAAGATCAGAGCACATTTTATGACCAATTCATGCAATACTCCATGTAATCCCAAAGGGTTCACATACTTTTTCTTGCCACTGTATGTATACTAAACAAAATTCCAGCAAAATCTTTCACAAAAAATAACCAAAAAAATTCAGTGCTATAATACAAAATAACCCAAAAAAAGCAGCACTCGAATAATAATATAGCAAAAATTTATTGCAACATATTAACTCTTTCGCTGCCGAGGCATTTCACGCCTCTGTGCTGAGCTCATTTTTACCTGTTCCGCTTATGTTTAAACGCGTTTTGAAGCCTTATTTTAGTATATGACAGACATATTATATATTGTTCTTTCCGGCAGACTCCACAGATTCATAATATATCATTTTCTGTATACGTCATGCCCTGTCTATATAATATAACAAAAAAAAGGAATAAAATTTGAATTTTCAATAATTCACAACGTGTAAAGTGTTTTTTTTTTTTAACATGCGAGCAATTGCGGTTATATTTTGTATGGGGTGCGCTTGTAAAAAAAATAATTAGAAATGGGTCTCGTTACATTTTTTTTGGGGAAAATTACACGATTTTTAACAAACGCACCCCAAACAAAAATTGTTAGTGCAGCATCATTTTTCACATTATAATTGAAATGGGAACAATATTGCTGCATTAACAAAACAAACTTGTTTTTTTTTTTTATACTTTTTTTTTTTTTTTTCAATATTTTTTTTTTAAAACTTTTAACATGGTCATGTTTGGAAAGGCCAACGATATCAAACATTAACCCCTAGCTGCCACGGATCGGGAGATAGGGGGTTCCAATGAACCCCCTATCTCCACCATTGCTGGCAGCTAGGGGTTAACTCCAGGACTGGCGTCATCGTGCTATGCACGATGACTCCAGTCGTCAGGGGGAGTTCCCGGATGCTTGGCCGACATCTAAGATGTCGGCCAGCTCCAGGAGAGGATCACGATCCAGCGCTTTTCGACGCCGAATCGTGATCCGGCTCCCCAGGGGTTAATGTTAGCCACCGTTTGGAAGGGCAGGCTGTGCCCTTCCAAACAGTGCCTGTCTTAACCCTGTGGCCCCTGGCGATCGGGAGGGAGAGAGGTCCGAAGGACCTCCCCCCCCCCCCCCTCCCTTTCAGGCGCCTCCTCCGCACTCACGGGGGGGAGCCTGAATTAGATGTGATCGCGCCGCCGCAATGACATCTAATGGCCCCGCCGGGGTGTCGGCCTGACATGCTAGATGGCAGCCCGCACCGGGGGGGGGGACAGCAATCAGCCGGAATCCTGGCTGATTGCTGCCTCCTGTGCTAGGGCGAGCCCGTAGCACAGGAGAACCACTTGGCTGGACGCGCTCGGCGCGTCCATAGCAGCCAAGTGGTTAAAAGAATACCGATGATAATGGCTCTGTCACGGAAGGGACATAGGGGCTCGGCGCAGCGAGACCCAGGACTCAAACCCAAGACATTTTTAAAAGGACCATGTTTTCCTTTGAACGTTTGCAGTGTGCGTTTCAATGTATGAACAGTTTATTTTCCTTGCTAGATGTGGTTTTACTTGATGTGCTGTATTAAGATGTACCCTGTGTGATTTTAAATATACTTTACAACGTTTGGTTTTAGTTTAATTTAGTTTAGTGAAATGACATAGCTTTGGTTTTAAAACCTGCTTATATTCCTGTAGGTGAATGTGGGTTTCTGTAGCCAGTAAACAAGTTTTGCTGCTGTGTAATTTATGCGTCAGGGATTTTCCCCATTATCTAGGTACATGTTTAATTTAAGGGATCTCTGATAGTGTGTGTTTAATCTGATGTGCTGGAACAATGGATATACAAACGTTGTGTGCGCTGAAGGCTAAGAGAATGTGAAGAATGTTGATTGTAAAAAACTGACATAATCTAATTAGATGGGTGTGCTAGTAATTAGTATGGGTATGCAAATTGTGACTGTTATACTTCAGCATAAATAGTGGCGTTGTTCATTAAAAGAGTCAGTTCATCTGAGTGTTTGAAACATACAGCTCTGCCTGGTGTTGTCATTTCACGTCGGCTACATATCACCACCACCCAGGAACGGGTCACTCTAACTCCACAGCAGAACATCGATTCGCCGCGCCGTTGCGTCACTTTGAATCGGTATCTTGGGATACCGCAACCACCCCGAATCGGGTCCTCGGCTGAGCGCCGTGCCTGCATCTGCAAGGAGACTCTACCGAACTGCGGTTCGCCACGCAGACCGTCTCCAGCCCTTCAATGGTCAGTAGATCCGCTGCTCGAGACGCCGATTGCCGTGCCACTCGGTAGTCGGGCAGATTTCCGCCGTGGGTGCCCCATCTACTCTCCAGATCTCCACCGCCACGTAGTCTTCTACCCAAGCCGCTCGAGACGCCGGGTGCCGTGCCACTCGGTAGTCGGGCTTGGCAACACCAAAGAAGGGGGTCAGATAGAGCAGGACTGCAGGCGGATACCCCATTCCGTCATAGGCTCCTATAAGACAAATTGCTGTTTATAAAGAAATATCAATGTATCTGTAACAGCAACTGGGGTGCAGCGGTCTCCAGCTTGTGGACCAAACCCAAATCTGCTACAGCGTCTATCCCTTCTCACAGCCAAGCTGATCCGCAGCATCTTCTCTCATCACAACCCTCAGCCAGAACTTGGAGTGCAATGTATCTCTCCCCAAAACACCAGACACACACTTAGTGCATTTGGAAAATGAATGAATCTTTAATGAAAATGAGAGCAGTTTTATTGGACAGCAATCAATAGAATCAGGGGTCAAGTCCTGGGAAAAAAGTGAGGGAACTCACCCAAGAATTCCACTACCGGGGGGGATATATATATATATACATACACACACACACACCTTTCTCATTCACAAAAAAAGACCATGCATATGCGCCACGTCACACTAGCAATTGCTTCTGACAGGTCAGTGTGACGTTGCTTGTGCATTTTTTTTGTGCAAGAGTAAAGCATTTCTAGTTTTGCCATACCGTCAGGAGTGTGATTTGGATTGCTAGGACATGTTTTCTTGGGAGTCATAATTTTTGGATGGGCAGTGCATGAAAAGTGCAACCCTGCAGTCTGTGGAATTAATATGCTGCAGGTAAGAAATCTGCAGTATCCCAGGTGACCTGCCTTAATTAGGTAACTGATTTCCCTAGCCATGTTGCAAATAAATGATACATGTTGCAGGGCAGCACCTTCCCCGCTTATGAATTACTAGTATGTGCCCAAAAAAACCATGGACCACCTAGTAACCCTAGGTGAGATGAATACAGGGGGTTAAATAAGGTGGATTTCTACCCCAAGTTCCATCCAGCCTTACTTTGTTGGATGTATATATTGCAGACATTATAAGCCCTCTTGCGTGCACCCCCCCCCCCATTGCTCCTGGTATTTTCTGGCTGGAGTTTGGCTGCACAATACATGTTTGGAGACCCAGATAGGAGATACACCTGCGTATATGCATGGATAAAATGTATCCTAAATTTTGGCCATTACTCTGATTACAGTGAGACAGTTTAGTGGAGAACAACCCCCCCCCCCCTCTGGTGTGTAGTGGCCTATTTTGTCCAGAGACAGAGCAGGAGAAAAAGGAGACAGAGACCTAGAGGGTGAGCTGGAAACAGAAAGAAAGTCAGGGCTGCAGACGGAGCATTTTTAAATCTAGATTAGCTTTTTTTATTGTTCTGCTTGCCTTGCTCACTGTTGCTCCGGGTGCAGCACGTGGAGGAGTTCCAGGATCCTTTGCCGCGTCCTCTGTTAATGACGTTCCGGCATCAGCGTGAGATGTAATCACTGACCCGGAACTGATGGCAGAGGGACAGGGCCCAGACCTCTGGGACGGCTTTCTGACGGGGGATGTTGGAAGCAATGCACAATTCACTGTGTTTTTCGAAGTGCTGGGTTCCTGCTGCCTGCGTACTGCCCCTTAATGCAATGTGGACCCAGCCTCAGGGAATGTGTTTATATGCCGCAGGGGCTGCCAAGCAGCATGTGCAGCAGCCAGCGCAAAAAAAAACCCTTGCGCAGCCGCCCGGTAGGCAAGCTAGACGGCCGCGAGGCCTCCGGGACCGCCTAGTTCGCCTTATTAGAGAGCTGCCACTGACGATCAGGGTGTGATGGAGAGCTGGTACTCACCGATGATCCAGTCCATAAGGGGCAGGAGCTCCTGACCTGCAGTGATTTGTTGAGACAGCACCCCGAAGCTGCGGGCCACCGTACAGCAAGCCCAGTGAGAGTAGCGATCTGCCTGGCATTACCATTAATATCATGCCAGAGCCAGCGCGCTGCCTGGAGGGTGGAGGAGAAGACACAGTCCCAGGGAGGCTGCACAGTGAGGTGGCTGCAGGGTTGCGTGACACCACCGGGACTGGGCTGTATCTCCTGATGTTGCGCTGGCCAACATGGAGGATAATGGGGCAGGGGCAGGGGCAGAGACAGTACCTCTCCAGCTGTCATTTTCTCACTAATGATCCTCCTGGCTCAGGTCGCGCTAGGTGTGACCTCACACACAGAGCGCACGTGCCGGCAGCTGGGCACGTGACTAACACCAGCCAATCACACGCAGAGGTCAAGAATCGTGTGTATTGGCCGGGAGCAGCCGCAATCACACTCCTCCAGGGTCCAGCGGAATTGCCCGGCAGTGACAAGGGGCGTTCCTGCAGCGTTCCCGCTGCGGGAAAAGTGCGGGAACGCCGTTCCTCCGCGTTCCCGCAGGACTCGAGCCCTGAATAGAATACATTATCTACAGGAGTTGCAATCCTAGACAAGACATTGAAACCTAATTATTTACACAATAGACGGGATTAACAAACAGAGAATCAGATTAAACGGAGAACAAACAGATTGTGAACAGTACGTCTACATTGTATCTCTAACACAAACTAACTCCTAAACCACAGTTTCAAGATTAAATGTATTTGCAAATCATTAAGCATTAGGTGACCCTTATGCCCATTGTCATTGAGAACTGGCTTTGCCAATTTGGTCCATAATCTCTTGGCAAGAGGCCAGCATTTACACCTCTCAAACAGGCACAGAGGTCAAGTAAAGTGTGGGCAAGGAAGGTGAGGGCACAAAGGTAGAGGGAGCTTCGGTTACAGTATAATTTACCAATCGAAGTGCCCATTGCCGTAATGCACTCCACGTGGGTGCATTCAGTTGCTGGAGGCATGCCGGGACACACACCCAGCTCGTCTAGTTACTGTGGTAATAGTAAACAACAACGCGGCTGAAGTTAAACACAAGAATTAAAAAACAAACACGGACGTTTTAGGTAAATGTAAGACTATTAAAGTCCTATAAAATGTAATGTATAGTATGTCAGATATGTAAATGTTATATAGATTAACGAACATCTCCTTAAGTCCATAAGACGAACCAGAAAAAATGCAAACATATTCACTAGAAGAAATAATAAATAAAATGACATGTCTGTCAGTGTGAGTATATACTGTATGGTCAAAAAATAGAAGAAAGGGGTATTAACAAATATGAGTATATGGTTGTGAATAGTTAGGACCCTATATGGCAGGGGTGGGGAAACTTTTTTTCTGCCAAGGGCCATTTGGAAATTTATAAGATCATTTGAGGGCCATACAAAATTACCAACTTAAAATTTAGCCAGCTATATTTAGGAAGAAATTAACTCACCCCTAATGTGATGGCTGGAACTGATTCTCTTTGGTGAGGCGTGCAATGTTAACTGGTACAGATGATGTTGTTACTTGCAATTTTCCAGGTTTGTGCCCCTCCCCATTTAATTAATTTCACCCCATTCAATTAATTTCACCCCCTCATAAAAATTCATTTCACCCTCTCCCCATTTAATACATTTCACCCTCTCCCTTCCCCATTTAATTAATTTCATCCCCTCCACATTTAATTAATTTCACTCCTCATATAAATAAATTTCACCTCTCTCCCCGTTTAATTCATTTCGCCCTCCTCTTCCCCATTTAATTTCACCCCCTCATAAAAATTTATTTCACCTCTCTCCATTTAATTCATTTCACCCTCCCCGTCCTCATTGAATTAATGTCACTCTCCCCCTCCCCATTTAATTAATGTCACTCTCCCCCCTCCCCAATTAATTTCTCTCTCCCCTTTAAAATTATCCCCGCTCCCTTCACTCCCTGAAGCTCACCGGATCCTCCTTCACGCTGCGCCTGGAAGATGAGGGGCGGAGCGTGTTGGAAGATCCGGCACGCAGCAGCTAGTGAGGGAAGCAGGGATAATCCCCGCCCCCTCATTCTGCTACTCGCCGTGATCTGGTAAAAGGGCCGCGGGAGAGGGAATTTGCACCATCTTGCTGTGGCGCTCTGAGGGCCAGACGTTCCCCACCCCTGCTATAAGGGATGAAAATGGAATGTTCTGTGCTATTGGGTGATGAATGTGAAATCACATGCCATGGTGATGACAACTGAAAAACTGAGTATATGTGAAAGTGTGAAAACAATGGGAAAAATAAACGCGTGCAGTATGAATGAGATACTAAATGCAAGTACAGGTGCATTCATCAACCACATACTCATATTCACAAGGATTTGTTAATACCGCTTTCTACTTTTTTTTTGACCATATACTTCAGTATATACTCACGCTGACAGACATGTCTATTTATTTATTATTTGTAGCTAGATATTTTTTTCCAATTTTTGATAGATGACTACACCTGAATCATGCAAATAGACCTCGTAGAAATGACTATGTAACTGTCTTAAATTGTATTGTGGCTGAGGACTAATTAGTGATCCATAAAAGTTGAGTATAATAATGTCTTTTAATATACACATCTGAACATCTAAGATCTCTTTAATGTTTAACATTTCAAGCCTACTGGAATATTATGAATCAGGATCTTACATTTATTTGTACAGTGCTGAAAGTGGAAAAGCAGCCTAGTGGTATAGACAAGTGGAAATAATTGCTTGCTGCGTCGTGGTAATTACCTAATACAATGCTTACCACTAGACACATCCTCTTTTCAGCCACTAATAAAGTTAATTGATTAATAGTGCCATTAAACTGATTAATTAATAACTATTATATCTATAATCCATTTTAAAAAGTATAACTCGATACTTCCACTTGTATTTAAGACATGAAATTATTGTAATAATGCTTTCCGCTTCTTGTGCTAATATTCAGTGTTTTTACATTGTGCACAACTAGAGGGAAGTGTACGTGAAGATAATGTATGGATAAGGGGAACTCTTCTAGGGTGCCCGAGGAGAGGGGTTCTTGTCACCAATGGTTGGAGTCTATAATGGGGAGGTAACCCCAGGCACATGGCCTGAAACTTGTATGCCAAAAAACACACCTTACCAGGTGAAGGACTCTAAATTGCTAAAAAGTAATTTTTATTTAAACATATATAACAATGTAGACCAGAGACATTTGATCTTTATGCGAACACTATAAAACAATGTGAACCAAAAATATTTAGTCTGAGTACCCGAAATCTAAAAGAAAGAATGTACCAAAATACTACTATTGATTTAGAGCTGTATTAGCTCAGTAACTCAATTGGTTATACACTGGTTCCTGACTAGGGATGGGCTGCCGGTTCGAATCGGTTCGAGCTGCACTTCGAACATCGGCTGTTCGAAAGTTCGCGAACTTCGAACTTCTCAGGCCGTTCGCAAAAAGTTCGAAAAAATGCTAAAAAAATCTAAAAATAAAGAGACTCTTTACTGCAGAATATTATAAGCAACAGTTTATTAGATATTGAATTAAAACGGGATATTTTTAACATTGAAGCCTAATGAGATAAAACAATCTTGTTGCTAAAACATCAGGCAGACGAGACTCTCTAATCAGGGACTGTAGAGGGCAGCCCACCGGGGACTCCCAAGGATCCCTTGAGGAGCATGCGGCCGCTGGATGAAAGAGCTGCGACTGTGCGGGCTGGCCGGCCGGGTGCATGTGGCAGAGAGGCGGCGCAGGGAAGGAGCCACTGCACCTGCAGCCACGGCAGACCCCCCCCCCCCCACAACCAGGATCCAGGGAGCCGCCACTGACCACCAGGCTAAGGTAAGGCGACACATTTCTAAAAAAAAAAAAAATCTTTTTTTTAAAATTTTTAAATGTCCACGGGAACATAAAATAAAACTTTTTTTTTTTTCTTTTTAATACTCACCTGATTCCTGGATCCACCAACAAGCGCAGCCTCCCGTCTCCCACGTGATGACGCAGAGCCGCCGGGACCTTTAAATCAGGAGCGCGCGCTGTACACCTTGCCTTGCCGTGGAGTTTCATTCCCGCATCGCTAGCTTACCGAATCAGTTTGTATACTTGTTACTGACAATGCTTGTTCTGAGGACCTGTTGCCGACTTGGCCTGCCATTTGACTATTCTCTGTGTACTCCCTGACTGCTCTGTTTGCCTCCTGTTGCTACTGGTGTGTATGCCGATTATCACCATATACAGTAGCGCAGTACAAGTGCCTAAACGTTGTTGACCCGGTTTTGTTATAATGACTACTCTCGCTCTGTGCCCTTGTTTGGTATATCTGCTGCTTGTTACTGCTGGTGTGTGCTACAGATCCTGCCACATATAGTAGCGCAGTACAAGTGCCTAAACATTGCTGACCAAGTTTTGTTATAACAACTACTCTCGCTCTGCTCCCCTGTCTGGTATATTCCGCTGCTTGTTACTGCTGGTGCGCTTCCATCCTGCCATACACTATAGCGCAGTACAAATGTATACTGACCTCAGTCCCTGGTGTATATTGCTGGTCTCCCTGGCCTGTGTGGCTGCTAGAGTTTAGGTTTAGTGGTCCCGCGTCCCGACCATCCTAAGGATCAGAGGGTTAGAGGTCTGTTACCAGGGATCCTACCAGGCCTGTCCTGGGGAATCGTTACAAATATGCAGTAAACGCCGCAGCAAACGTTAATGCTCACGCAAGTGAGCATTAACGGTTGCAATAAGATCGTAATTTTTCCCACTCGTTGTTGTTCAAACATTTCCCATGGCTTCAAATTGCGTTTAAACATGAGCAAAAGCGGTAAAAAATTAGCTCAGCGCACAGCGGTGAAATGGCACAAAAAAAACCAAGTTTTTTTGGTTAAAAACGCATTTTTTTAAATTTATTTTTCATTGTTTCCTGTCCCCCAGGGCAGTACCCGGACCCCCATACACCTTTTTATGACCAATATCTTGCATATATACACTCTGGAGGGGACCTTGATTTTCGAACTTTTGAGCCCCATTGACTTGCATTGCGTTCGAATCGTGTTCGCGTTCGAATTCAAACTTTTTCAAATGTTCGAGTTTGAATGCGAACCGAACACGGGGGTGTTCGGCCCATCCCTATTCCTGACAATGTTTTTTGGAAAATCACTTGGAAGTGGAGGGAACCAATTGTCACCCATACAACCTCCTTGTCTGTTTGTAAATCCCTGCCTGTTTACCATTTGTAGCTGTTCACAACATTGTTCCTGATAGGAAACATTGCACATTGATAAACAATCTAAATTTGTCGTTATGGAATTATTTTATCACTGAATCCAAAGGAGTTAAAGCGGATGCAGCACAGGTATGTAAGTTCTTTTTTTGAGGGGAGTGAGACTTGAAATGAATAACAGAACAGGCTTTTGTGTTAAAATGAGATATAAATCCATCCAATGAGTGGATTACTATGAATAATTAATTCACTCACTCTGTGTTTTTCACATGCGTCTACCTCTCTTTTGAGCCAAAGGGAATTAATAAGAGTTCAGGGACATGGAAAAAAAATGGCCTACTCATCTACTTCGAACAACAGTCATTTAAATGTTTTAATGTAACAGCAAAGTCTGTTCATTAGAAATTTATCACAAGGAGACATAACATCAATAAAATGATCGCGCTAAATCATCCCACGCATATGACTGTATGATTTTCATTTGTGTTTTATTGTAGCCTTTGTACTCTAACCATTTACTGTAAGTTGTCACCGACTGTGACATCATGTATGATACACAGCCTGGGTGAGTAAACGAGAGATGCTTGGGATTATATTTCAGTGATCAGACTTCACATTCACCATTATGTATTTTGAAATTAAATTAGTATTTAAAGGGACATTCTACGCACCCTGACTAGTTTAGCTATGTAAGATGGTCAGGCTGGGTGGAATGCTTCCCCACTCCTTGTCAGAGATGGTACCGGGATGCAGTGGCGTAGCGGTGGGTTGTCAGCGCCTGGGGCCAGCCAAGAATTGTGCGCCCCCCAACCTCTGGACACGTTAGCATGCCCTGATTCCCTTCCACCATTAGGGCATTGAACCCCTTAACTGTGATACAACAACCACTCGGGATACTTGGTTCCAGCCAAAGAACATGGTACTCTAGGGCAGTGTTTTTCAACCTTTTTTGTGCAAAGGCACACTTTTTTCATGAAAAAAATCACGAGGCACACCACCATTAGAAAATGTTAAAAAAAAATTACCTCTGTGCCTATATTGACTATATATAAAGTAATTCTCTTGAATAGGAATCAAACACAAAAGAAATTATTTTATAATTACTTTATTATGAAATAATAAAGTATTTTATAATTGTTCATATTTCTGTTTACTTACTCAGTGCGAAACCTGGGCCTGTTTGGCTGAACACAAAGCTGATATTCTGGCAGGAATCGAAGAAAGACACACACGTAGCTCTTCGTCAACAGCTCTCAGTCTCTCTCTCTCTTTAGTTTTTATAGCAATCAGGCTTGAAAAGCTCATCTCACTCAGATATGTAGTGGAAAATGGGAGCAATGTCAAAATAGCTTTGTTTGCCAGAACGGGGAACTCCTTGGCAGTATCCAACCAAAAACTGTCCAAAGGTAGATCAGCAAATCTTAGCTTGAAACCACGATTTTGTCTCCGTTCAGTTAGTTCCTCCTGCTCCTGTAAAGTCATGTCCTTTCCACCAACTGATGCTGAGCTATAAGGGTCCCTAACCCAGTCAAGTCATTCAGTGGAGACTGAAGAGAAATAAAATGACAACTTCTCCTCGAGAGTTTTTAAATGTTTAACTATTATCTCACCCAGTGCAGCAGTGTGAACACCTTGCCATTGCTTGGTGAGTGTGAACATTTCAAGATTGCCACTTTCCACGTGTTGATGCCAGAGTTGCACCTTTGAACGGAATCCATTTATTTTATCTGTACTTGTAAGCAGGTTTTCATTTCGGCCTTGCATTCGTGTGTTCAGCTCATTCAGATGATGAAAAATATCTGCCAGGTATGCCAGCCTTGCACACCACTCATCACTTGCAAGCAGCTTTGCGTAATCTCACCTCTCATTTGTCAGAAACACTTTAAGTTCCTCCCGCAGCTCATACACACGAACCAAGACCTTGCCACGCGACAACCACCGGACCTCCGTATGAAACAGCAAGGTTTTATGCTTCACTCCCATCTCCTCACACAAAACTGCAAACATGCGACTTTTCACGGGTCGTGACTTTACAAAGTTTACCATGCGCACAACATCATCCAACACAGGAACTAGGTCTGCTGGTAAAGTCTTGGCTACGAGGGCCTCACGGTGTAAAAAACAATGCGTAACAATCACATCTGGATTTCTTTCCTTCACTCTGCTTACAAAGCCTTTGGTGCGCCCGACCATGGCTGCAGCTCCATCGGTGCAAACACTTGTGCAGTTTTCCCACTTAAGTCCTCCTTGTTCAAGGTATTCTGATGTGACCCGAAAAATTTCTTCTCCTGTTGTTTTTTCTGGCAATGCCTTGCAAAAAAAAAAGTTTTCTCTAATTGCATCACCATCCACAAAACGCACATTGGCCAAGAGTTGAGCATGTCCACTGATATCAGTAGACTCGTCAAGTTGCAATGCAAATTTTTCACTGATACGGATCTTTTCCAAAACCACACTTTCTATGTCTGCAGACATGTCATTAATACGTCTGGAAATTGTGTTGTCTGAGAGAGGGACTTTGTCTATTTCCTTAGCTGCTTCAGGTCCGAGCATCTCCTCTACAATAGCTTTGCAGGCGGGAAGTATTAATGTCTCTGCCACAGTGTGCGACTTTTTTGACTTGGCTATAAGTTCAGCAACTTGATAGCTAGCTTTAAGAGCTCTTTCATTTACCTTTGTGGTTTTTCTCATGAAAGTTGCCTGTTTCTCCGTGTTTTCACGCAGGCGAACAAAAAAGTCTGCATTCTTGTTTTGAAGCGAAGGGTGTTTCGTTTGGAGATGGCGTTTAAGTTTACTTGGGACCATAGCACTGTTAGATAGCTTTTCACCACACACCACACACAGTGGAGTTGGTTTCTTTGCATCTCCGGTGAAAGTAAATCCAAATGAAATATAGCTTTCGCTATATTGCCTTGTGCCAGAGAATTTCCTTGAGCTAACCATCTTTGCTTTCTTTTGATCCCCACTCATACTTGGGCTCTTATCTGGCTCCGAATTTTGTTCAGAGTCCAGTTCTTTCCTTTTCAAAAATTTGTCCATCGCTGCAGTATCTGTTCCTGTCTCACTGTCATTCAGTACTTACTGCACTTGTCTCCTCCAGATAGCCGCTGTCCGTCACACTCAGCACTCCATCCAGAGCCATCAGTCAGCGCTCTTCTGCTCCTGTCTCCTCCAGATCCATCACTCAGCGCTCTTCTGTGCTGTGTCCGCGATAATCCTCCAGACTCCAGAGTCCAGATCCTTCGGTGCTCTTCTGCGCATCGGCGATCTACTGCGATGTCTTCTCCTGTCAGTGTAACATCTAATGATTGGTCTATTTGTGAGCCGAAGCGCATGTTACGGATGAAATTGGAATTTTTCCCACGGCACACCAGACAATATCTCACGGCACACTAGTGTGCCGCGGCACAGTGGTTGAAAAACGCTGCTCTAGGGTATAAACAGCCGCAGACTTGAAGTTGTGAAAATGAAAGGTCTTTTTATTCCAGCATAAACAAACACCACACTTGCCTTTTGAATCACTATTGCAGGTGATTAAACAAAAAACTACAAATGAAAACTAGGGATGCACCGATACCACTTTTTTTTAACACTGAGTACAAGTACAGATATTTTTTAAAAGTACTCACCGATACCGAGTACCGATACTTTTATTTTATGTCATGTGAACGCTTTCCAATAAGAACAGACCTCATATAAAAATGCCCCCAGCTCACATGTATATATCCCCCCAGATACATATACACAGAATGTCCCCAGCTCACATGTAGATTGCTACCAGCTCACATGTAGATTGCCCCAAGCCTCACATGGATATGCCCCAGCTCACATGGATATTGCCCCAGCTCATATGGATATACCCCAGCTCATATGGATATTGCCCCAGGTCTCATGGATATGCCCCAGCTCACATGGATATGCCCCAGCTCACATGGATATTGCCCCAGCTCACATGGATATTGCCCCAGCTCTCATGGATATTGCCCCAGCTCTCATGGATATGCCCCAGCTCATATGGATATTGCCCCAGCTCATATGGATATTGCCCCAGCTCATATGGATATTGCCCCAGCTCATATGGATATTGCCCCCAGCTCTCATGGATATTGCCCCCAGCTCATATGGATATTGCCCCAGCTCACCTGGATATTGCCCAGCCCCCAGCTCCTATGGATATTGCCCCAGCTCACCTGGATATTGCCCCAGCTCTCATGGGGTCGGATGCCATGCAGGGGGTGGGGGCCGGATGCCATGCAGCGGGTGTGCCCGGTCCTGAACAGCGTGAGAGTCCGCGTTGAAGGGGAGGCAGATGCGTGCGTGCGCAGGTCACGCGGTCCAGCCAGTCAGGTGGTACAGAGACTCAGTACCACCTAAATGGCTGGACCGCGTGACCTGCGCATGCACGCAGCTGCCTCCCCTTCAACACGGTCTCACGCTGTTCAGGACCGGGCACTCCTGCTGCATGGCATCCGGGCCCCCTCAACCCGCGGGCCCTTGGGCGGCGCCCGAGGGCCCGACAGGTTAGTCCGGGCCTGCTCATTGGGAACTTTTAGGGGCGCAAATTTCTTTTGAAATTATGCGCCCCTAAGAAAACTGCGCCTGGGGCCACCGCCCCCCCAGGCTACGCCACTGCCGGGATGGCACCACAGGTACAGGGTTGTTTGAGCCCAATATGCAGGTATACACACACAGAGGGTGGAGGAGGGTAAACAGATACAGGGGAGATCCAGGCAAAGGTACAAGAGGGTAATCTGAGTTAGAATGGTCAAGGGTCGATCTGTGGTCAAAAGGCTGGTGAAGTATGGTTGTCGGTGGGCAAGCAGAGGATCCGGTACACAGTATAGCATATGATGTATAGGACAGGTCTGCACAGTATCAGGAATAGACTCTAATGCTGAGCAAGGGTAGAGAGGGGGTGTGGACCTTTTATTTTAGACAGGGGTGTTGTGTGTGTGCTGTGATTAACTGTTGCAGGTATGGAACACTGATGCTAAGGGTAACACCTTTCGTGTGCTACCTGGTTTCAGGATGCAGGCACGATACAGTCAGCAATGGGGATTTTGACACCCCTCTACCGCTTCCAGGCTCGTTTGCATGACATTGCTGTGTCACTAGGCAGGTGGGATAATCAACTGATTTAGCATGCTGACATCATCTTCATTCCGAAGGATCGCAGCAGTGAACGTTCTGGGAGACACCAGTCAAGCATTGGTCTGACGTGTTCATGCATTAATCCATAGCTTTGCACAGGCAGATTGTAACTTGCATACACACAAGTTCTGCATGAAACACAATTTGTTTAGCATACGCCACACAAGTTACATTCGCTATGCAAATTGCGTGAGAAGCTGTAGGTTTTCTGCATTTCGGAAGCCCTGAGCTCACAAGGAGGAGCAGAAAGTGTTTGAAAAAATTTGCCATCAGCCACATCTGCTCAATTACTTAAGGGCAAATAGAGGAGGCAGGGTTTATTTTTCTTTAATAGAATGGGCCTTTATGTAATTTGTTGCATTATGTGTATTCCTATACTTGTTATTAGCATTGTCAGTTGCACTCTTTGATTGTGTTACCGGAATCTGCTAGGTTCACTCGGGACGAAGCCGGACCGGACACGAGCAAGGATTGTCTGAACACGAGTCTCTTCAGGAAAGGCAAACTTTATTTGTGACGTCACACAATGCTCACACAGGATTAAATCGCAAAGAGTGAGCCTCGAACTCACCCCGACAAGGGGTTTTATACCCCGAATACATAATTAGGTACATCCCAATTATCCCACCTCCCGGTGACACTATCCCACCCCACGTGGGTTAGTACCTCCCTTGGTCGATTACAAGGACATTCCATACATTGGCCGTAAATTGGCAAACTTCATGTTAGTTTGACAGAAAGTGATTTGCTGCTACGCTCAATCCGGCCTGTGCCCACCTCCCTAGAGCCTGCTTATTTGTTGAAGATAAGACCTGGTCTGTTTTCTACATTCTTCTTTGTCTCGCTGCAGGCCTCTGTGACCTTGGTGTATCCATTTGTCATCCTGTCCCTCCGTGCCAAGAGCGGCCCGGATCTTCCTCAATTTTAATTGCTTCTCTGCTAATCTAACACATTCCTAAAATTCTATGTAAGCTTCATTCTAGTTTCTACTGAAATCTACCTAGTTATTTTCAAGTGAACCAATATTCTGAACAAGATGGCCGCCTGGCTCATAATGGCGACCATCTTCCAGCCTGATTCCACTTCATTTCCCCCTTGGCTCAAGCCTCAGGTTCTTTTCCTGATGCTTGTAGCCATCACACCCCACTAGTGTTATTCTTGAGTTCCTCATACTTTAGGGGACCTATTTTCGTTGGGAACATGTCTTGTGGGATAATCAGTGGTATCTTTTGTGTCTGTGTGGGTGTCAGTGCTCTCTTGCATAGTGGCCATAGACATAGCCCTATGCGGTACGTCAGTGTCCCTATGACAAAGATCACCACCACCATCAGAATCATGGATCCAATCTGTGAGATAAATCTCAGAATGGATCCGAACCACTCTCCGATTGCTCCGAACCCACGGAGTGGATTCCAGCCTTCAGCAACGATCCTCCTTGCTGTGTTCTGTAACTCTGCTACCTTCTCCTGGTGATCTTGGATTACCTGGTAATAGTCAGGGACGTCATGTGTAGTGATCCTGATGAAGGTGCAACATTCATAATGCATTGTCATTTCACACAATCCATTCAGAGCCGCACTGATCTGTTCCAGTGCCATATCATGTATCATTTATACCTTTCGTATTTCTCGTACTTCCAGATTCAGCAGCTGGATATCCATACTAGTCTTGTTCAAAATCTCATCCATCAAACTGGCATAACTGTTCATTCTTACCATCAACTCTCTTCTTCATCCAGTCCATGCCGGCAGCCACGCCCATATTCGATCCGCTTTCTTGAACAACTCTCTCTTCTGTCTTTCAAACACCAGTGGGTACCGAGGGTGGAGTGCTGTGTCCGTATTAGTGTCTTCTCCCCTTACCCTCTGAATTGGGATCAATTTAGCCAGATAACACATTCCCGTTATTGTTGGTGGTACCCATGTGTAACACACCTTTCCACAACACACCTGGTACTCCCCTTTCAATATAAATGGTGACAAATGTAGTGTTCCCTTTGCTATCTCTATCATCAGTTGTCTCAGTCATTTCATCATATCCAGTGCACTCTGTCTCCCATTTGTCACATTCGCAATCACCTCCTCCTGTTCGTTTGTGAGTTTTCTACATCGTATGTATAGAAAATTTGACTGCTCCTTTTGTGTTAAAGGTGTAAATGTATGATGACCAATTGAACTTACTTGAATAACACCCTCCACCCTCGTTATTTGATTCCCTATCTGGTCCTAGTTGAAAGCACCATTCTGGTGGGTATACTGGCCCTATTATGGGGTATCCGGGACTGAATGATTCTGTTTATTCCCTTGGTGCATCGAAAGCAAGTATTGTGACATTCCCTGACGCAAACATACTCAAATTCATTGGAACAGAGGCAAATGGTATGTGGATTGTCTCTGGGTGCAACCTACTACACACCCAGCATGCGGTTTGCCCGGACTTCTTAGCATAGTCATATTTAAATTGCACAAATAAATGTCCTCTTGGCAAAATTTCGGACGTCGCCTCTCGCTTTTGTCTCCACATAGTACGATTCTCCATCACCGGGTGTGTACCATTCCAGATATGGGAGATATCCACTTTCTTGGTGGTGCTTGG
Source organism: Leptobrachium leishanense (assembly GCA_009667805.1). Classification (NCBI taxonomy): domain Eukaryota; kingdom Metazoa; phylum Chordata; class Amphibia; order Anura; family Megophryidae; genus Leptobrachium; species Leptobrachium leishanense. The sequence continues at coordinate 130,713,846 of CM019064.1, forward strand.
ACACCTGGGGCATGCTCCATGCGAGAGTCCATAAATCAAGTTTGCAAGGTACAAAATCAGTACCACAAATGCCCCAAATGTCAAAATCCCTTGGGCAATTCTCTTCACAGTCACATAAACCCAATCCCTCCCCACCGGAATTTCAAAAACAAAAGACCTTTCCGGTTGATCAAGGGTGGGGGCTGGGCCCCTAAAAAGCACCCTTGGGGTATCCCCCGGGGATCCCTTTGTTCCCCTGTTGGTGGATGGTCAGGCCTTATTGTGTCCATCAAAACACCCACTTGTGAAATCATTTGGGTGCTTTCAATTGGATCATTCAGACGCTCACAGCTGTGGTCTTTGTCAGCTTTAGCTTCAGTGGATTGGTCTCGTTGGTGACGACCTTCCATGCTGGTTCAGGACTGGCTACAGCTACTTTCAGTCTGGAGTGATGTATCCACGGGACCACCTCGGCAACCTTTACTGCTGTAAGGGTTAACAGGACAAGGTAAGGACCTCTCCACTTTGGGCCTAGTGGGTCATTTTTCCACTCTTTTACCCATACTGAGTCACCTGGACAATACTTGTGCAGTGGGGGATATAAAAAGTGAGGTATATTATCTCCCACCCAAGTATTCAGTTTCTGCATTGATTTACCTAACAGTACAACCTGATCATTTAGTTTAGTTTCTCCCAATGCCCGAAGGTCCCCCCTTAGCCCACTAATCAGAGGGGTAGGCCGTCCAAACATAAGTTCGTACGGACTTAGCTTCAATTGGGGAGTTGGCCTGCACCTAATGTGCAATAGGACTATCGGCAGCACATCCAACCAGCCTAGTGACGTCTCTTGGCACAGTTTGGACATCAAAGTCTTTAGGGTGCGGTTCATTCTCTCGACTTTTCCCGAGCTCTTGGGCCTGTAAGTATGTAGCTTCCAGGTGATGCCCAACAGGCGGGCAAGCTGTTGTAAACAGTTCTGTATGAATGCAGGGCCATTGTCCGACCCTATCTCGAGAGGAAGTCCATAGTGTGGTATTATTTCTTTCATCAGACTCTTCACCACTTCCATCTTTTCTGTTCTTTTTGGGAAAGCTTCCACCCATCCTGTCAGAGTACACACCATTACCAGTAGATATTTGTATCCTTTGCAGGGCAGCAACACTGTGAAGTCTATCTGTAACGATGCCATTGGGGATAGCCCGATTGGCTGCTTCCCTGGAGGTTGAGATGGGCCTGTTCTTGGGTTATTTTTGGCACATGTCACGCACTGCTGGGCTATTGCTTTGCAGACTACTGACAGTCCTGGTACGTAGAAATGTGGCTCCAATTGCTGTTCCATCATTTCTCTTCCACCATGGGTACTTGCGTGGAGCGTTCTTACAATCTCAGGAGCCAATGTTGCTGGTAGGACTATTTGTCCATTCTTCAACTGGAACCATCCGTCTTCTCCATATCCGCCTTGTTCCTCCGATAGCCATTTCTTCTCTTTCTCTGAATATACGGGTGTCCATTCACTCAGTGGCGCCGGTAGGAGTGCAGCCACCACTGGTTTTGCTTTGTATCGTGCCAATTCTCCACGGTTTCCCCAGACAAATTCTTCTTTTGGGAAATAGTATCGCCATGCAAAGAACAGCAGATCTTGTCTGTCCTGTGAATCTCTTACTGCTGGTATGAAAAAGTTCATTGCACTTTTCTTCATTCTTGGCAGCTTGTTTTTGATAAGGATCTCCTTGAGGAAGAACCTCACCAACGGGGCTTGGTATTCTTCTGCTCCCAACTCTCCCAAACTTGGCAGTATTCGTGTAATCCGTAGATTATTATGAGGGTTGGTTGTTAGATTTTCGAAACGTGAAGCGAAATTTTCTGCTCGTTCAACTTCGGTTACTTTTGTATCTTCTTCACACTCCCCCATTAATTTTACGCCGAAGAATTTCAGCATCATTTTGTATGCTCTGCGTAGTGTTTGCTGAACTTCTGAGGTGTTGATCATTAGGCGTGTCTCTTGAGGATTCAGAGGAGTGGAGTAGAAATTTCGGCCTTGTGACAGGGTTGGGAAAAGCCATTGGATATAATCATGATTGGGTTCTAATAGTTCGTAATCATCTTGCCATTTGTGCAATATAATTTCAATGAACTCGCCTTTGGGTTCAAATTTTCTCCAATTCATGTAGAATTCGTAGTTTGGCATGGGAGGTTGAGGCTCTTGCTTGCAGAGCAGGACTTTGGCTTGATCAATTGTTAGCAATGGTTTTGCAGCTGCTTTTGCGGCCTGGTCAGCGTGCCTGTTGCCTTTTGGGATTTCATCATGACCTTTCTGGTGGCCACGACAGTGCATGATACTGACAGCACTTGGTTTCCATACGGCTTCTAAGAGGGCTGCGATTTCAGCTGCATACTTGATTTGTTGTCCTGAGGAAGTAAGTAGGCCTCTTTCTTTGTAGAGTGCACCATGTGCATGGACCGTCATGAAGGCGTACTTGGAGTCAGTGTAGATATTCACTCTTTTGCCTTCGGAGATTTTGCTACCATCAGTGAACAACTGTAGATCGTATTTGTCTAGGGGTACGTCTTTCAAATCTGGCCGGCTACTGAACACTTCTTCCATGATTTGGATCCTCTTCGCAGTCAGGCAGTAAAGTGGCAGGGTTCAAGCTAGTGATGAGGTCCAAATGAACCCGTGGGTTCTCACACATCATAGCTTGGTACTTTGTCATCCGGCTGTTGCTGAACCAGTAGCTTCCTTTCACATCCAGCAGGGCTTTGACAGCATGGGGCACCTTGACATGAAGAACTTGTCCAAGGGTCAGCTTGTCTGCTTCTGCTATCAGCATTGCGGTGGCTGCCACGGCTTTCAGGAATCGGGGTAGGCCACAGGGTCAAGTTGCTTGGAGAGATAGGCCACAGGCCTTAGCCAGGAGCCAAAACTCTGAATCAGCACTCCTGTCGCTGTTTGATTGTGTTCATGCACGTATAGCTGGAAGGGCTTGCTGTGATCTGGCAGTCCCAGTGCAGGAGCTTCCATTAACAGAGTCTTTAATTTTAGGAAAGCTGCTGTTTGCTCTTCTTCCCAGAGGAAGGGGTCATGTTCTCCCCCCTTAGTGGCTTGATGAAGGGGCTTGACAATATCTGCAAAGTTGGGGATCCACAGGCGGCAGAAGCCTGCAGCTCCCAGAAACTCACGGACTTGTCTTCTGGTCTTTGGTTGGGGTATTCGGCATACTGCTTCTTTTCTTTCTGCCCCCAATGCATGCTTGGTACCTGTTAATTGAAAACCTAAATATTTCACAGTCTGTTTGCATATTTGTACCTTCTTTTTAGATACTCTGTAACCTGCAAGGCATAGTAGATGTAGCAGGGCTTTTGTGGCAGATAAACATTCTTTTTCTGTGGGAGAAGCCAGTAATAAATTATCTACATACTGTAGTAAAACAACTCTGTCTGGCTGAGCGTTGAAGGACAGGAGGTCCTGGCTGAGCGCGCACCCGAAAATCGTGGGCGAGTTTTTGAAACGTTGAGGGAGGCGTGTCCAGGTCATTTGATGGCGCGCTCCCATGGTAGATTCCTCCCACTGAAATGCAAAAAGGGGCTGGCTTGCTGGAGCCAGTCGAATGCAAAAGAAAGCGTCTTTTAAATCAAGCACCGTGTAATATTTTGTATCTCCGGGAATTAATGCCAATAAATTGTATGGGTTGGGAACCACAGGGTGTAGAGTTACTGTGGCTTCGTTGACGGCTCGTAAATCTTGGGCTGGGCGGTACTCTTGTGTGCCCTCTTTCAGTACTGGCAACAGGGGTGTGTTCCATGGTGACACGCAGAATTTCAATATGCCGTGGTCTTTAAGTCTCTGTAAATGTGTGTCTGGATATTCTGCTTGGCTTTTTGTGGGATATGATATTGTCTCAAAGCCACAGGCGTTGCACCAGGTTTTAAATCGACGTACACTGGAGGGATATTTATGTCACGGGATGGCCCAGCACCCTCAGCCAGGGGCGGTGCACAGTGACAGTGGTGGCTATGGACACTTGGGTGTGGTGGCACGCACCTAGTTTTACCAGTACTTTTACTTAGATGTGATTATTGTGTGGTGTAATAAAGTGTTCCCCGTTGGTTTATTGCGTAATGTATTTTCCCTTTGTTGCCTTGCTCGCCGCCATTTTCCGATCACCTTGTGGCGCAGTTCAGAATCTTCGATTCGGAAAATGGCCGATTCGAACCATCCGGTTCGAATCGTAAAATGGCCGATTCGGACCATCCGGTCCGAATTGGCGACTCCCTGAAGCGTAATGGCCAATGGGTCCGGGAGGGTGGGCAAGGAGTCCCATTGTATTCTAATGTATGTGAAGTTGATAAATGCTTGAACCGTGCATAATAGAGGCAGATTTTGCAGTGCATCCAGCTTTGACTGATGTGTCTTTGTCTCCGCCGTACTTTCGCATCTGAGCGTCCCCGCGATCTCAGGGTACGGTGACTATCACGATACGATCCGAATCGAGCGCTCTGCCCTGCATCGTGTATCAGGGCAGAGGCGCTGCGTCTGAAGATTCGGTTCCCAGATTGCTTGGCAGAGATCCGAACCGAAGGGCGCGGCCGTGTACCGCGCTCCGGTATTGCGAGGGATTGCGGTAAGATCCGAATCCCTCGCCCATCCCGGCAGATCCGAAGATTCCTTCATTCCCGATCCGATCCGAAGAGTCATCCGCTTGAGATCCGACTGTTACCCGCACCGAGATCGGAAACGTTTCCCGCGAGATCCGAAACGTTTCCCACAACCGATACGAAGATTCCTCCGCGGCAGAACCGATCTCCACGGACGTCCCACACCCGCAAGGTCAGTGAACCAGTTGCTCGGACGACGCTGAGTGCCGTATGGCTCAGTGGTCGGACTGGTTCTAGGCAGGGGTCCCCTCCACCGCCCGCTAACCCCTTCCCGGGGTCACGCCAGGCCGCACGAGACGCCGAGTGCGCGCCACTCGGTAGTCGGGCCAGCGGTAAGCAACGGGGTCACGCAGATTGAGCACACCCGCAGGCGGAACAACATCCCATTCCGTCATACTGGTGGCAGCGGTGGGATCGCTCTCTGCAGGCCCCTAGGAGACCTACGCCATGGTGGTGTACACTTACTATGACCGGGACACCCTGCGTGGGATGTTGGAGAACCGGGGAGGAACGCCGGGTAACAAGAAAAGAAAGACCCTGATCAAGGAGCTGACTAGGATGGATCAGGACGGGGCGACGACGCCCGTCCCCAGCCCTGTCCGCGCGGAGGTGGAAGAAGATGCTGGCCTCAGAGAGGTGCGGCGTCGGATCGCCCTGCTCGGGGATGCCCCAGCGACGGCGGACAGATGCCGAGTGATCCGGGAGTTCTACCGGGAAGTTGAGCAGGAAAAGGACCGGCAGCACGAGCTGCGGTTGGCAGAGCTCCGCGGAGCAGAGCCAGAAGATTTGGACCCCGAACCCTACCCGTGGAACCCTGGGAGGAGGCTCACAGCTCGACTGGAGCTTCACCTGGGGAATCTGCAACCCCCAGTGACTACGCTTGCGGGACTCTTAGCTCGCCTGGAGCCTGTACTGAGGACGTCACTTATCCCCGCGACCCTCGGATGAAGACTCACAGCCCGCCTGGAGCTGCATCTGAGGACGCCACATTCCCCGTTGAGGAGCAGTGCTCCTGTGCTGGCACCTTCGCCGACATGAAGGTCGTGTTGGCAAGAGAGCTGCAGGAGGGCCTGGAGCAGGACCAGAGGTCCACAGAGGAACTGTGGTACGAGGCCCTGGACCATGAGCGGGACTGCCATGGTGCGTACATTCCTTCCGACGCTGTCGTCCATCGGGTGCAGTACGATGTGCGAGCAGCGTTCCTGCAAGGTCGGGCCCCAGAGGAGTGGGAGGCCTGAGCTCCGGAGTCTGGTGCAGGAGGAGATTGCACTGGACGCCGCGTACCGCGCGCTCCGGTGGCTAACCGCCTCTCCGACAGCGCGCCCGATGGGAGGCAGTTCCATTGCAGGCCTCGCTACGGAGGCACGGGGCTGCTCTACGAGGGCATGGCCGCCGACCCCGAGTTTGGAGAGGAGACAGAGGAACGGATGGAAGACATCCTGGAGCGACGGAACTGGAGATCCCGTCAGACAGCAGGGACTCAGTGTTTGAGGAGCTGGAGTCCCTAGCCGAGCGAGAGTGGGAGCTCGAGGTGGCTTACCGAAGACTGTTGGACGGCGTTCCGCAGTCGAGCCTGAGCTCCCCGTGGGGGACGGGTCGGCGGAGGAAGTCGACAGTCCCCAGGTTTGGGACCTATGGGAGGCCGAGGCAGACCCATGGGTGCCCGTGGGGGTTTCGACTGAGGAAGTTACCCCCTTCACCCCGCAAGAGGACAGGGTGGCCGAGGCCACGGGTCAAGCGGGGGAGGAGACGGATGGTCTCCCCGGGATGGGTTGTGCGCAACCATTGTTTGCCCCGGGGGGTGAAGTGACCATCCCTCCCCAAGGAGATCTCCAACCAGCAGAAGAGCTGGCTACGGGGCAGAGTGCCGCTGGCCTCTGCCCACTGCTTACAGTCCGTCAGGAGAAGCAGACAGATGGTTCCCCCGGGATGGGTTGTGCGCAACCATTGTTTGCCCCGGGGGGTGAAGTGACCATCCTTCCCCAAGGAGATCTCCAACCAGCAGAAGAGCTGGCTACGGGGCAGAGGGCCGCTGGCCTCTGCCCACTACTCAAAGTCTGCCAGGAGGAGCAGACGGATGGTTCCCCCGGGATGGGTTGTGCGCAACCATTGATTGCCCCGGGGGGTGAAGAGACCATCCTCCCGCAAGGAGGTCCTCACCCAGCTGAAGAGCTGGCCACGGGGCAGAGCGCCACTGGCCTCTGCCCACTACCCACGGTCCGCCAGGTGGAGCAGACTGATGTTCCCCCGGGCTGGGTTGTGCGCAACTGCTGATGGGCCTGGGGGGAAAGAAACCATCCTCCTGCAAGGAGATCCCCACCCAGCGGAAGAGCTGACACCAGGGCAGAGCGCCGCTGGCCTCTGCCCGTTTCTCCCAACTTGCCCCGAGGGGCAGAGCGAGGATGACCCCGTGCAACTGCGGTTGCATCCATTTGTCTCCCTTGTCGGCTACCAGGAAGAGCAGCCAGGTTTGGCTCTATTTGCTCCTTCAGTTGCCGTGTCCGTACCTGGCCATCCAGTGGAAGAGCTGGCAACGGGGCAGAGCGCCGCTGGCCTCTGCCCATTTTGGCAACCCTTGGGCTCGGGGGCCTCACGCAGCCACGGGCTTTCCCACGGCTGACCTGGGCACCCGGGGCGTGTGCATTTAGCACCCGGGTTCCCCGGGTGAGCGGTAACCCTGGAGGGGACACAGGAGGCACGCCGGGCCAGATGTATGTCCTCTCGCCCAGCCGGGGAAACTCGAAGGACATGGGGTCCCGACCCAGCTGGCACGGCCGCAAGGCCAAATGGAGAGGCCTGGTGACTCGGCCTCCACAGACTGACTATGGGCCTGGGAGCACCGACTTCCCCGGTATGACCCGGTGGGGTCAGACCAGGTGCGTCGAACTGGGGGAGGGGGAGGAGTGTCACGGGATGGCCCAGCACCCTCAGCCAGGGGCGGTGCACAGTGACAGTGGTGGCTATGGACATGGGTGTGGTGGCACGCACCTAGTTTTACCAGTACTTTTACTTAGATGTGATTATTGTGTGGTGTAATAAAGTGTTCCTCGTTGGTTTATTGCGTAATGTATTTTCCCTTTGTTGCCTTGCTCGCCGCCATTTTCCGATCACCTTGTGGCGCAGTTCAGAATCTTCGATTCGGAAAATGGCCGATTCGAACCATCCGGTTCGAATCGTAAAATGGCCGATTCGGACCATCCGGTCCGAATTGGCGACTCCCTGAAGCGTAATGGCCAATGGGTCCCGGGAGGGTGGGCAAGGAGTCCCATTGTATTCTAATGTATGTGAAGTTGATAAATGCTTGAACCGTGCATAATAGAGGCAGATTTTGCAGTGCATCCAGCTTTGACTGATGTGTCTTTGTCTCCGCCGTACTTTCGCATCTGAGCGTCCCCCGCGATCTCAGGGTACGGTGACTATCACGATACGATCCGAATCGAGCGCTCTGCCCCTGCATCGTGTATCAGGGCAGAGGCGCTGCGTCTGAAGATTCGGTTCCCAGATTGCTTGGCAGAGATCCGAACCGAAGGGCGCGGCCGTGTACCGCGCTCCGGTATTGCGAGGGATTGCGGTAAGATCCGAATCCCTCGCCCATCCCGGCAGATCCGAAGATTCCTTCATTCCCGATCCGATCCGAAGAGTCATCCGCTTGAGATCCGACTGTTACCCGCACCGAGATCGGAAACGTTTCCCGCGAGATCCGAAACGTTTCCCACAACCGATACGAAGATTCCTCCGCGGCAGAACCGATCTCCACGGACGTCCCACACCCGCAAGGTCAGTGAACCAGTTGCTCGGGACGCTGAGTGCCGTATGGCTCAGTGGTCGGACTGGTTCTAGGCAGGGGTCCCCTCCACCGCCCGCTAACCCCTTCCCGGGGTCACGCCAGGCCGCACGAGACGCCGAGTGCGCGCCACTCGGTAGTCGGGCCAGCGGTAAGCGACGGGGTCACGCAGATTGAGCACACCCGCAGGCGGAACAACATCCCATTCCGTCATAATTTACAGCTAGTCCGGGCGGGTTTTCCTTCGCCCACACCCCAGGAATTCCCAGAAGTAGTGTGTACGGATCTGGGTCGGCCGGCAGAGTTGGTGCCTTGCGCCATTCTTCTTCTCTTGGCATAATTACTGCAATTTTGACAGGTTGGGGGTGCTGGCTGGCTGGGCTGTACTGCCGTGTAAAGCTGCCACTCTCAGGCAGGTCTAATCGAGCATGTCCCCCGGGAAGAAATGTAATTTGGGCTTGCAATTTGCAAAGGATATCCCGCCCCAGGAGCTGGATGGGACATTCGGGCATATACAAAAATTCATGTTCAATATTATGCCCACCCACACTACATTTTCGAGAAGCAAGGAAGGGGTACTTAGCGGACACCCCCATTGCTCCCATAATATCAACTTCATTTCCCATTGTGGGTGCAATTTGCTGTGTTACAACAGAATATTCGGCACCGGTGTCAACCATAAAAATTTCATCTTTATTTCCCACTCTCATAGTGACCGTGGGCTCCTGGTTACCGAGCGGGATGGGCCCAGGTCCTTGTCAATATGTACCTTGCCCCTCAAATGACGTTCCCGCCAACCCCACGAACCCTGCACCGGCACTATCATTTCTCTCATATCTGCCATTCGTTACCTGACCATTGGAGGCTTGACCTCCCGATTCCCCAGCCTCCCCCTGCACCCCAAATTTAGCCAAAAATGCGGGACAATCATTTTTCCAGTGACCCTCACCCCGGCACCAGGCGCACTGGTTGAGTCCCAGGGGTTCCCTAGGGGCACCCCTACCTCTGCCTCCCCTACCCCTTGCTCTCCCTCTGTCCGGGGCACCTCTCCCTCCATTTCCCATATAACCGACCACACCCGTATGCCCTTTCTGTCTCCTTATCTCCTCCCGTTTTTCTTCCAGATCCCGGTTATGATACACTTTATTAGCAATTTCTACCAACTCGCTAATACCTTTTCGTAAGAACCCATCTAGTCTCTGTATTTTATTCCGTATGTCTCTTTGTGATTGACCCACAAAAGAAGAATTGATTAACCTCTGATTCTCCACTGCCTCAGGGTCAATAGGACTATACATCCTATATGCATCTAGTAACCTTTCTAGAAATGCACTTGGGGATTCTTTAGATTCTTGTACAATATCCGCTATTTTCCCCATGTTTGTGGGTTTCTTCCCTCCCGCTTTAACACCTATTATCACCGCTGTACGATACGTCTGTAGGTGGGCAATGCCCATAGCAGTATTGTATGGCCATTTGGGATCTGTTTTGGGGTAATGCTCCTCTGCCCATGCTTCTGGCTGGGGCTTAGCATCTTCTACAGCTTGGACAAGTAGAATCTTCCGCGCGCCACTATTTATTCGGGCTCTTTCCTCAGTAGTGAACATTGTCAGCATTAGTTGCTGACAATCCGCCCATGTGGGGTTATGTGTAAGCATGACTGACTCTATCATACTGGCCACTGCCGCGGGATTAGTGGAGTACAGTGGTGTGTGGGTTTTCCAGTTAAAGAGGTCTGTTGTCGTGAATGGGACGTATGTGTATTGTACTGGACCAGGTGCTCCATTCTCTAGTACAGGACCTGGCACCTCCCGCAGAGGCATTTGCATCTTACTTTTGTTGGGATTGTGCTGATATGGTGTCACGTCTCGGCCTTGCCCCCTGCTGGTGGTAGCAGGGATTCCTGTTTGTTTTTTGTTTTCAGCCTGCAGGCCATCTGTTGGGCTAATTGGTCTGCGGTCACATGACCTGTTCTGCCCTATAAGTACGACCAGGACTCCCCTTGATCCTTGGACCAGGATAGTCTTTCTTGCCTAGTCCCTGTATGCTGGTTTACTTTGATTTGCTGTGTATGACCTCTGGCTCATGTATTTAGGATCCCTCTCTTGTCTGACCCCTCTAGTTATGATATTCCGTGTATGACCTTTGGCTCTTGTATTTGGATCTCTCTTCTGTCTGTCCCCTGTACTGTACCGTGCTTAGGAATCTGTATGCCTGCATTCATCGTATGTCTGGTTTATGTTTTGTTCGTCTTGCAGGCCTAGCCTAGTTAGTATTTCGAGACCACCTTTCAAGGATCTCAGTCAGGGCTTAGGGATCTTTCTAGTTTCTGTTAATATCTTGGTTTGTTCCCTGGAATCTGTATGCCTGCATTCATCGTATGTCTGGTTTATGTTTTGTTCGTCTTGCAGGCCTAGCCTAGTTAGTATCTCGAGACCACCTTTCAAGGATCTCAGTCAGGGCTTAGGGATCTTTCTAGTTTCTGTTCATATCTTGGTTTGTTCCCTGGAATCTGTATACCTGCATTTATTGTCTGTCTGGTTTATGTTTTATTCATCTTGCAAACCTAGCCTAGTTAGTATTTCGAGACCATCTTTCAAGGATCTCAGTCAGGGCTTAGGGATCTTTCTAGTTTCTGTTAATATCTTGGTTTGTTCCCTGGAAGCTGTATACCTGTCCTTAAGGCTTCATCTCTGCAGATTGGGGGTTCCCCCTCACCCTATAGGGGGCTCCCCGTTACATATGGTTCTCGGGGTTTATATATATATTGTTCGCTGCGCGAGTGGTGGCCCCTTGTTTTACATCTTCACTCTCATCATCACTGTCCTCTTGGGATACTAATTTATATACGCTCCCATCGGGCATCTCAATTTTTCCCGGTGGGACCTCTCTGTCTCCTCCACCCACTGCCCCCTGGTCTTCTTCCGCAATACCGCGTGGCGGAGCGAAGGGAGCTGGCCGGGAAGTAGCAGCTGCCTGCTCCCCCCTCTCCGCCCGCTCAACCGCGGCACTCAAAGCTTCTCTAGCTGCCCCATAACATGATGGATAAGGAGGGGGCAAAGAATCAATCTCCTCCGGTTGTTCTATCAACACCGGTCTCCCTTTCTCTTCATTATCTTCTTTATTTGGGGGTACCTGCTTCTTGTTTTGTCCCGCCATCATTATAAAATGACTTTTATCTTTTACACAATACCTCCATATATCTATATATGGGTACTGTTCAGGATGTCCGCATTTAACGGTGACTTGAGAATGCACTTTCTGTATTAACTCCGGGTCCATTGACCCCTGCTCTGGCCACTCTGGAACCAACAATGGCCATACAGTTGTGTACATTAATGTTAGTTTCTCCTAAGTTAACTCTTCACCATAATCATGCGTTGCATATAGCGCTTCAAAATTTCGCACCATATACCCTAAGGGCGTCTCACCCTTCCTCACCTTCTTGGGTTTGGACGACCCGTTACCCATTGTTACTCTTAAGGGCAGTAACCTTTTTTACAATACAGATATTACTTTTTAGCAAAAACACTTGAAATTTACTGTCTGGTACTTCAGTCAACAATTCATATATATATATCGGATTCGCTTCCTCCGTCAGTAGCCGGACTGCAGTCGCCTGAGCCGGAAACGTACCTTGGGAGTCCACTCTCAAGTTTGCTTTCTCGCTAGGCGAGTAGGCGCTCAATCACTCACAGCACTCAAATCACTCACAGCACGTACTTGTACCAGATACTTTCAGCACAAAACAATACATAAACAATTCTACTGTTTCTTCTAGCCGAGGGCACGCTGTCCCTCCTCTTGGCTCCTTATACCCAATTGATTGAACTCTACTCTTGTCTGATTGTGACTATGTGCACCCCGTTCTATAACAACACTCCCGTCTGCAATTCCAATTTGCCTATGGGTAACCTCAATTGGCCCCCTTCACTACACGACGTACACACTAGCACTGACTCAGGACTCTCAGCCCAGTCACAGAAATCCGTCCTCCTTTCCTTGTGCACGTGCAGAAGCTCTGTTTACAAACACTGACTATGACTATGTAACTCCACGTGGCTACCCTCTCCCTCTTTTACAGAATTATCCTTTAGTTAACATCTGATCCCCCAGGTCCAGACACGCGCTAGCCACTCTGGCTCTTTTGCTTGTCCGTGCTTTCGGCGGTGGGTTCAGTATGTCAACGAGACCATTGCCGCGGGTCTCCTTATCCGACTATGGTCGGACGTTTCCCTTATACTGGTATCTCTGATACACCTACAAACATAAAAGACACTTTACCTATCGCCGCGCTGCTCGCTGTTTCCTCCGACTCGGTGGTGTCCCAGCTTCCCGGGCCGGGGGTCCGTTTGGGACGAGACGAGGTCCACTGAACAGGAAATCCTGCTTGGCGCCTGCAGATGTCAGCTCACCTTCAATGGACGCCCAACCGACGGGATCACTCGCACCTGCAGTCAACCGCCACAGTGTTCAGCAGTCGTTGCCGTGAGCCCCCAAGAAATGTTACCGGAATCTGCTAGGTTCACTTGGGACGAAGCCGGACCGGACACTAGCAAGGATTGTCTGAACACGAGTCTCTTCAGGAAAGGCAAACTTTATTTGTGACGTCACACAATGCTCACACAGGATTAAATCGCAAAGAGTGAGCCTCGAACTCACCCCGACAAGGGGTTTTATACCCCGAATACATAATTAGGTACATCCCAATTATCCCACCTCCCGTTGACACTATCCCACCCCACGTGGGTTAGTACCTCCCTTGGTCGATTACAAAGACATTCCATACATTGGCCGTAAATTGGCAAACTTCATGTTAGTTTGACAGAAAGTGATTTGCTGCTACGCTCAATCCGGCCTGTGCCCACCTCCCTAGAGCCTGCTTATTTGTTGAAGATAAGACCTGGTCTGTTTTCTACATTCTTCTTTGTCTCGCTGCAGGCCTCTGTGACCTTGGTGTATCCATTTGTCATCCTGTCCCTCCGTGCCAAGAGCGGCCCGGATCTTCCTCAATTTTAATTGCTTCTCTGCTAATCTAACACGTTCCTAAAATTCTATGTAAGCTTCATTCTAGTTTCTACTGAAATCTACCTAGTTATTTTAAAGTGAACCAATATTCTGAACAAGGCTCATAATGGCGACCATCTTCCAGCCTGATTCCACTTCAATTGGAGCAATTAGAAATGAGTTAATTGAATTATATACAGTGGCGTCACAAGGGGGGGCGGGGTGTGAGGCCCACACCGGGTGACACCACCCCCCTAGGGTGTTTTTGACACAAAAATATTTTACCAGGAAGGACACATTGAGATTTCTCTCATTTTCAGGTATGTCCTGGGTAGGCAAGGCCTAGGCTGGCACTTTCAAGGGCGCAGCAAAAAAAACACCACTAAAGGGGATATTCGCAAAGATATTCCAAAAAACTTCTGAACGAAAATGTCTGGAATTAACATATAAGGTCCTATAAATGATAATAAAAAGGTCTGTTACAGAAAAAAGAGAAACCACTATTAGAAAAAAAAAGTTTTTTTTTTAAAAAAAATGCCTAAAAGATACTAAAAAAAAATCATTAAATAAAAGAGACTTTTTACTACAGATTAAAGGAATAAACGGTTTATTAGATATTGGATAAAAATGGGAATATTTTTAACATTGAAACCTATGGTGTTAGCCTGAATAAACCTGCCAAATGAAAAAAACGGACATCAGGGCATTTCACTGCTGTTCGGTGTTCTCTGAACAGATTAACCATTACTTCTCTATGGGGACTTTCACTGCCTTCGAACAGGCACCGTACTTGCTGGCAGTTCGGCAAAATTTGTGTTTGAGCATATGAGAGCGATCCACAGTAATAAATAAGTAATGTGCGACGTGTATTAAAAGCATTCAGTGTTACATTGGGCAATATCAATTAGAGGAGCTGGGAGCATAGCCATGAGAGGAGCTGGGGCATTATATCCATGAGAGGAGCTGGGGCAGTATCCATGAGAGGAGCTGGAGCAAAATCCATGAGAGGAGCTGGGGCAATATCCATGAATGGAGCTGGGGCAATATCCATGAGAGCTGCTGGGGCATATCCATGTGAGCTGGGGCAGTATCCATGTGTGCTGGGGGCAGTATCCATGTGTGCTTGGGGCAGTATCCATGTGTGCTGGGGGCATATCCATGAGAGCTGGGGCAATATATATCCATGGGTGAGCTGCTGCGGGCAATATATCCAGAGCTGCTGGGGGCAATATATATCCATGTGTGCTTTCACTGCCTTCGAACAGGCATCGTACTTGCTGGCAGTTGGCAAAAATTTGTGTGCGCATATGAGAGAGCTCCACAGCAATAAATCTCACAGTAATGTGTGCTGTGTGTATGAGCATTCAGTGTTATATGGGAGTACTGATTTAGGAGTAAGAGTAGTTAAAAAAAAAATCCGTAAAACTCGGGAGGGGGGGTGACACCATAAGTTACCGCACCGGGTGACACCAACCCTAGTGACGCCACTGACTTCAAGAAGGCTTCTGCTGCAGGGTCAGATGACTGGCAGGTTAAAAAAAAAACTGTAAAAGTCTGGGGGGGGGGTGACTCCATAAGTTACAGCACCGGGTGACCCCAACCCTAGTGACGCCACTGATTATATATTCCTACTTATAGCGTAATTGTTTTATGTAAAAAAACTGATCTTGCCAGTCATGTGACCCTGCAGCAGAAGCCTTCTTGAAGTCAGTGGCGTCACTAGGGTTGGAGTCACCCGGTGCGGTAACTTATGGTGTCACCCCCCTCCCGAGTTTTACGGATTTTTTTTAACTACTCTTACTCCTAAATCAGTACTCACATATAACACTGAATGCTCATACACACAGCACACTTTACTGTGAGGTTTATTGCTGTGGAGCTCTCTCATATGCTCACACAAATTTTTGCCAACTGCCAGCAAGTACGATGCCTGTTCGAAGGCAGTGAAAGCACACATGGATATATATTGCCCCCAGCAGCTCTGGATATATTGCCCCCAGCAGCTCACCCATGGATATATATTGCCCCCAGCTCACATATGGATATATTGCCCCAGTTCACAATTATATATTGCCCACAGCAGCTCACCCATGGATATATTGCACCTCAGCTCACATATGGATATATTGCGCCTCAGCTCTCATATGGATATATTGCGCCTCAGCTCACACATGGATATATTGCCCCAGACCAGCTCACACATGGATATATTGCCCCAGACCAGCTCACACATGGATATTGCCCCAGCTCTCATGGATATTTATTTATTTATTTATAAAGGATTTTACCAGGAAGGATACATTGAGATTTCTCTCGTTTTCAAGTATGTCCTGGGTTCGAGAACATTGAGTGGTTACAGAAATACAAAATAGTAAAATGCAAGATATTAACACAAGACCAAATATACAGATTAACAGTAAAATGCAAGATACTAACACAAGACCAAATACACAGATTAACAGAAAAATAAATATGGAGGAAATAAAGTCATTATGTTACATGTTTACAGGTGCATTTCGTATTGAGGTATGCTAATAGGGAGCTCTTAAGGGATATGCCCCCAACACACATGGATACTGCCCCAAGCACACATGGATACTGCCCCAAGCACACATGGATACTGCCCCCAGCACACATGGATACTGCCCCAGCTCACATGGATATGCCCCAGCAGCTCTCATGGATATTGCCCCAGCTCCTCTCATGGATATTGCCCCAGCTCCTCTCATGGATACTGCCCCAGCTCCTCTCATGGATATACTGCCCCAGCTCCTCTCATGGATTTTGCCCCAGCTCCTCTCATGGCTATGCCCCCAGCTCCTCTAATTGATATTGCCCCAGCTCATGGATATGGCTCATGGATATGCCCCAGCTCATGGATAATTCCCCAGCTCATGGATAATGCCCCAGCTCATGGATAATGCCCCAAGCTCATGGATCATGCCCCAAGCTCATGGATCATGCCCCAAGCTCATGGATCATGCCCCAGCTCATGAATAATGCCCCAGCTCATGGATATGCCCCCAGCTCATGTATATGCCCCCAGCTCATGTATATGCCCCCAGCTCATGGATTTGCCCCAGCTCATGGATATTGCCCCAGCACATGGATATGTCCCAGCTCTTGGATAATGCCCCAGCTCATGGATATGTCCCAGCTCATGGATATGTCCCAGCTCATGGATATGCCCCAGCTCATGGATACTGCCCCAGCTCATGGATTTGCCCCAGCACATGGATATGCCCCAGCACATGGATATGCCCCAGCACATGGATACTGCCCCAGCACATGGATACTGCCCCAGCAGCTCATGGATATGCCCCAGCTCATGGATAATGCCCCAGCTCATGGATATGCCCCAGCATCTCATGGATATGCCCCCAGCTCATGGATATTGGCCCCAGTTCATGGATAATGGCCCCAGTTCATGGATAATGGCCCCAGTTCATGGATAATGGCCCCAGCTCATGGATAATGCCCCAGCTCATGGATTTGCCCATGCACATGGATATGCCCCAGCTCATGGATACTGCCCCAGCTCATGGATACTGCCCTAGCTCATGGATATGCCCCAGGCCCTAGCAGCTCATGGATATGCCCCCAGCTCATGGATAATGGCCCCAGCTCACCTCCTGTGTCGCGTGTTCGCTCCCTCTGAGCGTCCGGCAGCATGCAGCTTGGGCACTCGCCTGGGGGAGCCACGTGACCAGCCGCGATCGGCTGGTGACGTGTTTCCCCCAGGCGAGCGCCGAAGCTACATGCTTCGGACGCTCGCAGGGAGCGAACACACGGTGCAGGTTGAGACACCCGCCCTTAGGATGACGGTGTCACCCTAAAGGCGGGTGTCACCTGGTGCGGGCCGCACCCCCACCGCCACGTTACGACGCCCCTGCTTGGAGTCCTATGGACACCATGGAGGTGATGCTCGCAACGGCACGTTATCGCTGCCTCGATCATCCCGGAGCCTAGTGGCCACTACAGGGCAGGCTGCTGGTTTCAGTGCCTGTTCCGTAATCCACTGGGAAAATGGGGACACTAAGGGGAGATTTGCCAGCGCAAATTTTGCCCATCCCACTGCAGCCAAGGATGCGCATCGCGGC
The DNA here is from genome assembly GCA_009667805.1 of Leptobrachium leishanense. NCBI lineage: Eukaryota > Metazoa > Chordata > Amphibia > Anura > Megophryidae > Leptobrachium > Leptobrachium leishanense. Next base: position 130,731,372 of record CM019064.1, read on the forward strand.
TGGTTGAAATCGGCACCTGCTACAGGTACGCCTTACCGGTGTTAACCCCAGCCTGACGGGCGACACCTGTCCATCCTTAAGAGGTTAAATCAAGGTTAAACAACCTTGGACCTTCAGATATTTGGAGCTAAATTTACCATTAGGCTTGGCCATGCGCGATGACCTCAGTGGATGTGAGAGGTCCCGGAGCGAGGCTCCCACACCAGGAGTTCACCTCGTTAGACCAAAATATCTGCCAATCACGGATGTGGAAAGAGGATGTGCTGAGCGTCTTTTCTGTACGCTGGAAGCGTTCACGAAAATGCACGAAGCGCGTCCCCTGCAGCCAAACGTTAAACTAAATAGCAAGCAAATGTTATTCTTACCTAACCACTATAACCATTCTTTCAGGTTAATGTCCATAACATTATATAAAATGACATTGCTACTATATGCCATTAATCCACAGGTAATTAACAGATAATTAAATATTGCTTCATAAATCAATTAATGCAGTTTCCTTATTCCTGCCTATCCATAGCAGCATATACTGTACAAATAGGTAATACCCATGCTATGCACGAGAATAAAAAAAATAATACTCGGAACAAACTAAAGCTGCATTGTAAATTTATTCAGAAATATGTACTGCTTGGAGAATACTCTGTCCAAATTGGACTACTGGGCAGGGTTGCCAGATGTTTACCTGAACACCCATAAGTTTGTTTCATGCTGATGGGCAGCGCATGAAGAATGCAGCCCTGCAGTATGTACATTCCATATTTTGCAGATAAGAAATCAAATAAGAGTCCCTGGTGGTGGCCTGTCTTGACTAGGTAACTGATTATCCTCCTGCAGCATACAAATTATACATGTTACAGGGCTGAACCTTCCCTGAGTTTCCCCTTTTTATATGCATTAGTAATATGTATTTAGGAAAATATGACCCGCTCTGCCTCTGAAGCTACCTTGATGTCTAGCTGACAGTTATGGAGTAAAGAGACGAAGAAAGTCCATGTTGCAATGCAAATGATTTTTCTTAGCCGTAGCCACAGATGGTTAATTACCAGGACATACTTAAATGAGAGAAATCTCAATGTATCCTTCCTGGTAAAATACTTTGCAAGTAAATAAATAAAGGGCTTTCAGCAGAGGAGTGTTGGCAATTTTTGGCCTGGCTCGCCAATACGATGAAATGGCCCACTTGCAGGAGAACCGTCCCACTGTCCAAGACTATTTTTTTTATATTAATTAGTTTACTGAAATTGGCAGCTGAGTGAACAGGGCCCCATCTAATGGGTCTGTAAGGGGCCCCGCGATTTCTTATTTTTTATATTTAAGATTTTATTTTGTAAATAAAGTCAGCAGAAAATCAAACAAATGTAGGCAAGGGCCACGCAGGGCCAACTACAGCAGAATTACCACGTGTGGAAAATAACAAACAGCTCCCGATAGGGGGGTCTCAGCGTATAATAGTAATCAATAGGGGGGAGGGGAGGGGGGATATGGTGTGGTGCGAAAAAGGCCGTCCAGCCAACAAAAATGCGATGGCGTCGTCACACGCAGGGTCAAAACATTTGCAGGTGGGGGGGTTCGTAAAAAAAAAGGGGGGTGTCTCAAAAAGAAAACTCCAAGAAATGCAGAAAAACAAAAAAATGGGAAGGGGTTAAAAGGCAAAACTAAAAGTCTCAGCAGGGGGGGTCAAGAAAGATTGCGTCAGAAAATGGGGCGGCTCTGATACACAGTCCAACTGTCCCTTCAGCCCGCATCCAGAAATAAAGTCGGGCGGGGTGCAGGTAGCGTGACCGAGAGTAGGCCACGGCACCCAACAGCCGCACGACCCTCAGCATAGGAGAAAACAGGGCCTTGCAAGGCTCGTGCCATTCCGTAATGTCCGCCTCCAAGGTTCCTGGGCAGAACTCCCCAGTACTTCGATGTATGTATCTGCGCCTTCCCTACCGTCAGCTTGGGGGGAAGCGGTGTCCCAGGTCCGCAGGAAAACAAGACTCGTCGTGAGGACCAGGTCAGCCTGTGGGCACCTCCGCTGGATCTCCTCCGTTGGGCTGCTTGACGTCGCCGCGTGTGCGGCTGTGCTTTTCTGATCGACCACCTAGCGGGACCGCCTGTCCCGGGTCCCCGAGGGGGCACCATGAACATCCAACTCGCCATCTTGACTGCTCTCCAGGGGGTGCGGGTAGAGGTCCTAGTGCGAGCAGGTAGGCACCTCTGGAGGGGACGAGCTTCAGGAACCGGAATCCCATCTAGGCCGCTATTCTTGTCGCCCTTCTCCTCGGGCGTAGCAGCAGCAGGGCAAGTCACCGCGGCATGCTGCAGCGAATCAACCCCAGTCCCAAGCGGCCGCTGTGTCCAAGACTATTTTATATGTAATATTCAGATGTAAGTTGATATGATTTAATAATGCAGTAATAAGTTAATGGTCCTAAAACATAAACAGTGAAACTCACGGGCTGTTAGTCGGGTCAGTGAGCTTTTAAAGAATGAAGTTGGCTTCTTAAAAGAGAGCTACTAAAAGATGCCGGCAGTTGTGTTGCATGACACCTCTAAAAGATACCAGCAGTGGTGTTGCATGTGTGACCGGCCTACACCCTCACCGCCCGTTCGTAATGATGGACTCTGCGTTGTGTTGTATGTTGGTGTGGTGCAGCAAGGACGAGACCGGCAACATGTGACTTTTTTGGGGAACGGATTTTACTTCAGGCGACTCCTCTGCCTCTGGCGCCGCTTCTCCTCTGAATAAAATAATATACATATATACAGGAATGAATATATATATCAGGAGACGTTCCACCTCTGCTTCTCAAGCCTCACGTGCTCTGATAAGCATCTGAATAACATATGAATAACCATATACATGAATTAACAAAATTATTATTTACAAATGACAAGACAAATACACAATAAGACATAAAAATAATAATAAACTGGAACATACCTGAATAAAATAATATACATATATACAGGAATGAATATATATATCAGGAGACGTTCCACCTGTACAACAAAATATAACATTACGCTATGTACAGAACCCCCCTGATCACAATATACATGAAAAACCTGCACATTCTACCTATATACACTTTTATTCAGGACATCTAATAAAATAAACAGCCTTAAGTTTAGTGGAGCATATAATACAAAAGGATAGTTATAGAACACTATAACAGGGACATGGGCCTAACTGCTGCAACTCAAAAACGAAAGTAAAAAAAGAAGACAAAATACCTGTTTAACATGGATTCTAATCCAGCTATACTATATACATCTTTGATAAGAGAATTCTATAGGATTTTATAGGGTTTTATAGGGTTTTATAGCTCTTCCTGCTTTAAGCAGAGAGCCTGTCAGACCTCTTACCTCTGCTTCTCAAGCCTCACGTGCTCTGATAAGCCCGGGAAGGAAGGGAACTGCCTAGATCTAACTAGCAGGGAGTAATGTCATCCCTCATTACCATATTAACCCCCTCATAAAAACGGCTGCTCAAACCAAATATAAAAACTACTCACAACAACCCTTTAAAGAACCTAATGCCCCTGGGACTGGAACATATCTATTTTTGTAAGGAATTAGTGTAATACACATATAATGTCCCTTAAAGACACACACACATATATTTATACAGTACACACCCGTTACATTCACCCCTTCTGAATTACACTAATATCCTGACCATACAATACTAATGGTTCCGCTGAACCAGACCTAAACAAAACAAATTTGCAATTCAGCGTAAGTTACCTACTTAATAGGTTAGGATAAACCTAAGGTTGATCAAGTCCTAAGCATCCATAGAACAATATACTGCCGTGTACAGCATACGATGGTCTGGTACAGGTTATATTACATGAAATTCTTACATTTCTTGGACAATTTTCACAATTGACATTTACCCCTTTTTTGATGTGATATCAAAAATATAAGAACACTTAGAATAAAGAATGGATTGACCCTGACCTATTTATTAGAGATGGACCCACTCTCTGAATGTTGATTGACTTCTGGGTCAAGGATTCTATTAAACGGCTAACTTTCTTTACTACCCTTCCTGTACGGGTCTTAACACACTGTGTGTCTGGGTTGCTGCTGACTTGAGAATCATTTACTATTTCTGCTGGTGCACTAGAGTCACTGACAGAAGGTTCAGCCTCTACACTAGGTGTTTGCTCAGGATTAACTTCAATGTTCTCAATTTCATTTTCAATACTTTGTTCATAATCAGCACTTTCACTTGAAACTGAGTGATCAGATTCTGAAACGTTGTCATCCAATTCATCAGAACTTATTTCTTCCAATTGGTCAAGCGATTCAATTGAACAAGACTCATTCTCAGTGTCATCAACGTTGGACTGTATACTTTCATCATGTTGATTTGACTCAACGGGTAAGAAACTAATGTCCAGCATCAAATTGCGATGAACTACTTTTGACTTGCCTTCTTCATCAATTAGCTTGTAAATGTGGTTTGCAAATTCAAATCTTGTACAGTATAGACAGTAGGATCCCATTTGTCTGCAAGTTTCCTTTTTCCTCTTTCACTTTTGTTGGCCAGTAATACTCGATCTCCGATGTTGAGATTTGTTCCTTTGATCTTTCGATTGTAACACTTAGCTTGCTTTGCTTGTTGTTTCTCTGTATGTTTCTGAGCTATCTGCGTTGCTTTATGAAGGTACGTCATAAGTGAAGTTGCATAGCTGCTGTAATCTACAATTACAGGATCATGTGATACTTGTCCGAACATTACATCTATAGGTAACTGTGGAATACGACCAAACATTAGTTGGAATGGAGCATAACCTGTGGTTTCGTGCACTGTTGCATTATAAGCGAATGTCAAAGTCTGTATCTGTGCAGGCCAATTATGTTTCTCTTTGAGTGGTAAAGAACGAAGCATATTGCCTAAAGTTCTGTTAAAACGTTCTGTTTCTCCATTTCCCATCGGATGGTATGCTGTGGTATGCGACTTTGCAACACCTGCCAAAATTAACAGTTCTGCAATTAGGGTACTTTCAAAGTTAGTGCCTTGATACGTATGGATACGTTGTGGGAAGCCATAGACGCAAAAGATATTGTCCCATAACTTCTTTGCAACTTGTTTTGCTTTCTGATTGCTACACGGGAAGGCATGGGCCAGCTTGGTAAAATGATCTGTCACTACTAACACGTCTACAGACCGCTGTTTGTTATCTTCCGCACTCCAAAATCTAAACACACCAACTCCATTGGGGTTGTAGTCTTGATACTTTGAGGTGGCTCGAGCAGATGTTCTGGTGTTTTGGCCAAAATACACCTCTGACAACATTTAACGTACTCCCTTATGTCATGTTCCATCTTCGGCCAGAAAAACCGTTGTCGGGCAAGCTGGAGAGTTCTTGACTGTCCCTGGTGTCCAGCCAAATCATGCACACCGGTCAAAACTTTAGACTTGAGACTCGCAGGAATGATAAGTTGGAATCTCTTGTGTGTACTTAAGGGGTCTCTAGAAACGCGGTAGATCACTCCATCTTGAATCTTCAACCGATCCCATTGTTTCAAAAGGACTAGAGCTCTGAAATCCATTCCAGCTCTCTCTCTTCCTGATGGACGTCTCTTCTGACTCACATAAGGCATAACCTGCGAAATCACCGGATCTGATTCTTGACATTGCCGAATTTCCTCAAGAGGGATTATCGGAATTTCATCGGACACAGACATTACGTTGCTCTGGATGAGTTGAATCTCCTGCATGGCCCTCAGTTCTGTTACTGTCTCCCACTGATCGTGAATGCTCAATTGAGACCTAACTGTTGCATGGTCACAGGATGCTGGATTCAACTGAAGTAACACTTGCTGACTGTTCACCTGTAAGCGAAATGTATCTTGAACTCCATCTTGATTGACGTCTTCAGCTTCAGCTAGTAACCTGTGGTATCGCTCTGATATCAGCCTTTGACTGACGGTCTTCACTAGTGGATCACGACTCAAAGCATCGGCTACAATGTTCTTTCTTCCAGCTATGTGCTTCAGGTCAAAAGTATAGCCAGAAAGCTTGGACACCCAGCGCTGCTCACAAGCATCGAGTTTGGCCTTGGTCAGTATGTAAGTGAGCGGATTGTTATCCGTCCATACGGTGAACGTGTGACCCTTTAACCAATGGCTGAACTTCTCACACACACTCCACTTCAAAGCTAAAAATTCCAGTTTGTGTGCTGGATACCTCTTCTGAGAATTACTTAGGGCCTTGCTTGCGAATGCAATAGGACGCGCCTTCGCCTCGCCTGCTGGTATCTGGGACAATACTGCTCCAAGTCCATCCAAGGATGCATCGATTGACAAAATTAACGGTAACGAAAAATCAGGATGTGTTAGGACTACACTATCTAGTAGGTTCTCCTTCAACTTAGAAAGGGCTTCATCACACTCTGGGGTCCAATCTGTTGCCTTCAATTTTCTGTAGGTACCTGCTTTAACTCCTATCCTACCCTTAATTCTTCTCTTCTATCCTGCTGTAAGGGAAAAGAGTGGCTTAGCTATGGACGAACAATTTGGGATGAAGTGCTGGTAATAGAGGATCATCCCTAAAACGGACTTGATTCTTCTTACAGACAGTGTACACCCATCTTCTTCCATAAGATCGAATTTTGATATTTTGGCAATGACCTCCACCTTTGAAGGATCAACAGCAATTCCGTCTTCATCGATAATGTGCCCTAGGAACTTGACAGATGACTGCATCAGATGGCACTTCTTCGGGCTCAACTTGAGGTTGTAGTCCCTCAATCGCTGAAACACCATCTCCAGTCGCTCCAAGGCTGCTTGCTCATTGGGTGCAAATACTAATAAGTCATCTAAATAACACAGTAGGCTGCTGAAATTCAGATCTCCAAAAATACTCATCATCATTCGCATGAAAGAGGCTGGACTATTACACAGTCCCTGAGGCATTCTATTGTACTCATGAAGTCCTACTGGAGTCGTGAAAGCTGTATATTTCTTATCCTCTTCAGCCATGGGGATGTTATAGAAGCCTGATGTTAGGTCCATGGTGCTGAAGAGTGTATTTCCGCCCAATGCGACCAGGCAGTCGGACTGATGTGGGAGTGGATGTGCATCCTTGATAGTTCTAGCGTTCAACCATCTGAAATCTGTACAAATCCTCAGACCACCGTCCTTCTTCCAAACGAGTACCAAGGGTGAAGCATATTCACTCACAGATTTCCGAATTATTCCTTGCTCCTCCATTTCAGAGAGAACTTGGCGTAGCTTTTGGTAATGACCTGGTGGTACTCGCCGATACGGCAATCGAAACGGTCGATCGTCTGTTAACCGGATACGATGCACAAAGTCTCTAACTTCTCCGCAATCCAAGGCATGTTTTGAGAAAACATCATGGTAGTTTTCAAGCAACTGAACAAGCTTGGCTTTGCCTGTATTTCCTACCGAGCAGAATCAATGTCAAGGTCACTAAGACCTACAGATTTTAGTCTCTTCTTGAGATCAGTCATAGCACTGGGTTGCTGATGACTCTCAGGTGCGAGTACTTGAGTATGACTGTAACCCTGTAGCAGCTCAAAATCTTCCACAGCCAAACACGGGGATACATCTGCAAGTTTGCAATTCCTCCTGAGCGTCACTGGCTTGTCTGAAAGGTTGGTAACTTTGAGAGGAACCCAATAATCTCCCCACAACGGTGTGACAACTCGGCCAATCATTATGTTTCGTGGCATAGTCCTGGAAGAAGTAGCTTCCACAATCACTGTACTTCCCGTGACATAACAGAATTACTCGGCAGCCGTCCCCAGACAAGGTGTTCTTGTTTGGCTGCTAAAGTAACTGACTGTTGTAGCTTAACAGTTCCTACTTTATCTGGTGGATTTCCACCCCTCCAACGACATGTATTCGCCATAACATCTAGAAATTGTTCACAAAACGGAGACGACTCTGTAGCATTGTTAGACAGAATCCTCCAGTAATCATCACTGATCTTCATCCTGTGCATAAGGAATTTGATCACGTTGGTACCGATGATCAAGTCGTCCCTTTGTCCGGGTACAACTAAAACAGGAACCATACACCTCTCACCATATACTTTCAGTTCAACTTCATATATACATTTGGGCTTAGTTTCTTTACCTCCACATCCTATTAGCATGATCTCTTGGGACATTGATGTAGACTCCTGCAATACCTTCTCACTCAGCATCTTCTCTTCTGCTGCCTCACTAAAGTTACACGCCATAGATCCTGAATCTAGCATTCCCATCATCTGGAATTTGTTATTGACACAAACCGGTGCATAAAATAATTCGTTAAATGCTTCAAGAGTCTGCATATTCTGTGCAATTACCTTGACTTCAGCTGGTGCTCGTGCACATGCGCTCTCATATACTTGTTCAATATCTGTGGTTCTGAGGGTTTGTTCGGCCCTACCCACACGTCCCCTCTCCAGGTGTGAGTTGTCTAGTTTAAAGCTGGTGCATTCTGCGACGACTGAGCAAATCGGTTGTTGCTACTGAACTGAACATTTGCACAATCCCTACGTGTGTGACCAGGCTTGTAGCAACTGAAGCATAACTGATGTCGTCGACAATGTGCTAGAGTGGAGTGTTCGTGTGACTGACAGACCTTACACGCTCTCATAGGTGGTCGGCTCGGTTGAAGCTGTCTTGCTTCTGCTTGGTTATTCTGAGACAGGGCACGGTCAAGCAAACTTATCAGTGTCTTCATGCAGTTTCCATCATTCTGTGAAAAAGACTGGGTACTAGCATTAGCTCGGTTTGGTGAAACAACAGAATCACTGTTCACGATTTCGCTCTCATTAAATGACTGTGAATGGACTGCGGCATTTCTCACAACAGCACTACACTTCGACTTAACTATTAACTGTTCCTTGTGTTCAATTTGGTACCTATCGAGATGTTCTTGTACCTCACCTGCGGTCCATTTATCAGGAGCTTTAAAACGAAGATGGCTGACAAAGTTGGGTCTGGACAGTGCTTAACAAACATCATTGCTGCCTCCTGACATGGATTGTCTAATTTACGCCCTAATCTGATTAAAGCTTCCTCGGCAACATCAACAGCTTTGTTTAAACGGACCCAATATTCAACTGGACTTTCCCCATAACAGGTACTGTGGCATAAAAATCTGCTAACGGCATGTAGGAATAACTGGTTTCACTAAAATGTTGTTTCAGAATATCGAATATTACCTTGGGGTTCTCGGAAGGTTTTAGAGAAGTATTACTGCGCAGGGTGATTTTTACAATGTCCTTAGCCTTTCCCATTAACCTGGAAAGAATTTCGTTACAATGCTCCACTACGGGTACACCCCTTTTTCGTAAATAAGTGCCCATTAACTCTTCCCATTCATGTACACTAAATTTATCTGCACAATCTCCTCTGAACACAGGCGGCTCTTTTGCTTCAGACTGCACAACAAGTTTAACTCCTGTCAAATTAAGCGAAGGGATTTCTGAAAAAGACTGCTCTGCACCTGAACTCGAAGTTCGTACATTGCCGGTTTCTCTCCCTCTACTCGCGTCACCATCCTGAGCAGAAATTATACTGTGCCCTACCTCCTGAGCAATTTGTGTAATGAAATTGTACCATGCTGGATCCTTTAAATCTGGGCTGGTCAGTACTGGGTCACCTCCTGACATTAATTTAACAAAATTATTTACAAATGACAAGACAAATACACAATAAGACATAAAAATAATAATAAACTGGAACATACCTGAATAAAATAATATACATATATACAGGAATGAATATATATATATCAGGAGACGTTCCACCTGTACAACAAAATATAACATTACGCTATGTACAGAACCCCCCTGATCACAATATACATGAAAAACCTGCACATTCTACCTATATACACTTTTATTCAGGACATCTAATAAAATAAACAGCCTTAAGTTTAGTGGAGCATATAATACAAAAGGATAGTTATAGAACACTATAACAGGGACATGGGCCTAACTGCTGCAACTCAAAAACGAAAGTAAAAAAAGAAGACAAAATACCTGTTTAACATGGATTCTAATCCAGCTATACTATATACATCTTTGATAAGAGGATTCTATAGGATTTTATAGGGTTTTATAGGGTTTTCTAGCTCTTCCTGCTTTAAGCAGAGAGCCTGTCAGACCTCTTACCTCTGCTTCTCAAGCCTCACGTGCTCTGATAAGCCCGGGAAGGAAGGGAACTGCCTAGATCTAACTAGCAGGGAGTGATGTCATCCCTCATTACCATATTAACCCCCTCATAAAAACGGCTGCTCAAACCAAATATAAAAACTACTCACAACAACCCTTTAAAGAACCTAATGCCCCTGGGACTGGAACATATCTATTTTTGTAAGGAATTAGTGTAATACACATATAATGTCCCTTAAAGACACACACACATATATTTATACAGTACACACCCGTTACACATGGCACCTCTGAAAGATACCAGCAGTGGTGCCGCTGCTGGTATAGTCTCCTGAAGTGCACTGAACGTCATTAAGCGTTACACAGAATAAGCTCTGTGCGAGTAGGATCAAGCAGTGTCAGCACAATGACATTGGAAATTATTTGTTATCATTCATTATCCTTCTGCACGGAGAGAAAGAGGGGAGGGTGGGGGACCCAGCCCAGGCCAAAAGGATAGGAGTAGGAGAGACAGGACAGAGAAAGAACAGGAACAGAGAAGCATACCACCCGACAAAATTAAACAAACAATTACAGTTACAAGTTTTATAAAGCGCTAACAAGTTCCGTAGCGCTGTACAGTGGGAGGCAGAACAACAAATAAACATACAAGTTAAACACACAGTATAGTAGGTGAGAGGACCCTGCTCAAGTGCTTACAAGAGGATAGGGGTGACACACTAGGTGTGCAAGTGAAAATTACAATCCTGCGTCCAGCCCAGGTCTTATGATAGGATGGCAACGACTGGCGAACCACTGCCGTCAACTCATCCATAATTTTGTCCCTAATTTTGGCATAAACATTCGCCATGCATGGCAATTGGGGCTGCCTCCATGATTCCGCCGACCCCCGTCTCGCAGTCAATGTAATCTTAGCCATCAATTTGTTCTCATGAAAGGTAAGATCAGGGACTGGTCAGGACAGCAAGAAAGCCCATGGGTCCATAGGTACAGGCTTAGACAGAACAGTGGACAGTAAGTTTTGGACTTCTGAAAAAAATGTGACTACGAGTGGACATATGATAAAATGAGGCTCGGAGAGCACACAACCTCCAGCAGTTGTCCAGAACATTAGGAAAATGGCAACAGAGTTACTTATGGGTATAGATGATACAACCTTCACACACCCGGATATGCTTAAAAAGTCCCGGATATGCTTAAAAGGGACGCAAGTATGTCCAGGTGCAAAATTCTGAGTGCAAAAAACAGGAGACAACGGCAGGGGTAGGGAGGTCAGGTCGTATTTGACTGCCAGTTTATGCCAGAGTTGAAGAGAGTTTGGTATCGCAGGGCATGTCATAGTGAACAAGGGGCAGTGTTCCCTGCAGGATCATATCCAATGTTGGCACACGTTCAGAAACATAAGGGCGCTATCCAAATCAACCCATCGGCAGGTGCCCCTCGGGAAGTGCCAAACAACAATTTGGGCCAATTGGGCCTTATAATAATAGGAGAAAGGAGAGGGCAACCCAAGGCTACCCAACTCCCTTGGGTGGTACAGCATGATTATCACCACCCGGTGTCGCTTACCTGGCCAAATAAAGCAATCTATGGAGCGCTGCAGAAAGAAAAAAACGTTCTGGATACCGGGATGTGGTCTTAAATTTTTTTATTAAAACAAAGTTTAAAATAAAAAAACAGGCATGGCATGTTTATTACTTTGTTTTAATAAAAAAATTTAAGACCACGTTTTTTTCTTTGGATTTTCTCCATATAAAATCCATGGGCGTTCCACCTTGAGCTATGGTAGCTCCATCAAGGGTGAGTCTTGACTCAGCAAAATAGTCCTTTATAATATAAGTCTGATTTACACTAGGAGAGTGCCTCCTTTTCTACCCTCTTTACCCCATCTATATCATCTTATTGTATTTGGAGATCGCTGCCACGAAAAGGTGGGGGTCACCTGCAAACAAGAAGGAAGAAAAATCACCCAAAGGCGCAGTTCCACTCAGAGCCAGTGTTGGGGCTCAGTGTTTGTGAGTGGAATATCTTGCATACCATACTGTTTTAATAGGTGTTTATTGCATATTGCACTATGTATAATGTGTTTGCTTCTTTCATATAACCATACGATGCATTGCGGGCCCGCATGAGCCATCTGCACTCCAGAGCATTTGAATTTGCGCTTACCAGATACGTATACTTTCTTGTATTCAATGGTGTAGGGGGAACCACTACCTGCTGGTGTAGCATTGGAGTTTGGGTGGTCACGACGTGTTCAGTGGCGCTTACCATCTTCCCTACAAAACACATTAAACTGTTTATCCTGGGAAGACAACGTGGGGAGCGAGGTAGGGTGTGTGGAACTAGCAGAGCAATCCAAAGAGGGACAGAGGGTTGCATTAAATCCCCTCCCAGCACAATTCGACCCCTAGCATGAAGGGCGAGAAAGGAAGAGAGGTCAGTCCAGAACCCAGAATCTGGGCCATTGGGTGCGTATACTGATACCAAAGAATACCATTGTGAGGAGCATACACCCTGTACCAAACACTGAGTCAGTATGGACATTCATAACCTATATGGAGCAATAGTTGTGGATAAGGACAGCTGTACCGTTCCATTTAGGGAGAGTGCAGGAGGTGAAGACCCTAGAGTAGGACGGAGCAAGACAGAAAGCCACCACCAAGGATATCCTAGTCTCCTGCAAAAGGGCGATAGCCTCCGATTTGCGTTTTAAATCTCGAAATAGTAAGCAGCGTTTTCGTGGGGAAATCAATCCTTTCACATTAAGGGAAAGTATTTTAATGTCAGGAATCATTAAAGACTGGTTATAAGTGCCCCAGATCCATTCCCTCCAGGCCTCCACCCCATCCCCACCCGTGCCACCACCACATTGTAAAGGAGCAAAGGCAGAGGGGAAAGGAAGAAAGCAACAGAGAAGGAAAAAGGAGGAAAAAGAAAAGGTAGCACAGTGAGAAAAGAGGCAGGCCAGGCCGGGCCATGAGAGAGGAGGGAATTCCGAAGGAAGGTCGGGGGAGGAGAAAGTCAGGAAAACCAGCGGGCAACACATGGAAATACCACCCGCCAGCTCCCTGACCAATTGTCACTCCCTAGGAAGCCATTTCAATGAGCTGGGGGGGGGGATAGGAATTGAGCCACTGCCTCCGGGGCCTCTAGGCCAAGTTGATGTAAGAAGTCCTGAGTACGTGCAGCCATCATGGGCAGCAAAAATACGAAAGGGGACGCCCCAGGTGTATCTGATGCCATTAGAGTGCAATAGCTCAACTACAGCACTCCATTCTGGTCATTTCGCCAAGGTTGAAGGAGCAAGGTCTTGAAAAAAGAGCAACGAGCTGCCCTCATATTCCACCTGTTGATCCCTAGCAGCTCGAAGGAGAGCATCATGGGTAGGTTAATAATGAAGCCAGGCTATCACATCCCGCGGGTGAGCATTTTGACATCTTCGTGGCTCCAAGGTGCGGTAGATCCGATCAATCAAATACCGCACCGGCAGCAGAGCAGGTAAAAGCCCCGTTTCATGATAATCCTTTGGGTTTAGTTAAAAAACTATACCGATTTGTAGATTTTAATACAGGTAATTTACTCAAGACGAAACAAGTCTTTAAATTCTGGGTTTTCCTAAAAATCACCCGTGACCTAGCTGGAATCCGCTTTTTTAAAATATGGTCTGATTGTAGGATATGTCAATGCTCATTAAGAATCTTTTTAATCTGATTAGCGTGGGGATTGAATTCCGTTAGCAAAGCAAATTTAAAACCTTTCGTATCACTGTCTCTCTTGACCTTTTCTTGTAATAACAAATTCCTGTCCTTTCCAAGTACTTCTCTATAGTCTTTCATAAGTTTAGCATTATCTTTCTATAATTATACCTGCCTGTGTTTTAAAACTATCAATCTCTGAACAATTTCGCTAAGTCTAATAAATTGGCCTTTTAGTACATTGTGTAGCCAGTTAGAAGCGTGGGAACTGTTAATTTCAATTGCTGAATTGCAGACCGTATCTTTAAAAATGGGTTTTTGTTTCAAGTCTCTCATTTTTAACAAAAATTGTTAACTCTAAAAGACTATCTCAGATTCCTGAATTTTAAAAGTAAACTGTAAATTTAAAAGAATTACTTTCATAGATTCGATAAAAGCTTGTAGGGAATAAGTAGAACCAAATGTTGTCAATAAAATGACGCCAGAGGACAAGGTTGCCCCCAGCCACCGGCCACACCTGCTCCCTTTTTGAACTATCCATGTACAGGTTGGTGTAGCTGGGGACAAACCTTGTCCCTTTTAGGCTAGGGTCAGATGAACGCAGTGCGAACGCGCGTGCAGCCGCACTTTATCACGGCCGTAGTAGCAGCAAATGACGGCCAATGATGGGACATGTACGAAGTACGACCGCACAAAAGTGCGGCCGCACAACGCAAGCGGCAAACAAACGCATTTTTTTCAAGAACATGATACTGCTAGTACTGACGTACAGAGTGCGCTGCGTCCGCTAGCGGCATGTGTGCGTGATTAGGAGACGCCAGACGCTGCTAATGTCCGGCCAACATAACGTCCAGATGCAAAAAGGGTTTTATTGATGATCTGTACAAAATCACGGATGAAAATGCGCATCGTATGACCGCTATTGCGTATTCTGTGAAAAAATACGTCCATTCGTTTGAACGCACTTTTTCACGGACGACGCGAAAAATGCGTTAGTTTGACCCTAGCCTTAGCAATACCACAAATCTGCAGATAATATTGATTCTCGAACCAGAATATTATTTTTTAAAATAAAATACATAGAATCCTCAGAAAATCTGTTTGTGTAGGAGGTTAGGTAGGGTCCTCTCTCAAAATGTTTGTTACTGCCTCCAAACTTATTGTGGGGCATAGAGGTGTATAATGAGGTAACTTCAATTGCCGCCATACAAAAATTCTTACCTTCCCATACGGCATCCTTCAATAACCTTAAGAAATTATTTCATTTGCTTAACATATGGTTGTATAAACACATCCACATAATGTGATAAGCTGCTGGTTAATGCCACTAATAATAGGTCTACCTGGGGGATAATCAAAATTTTTGTGAATTTCAGGAAAAAAGGGCCGTTTTACAGTTTTCATCATGCAAAAATGTATATTCTTCCTCTAAGAGAATTCCCTTCCTTCTGCCATTATCTAATATGCTCTTGAATTCTAGTAAAGAAAGTTCACTTGGGTTTTTAGTCCAAATATGTCTCTTGGTCACCTAAAATGCTATTCGATTCCTGTAGATAATGTTCCCTGGACATTATCACTGTGCCCCCCCCCCCTCTTATTTGCTTGTTTAAACACCAAATAGAAAAAATATCTAAAGAGATATTACTAAAATAATCTGTCTTTGAAATTATGCTGAAGAGAGGCCATTCTGAAGGTCTGGTTGCTGGCTGGATCCTGGGAAATGTCCTTACTGTGTTCCATACGACACGGAGACGGAGAGCAAGCCTTTTCAGGCATTTCTTGCGCCTGCATTGTAATCCAGCGTTAAAACACGGGCGAAGGGGGAAAACTGCAGGCGCAGTTCTTCCTCCCTTGCGCCCACGTTTTAACACCAAGATCATAATTTAGCCCTTAAACTCCTCCAGAGAACAGTTGCTCAGACATTCTGTGTACCACTCCCTTGTTCCTGTTACCTACCTATTACTGGCCACTACCTATTGATCTCCTGGCTTGTCTGTATTGACTTTGCTTGAACTCTGTCTGCTCCGACCATGGATTGTTTTTTTGACCTGTCTCTGGATTGCCCCTTCGGCCCTTCTGCCCTCAGGTACTGCATCCTGGGTTCCAATCCCCACCACAAACGTGACATATATACAAACATGAAGATAAAGACAGACAAGGTTATAATATTCTTCAAGGTTCTCTGCTCTGTCGGGTTCAACATTTCTTCTGGAGGGATCAGCCAAATGGGGGGGCGCATTTAGTTGAGATTGTCCACATGCCACCCCCCATGTACGTATGTGTATATATGGTCTGAGGTCTGTGGGTGTATATATATATATATATCTGTGTGTTGATATATATGTATATATAGGTCTGCGTGTTGATATATATGTATATGTCTGTGTGTGGTATCCAGGGCCGGTGCAAGCATTTTTGTTTACTCAGGCGAAGTTGCATTTTGGTGCCCCCCTCCACCCAATCCGTGCCATGCCAATCGGGAGTGGTTGGTGTCCTCACGCATTGCCAATCTATGCTGTGCCTGGTGCCCCTCCTGTGCCACAGGGCCAATCTACAGAGTGTGTGGTCCCCTCCTTTGGCAATGTGGCATAGGAGGGGCACCAGGCACTGCACAAATTTGCTGTGTCAATATACCCACATATTTCAAACTGCCTGCCACTCCCAGTGTTTCCCTGTGATCCTGCTACCTACCACTCTCACTCTGTTGCTGTGGTCCACTGTCTGACTCCAGGTCTCCAGAAGCAGACTGGCAGCAGTGTCCTCGTCCTCGAATTCAATTCACTCCCCCTTAATTAATTTTTCCCCTTTAATTACTTTCACCCCCTCCCCCCTTAAATTCATTTCATATAGCGTATGACAGAGCTCCACAGCAATAAAACTCACAGTAATGTGTGGGGTGTATGAGCATACGACAGAGCTCCACAGCAATAAATCTCAGTTATGTACCGATATCAGTTTACTCAAATCCCCCAGCAGAACATTACACACACACACACACACACACACACACACACACACACACCCTGCAGAACATTACACACACACACACCCTGCAGAACATTACACACACACCCCCCTGCAGAACATTACACCCCCCCAGCAGAACATTACCCCTCCCAGCAGAACATTACACCCCCCGAGCAGAACATTACACCTCCCCGAGTAGAACAATATACACACACACCCTCCCCTCCCTCATTTTATTCAAACCTTTTAAAAATCTTCTCTCGGCCTCTCTGCCCAGTCCTCCTTCACACTACAGTGGAAGCACGCAGGCTGACTTTGCTGCAGGGCCGCACTCTAAGCTTTGGGGTTTGTCCTCCAGGCTTTTCTGCTGCTGCGTGCCCTGGCTATGCGTGTCACATGAGGGGGCGGTACCAAATTATGCAGTGTGCCTGCTCATGTTTAGAATGTGGGACTGAGGCAGGCACACTGCATCGTTTTGAGAGTGTGCGGCTGGGCCCCTGGTTGATGTCTGAAGATCATTCATAGCTCCGCTTCCGGTATTTTAAAAACAGAATTTTTCCGCCCCTCACACTGACAGCAAGCCAGGACAGTAAGGCGGCTGCCTGTTCCGCCTTACACTAGCGCCGGCCCTGATGGTATCAATGCATCCCTACTCTATACACAGCGTTCCGTGTCCCTATAATATATATGATCAGGGGTTACCTTTTTTTTATATTTTTATACTATTCCTATTAAATTGACAGTAATTTTTGATGTATTTTATTCAGTAGAAACTTTTTTTGCCTATATAACATGTGCTTTGTGAAAATAAAACGGTTTTGTGTGTACATTTTAATTTAGTTAGTGGATTCCTGTCCAGTGCGGTGAGAAGCAAGCATAATGTAGTGTACACACGCTGCGAGGCGAGACGGAGTGAAGTCAAGCCTGCAAAATGTTTGCTTCTCTTCGCTTCGCTAAGGTTGGCGTCGCTACACGCTCAGTGTGTCTCAGCCTTTATTCCTGCATCGCTAGCTTACCGAATCAGTTTGTATACTTGTTACTGACCCTGCTTGTTCTGAGGACCCGATCTGTTGCCGACTTTGCCTGCCATTTGACTATTCTCTCTGTGTATTCCCTGCCTGTTCTGTTTGCTTCCTGTTGCTACTGGTGTGCGCCGATTCTCACCATATACAGTAGCGCAGTACAAGTGCCTAAACATTGCTGACCCGGTTTTGTTATAGCTGCTGATGTAACTGAATAGATCGGGGATCTCTTCTGCATTACCAAAACCTCCACCACTGCACTCTTCCACAATACCACAGAGGGGTTACGGTGAGAAGGAACTTGCTGCCACCAAAGGCAAAATATTTGGGTGCACTGACGCCTATACTAGATTCATATCATTTTAATATTTGACTGCAGGGTCCAATCCTGCACTCTTCCACAATACCACAGAGGGGTTACGGTGTGACGGCACTGTTGCCGACACTAAAGGCCCAATTTTAAAGCACCTACAGTTGTGTTCAAAATTATTCAACCCCCACTGAAATTGAGTGTTTTGGCCAGTTTGACATTGATTTTGATCATTCAGTCATCTTGCTTACAATTAAATCAAAGAGGCACGTGTAGGTCAGACAAATATAACATAACATTTATAATAAAATAACCACAAATGTCTTTTCTGTGCTCACCTCATTATCAGTTTTAGTCAACCCCCAAGTGACATTCAATCTTAGTACTTAGTACAACATCCTTTTACAGTTATAACAGCTTTTAAACGTGAAGCATAGCTTGACACAAGTGTCTTGCAGCGATCTACGGGTATCTTCGCCCATTCGTCATGGGCAAAAGCCTCCAGTTCAGTCACATTCTTAGGCTTGCGCACTGCAACTGCTTTCTTTAAGTCCCACCAGAGGTTCTCAATCGGATTTAAGTCAGGTGACTGCGATGGCCACTCCAAAATGTTCCAGCCTTTAATCTGCAACCATGCTCTAGTGGATTTTTCAGGTATGCTTGGGATCATTGTCCTGTTGAAAGGTCCAACGTCTCACATTGTCATCCAATATATCCTGGTACTGAAGAGAATTCATGGTACCTTGCACACGCTGAAGCTTCCCTGTACCTGCAGAAGCAAAACAGCCCCAAAGCATGGTTGACCCCCGCCATGCTTCACAGTAGGCAAGGTGTTCTTTTCTTCATAGGCCTTGTTCTTCCTCCTCCAAACATAGCGTTGATCCATGGGCCCAAAGAGTTCTAATTTTGTTTCATCAGTCCACAGAACACTATCCCAAAACTTCTGTGGTTTGTCCACATGACTTTTGGCATACTGCAGTCGACTCTTCTTATTCTTTGGAGACAGCAAGGGGGTGCGCCTGGGAGTTCTGGCATGGAGGCCTTCATTACGCAGTGTGCGCCGTATTTTCTGAGCTGAAACTTCAGTACCCACATCTGACAAATCTTTTCTCAGTTCCTCAGCAGTCACACGGGGACTTTTCTCCACTCTACGCTTCAGGTAGCGCACAGCAGTCGAAGTCAGCATCTTCTTTCTGCCACGACCAGGTAGCGTTTCAACAGTGCCCTTTGCCTTGAATTTGCGAATGATGCTTCCTATGGTCTCTCTTGGTATGTTTAACATCTTTGCAATCTTCTTATAGCCATTGCCCTTCCTGTGAAGAGTAATCACCTCTTCTCTTGTCTTCCTGGACCATTCTCTTGACTTCACCATGTTTGTAACCACACCAGTAAATGTCTAGAAGAAGCTGAGTATCACAGTCATTTTAAAGCTGCCTAATTGGTGCTTATTATGCTTTATTGCTGCTCCGTGACATCCACAGGTGTTTTCAATACCTGATTGAAAACACTTGAATGAACCTCTGTTCTTCAGAGTGGTAGTCTTTAAGGGGTTGAATAATTGTGTCAATGAAGAATTCACAAAATAAACATTTACTACTGTATTACAAAACCAATTGATGTCATTTTAGTTGCATATGGTTCTTTAAAAAGTCCTTGTAGGATTTCATTCTGAATACAATTACAAACGTACACTAAATTCCCTAAAACCCTTTACAGCATTGGGGGTTGAATAATTTTGAACACAACTGTATTATTACTTTCATCCAAAGCCTGCATAAGTTTCACCCTAATTTAGCCAAAATAAATCACTAAACTTGTTCCGCGTGTCCTAAAACGTCTCTTTTCATACAGGCTGCCGCCCCAAGCAGTTGTTTATGAAAAGATTAAAGGAAAACCATTTACCGTCATTTGAAACGTCATTTTTTTGTTTTTAAATGTTTCTATACATCCTACAAATCCGCCACTTCAAGGGCAGGTTATGGGGACCTCCTAGGCACGATATTTGAAGGAATTTTTCATTTTTATTCTTATCCTTTATTTCATGGAACACTCATTGTTCCTTTAAAAACTTTTTTTAACTTTTTGTCCTTGTTTCCTGTCCCCCAGGGCACTACCCGGACCCCCATACACCTTTTATGGCAAATATCTTGCATATATGCCCTCTTGGAGGGCACTCTAAAAATCAAACTTTTGAGTCCCATTGACTTGCATTGTTCGAGTTCGAATGCGAACTGAACACGGGGGTGTTCGGCTCATCACTAATCATGACAAGGTATTTTAAATTTGATTTTCCCCTGTTGGAAATCACTGCAGTTTATCGTCATTGCAAACATTGTGGCTGCTTCTTTCCTGGCAGTCACGGCCATCTTTTAGCAATATATGAAGGATAGTGGCATGTCTGCTCGCACATCCAGTCAACCCCATCACAGTCAGATCGACTGACAGGGAATTCTGCCCAGAGTCTAATGTCTATGATTCAAATTATAAGATCCTCTAGCTCTCAGTCAGTGAATTTCAAATTTTTCATGCCATTAAATCTTTGCTAGACCTTGAGGCTCAAATCTCAATCTAGGAGAGAATTTTAATTAATATGGTCCATTGAGTAGGGGAAACACTTAATCACTACACATATTTGCACTTCTAAGCAACTCTAGGGAAGGAATAGTCGACTGCCAGAATTATTTTTCTAAACTACCCAAGCCCAAATACTACTTAAGTAAATAAGTACTTACCCAAATAGTGCAGACTGAAAAACTTTGGCAGGTACAAACAGATAAGCATTAACAGCGAAAGAGCGAATCATAAGTAGTTGATTTATGAGAAAACAATCCCATAACAACTGTTGCTACAAGGGCGTAACCCAGAGATATATTAATGAATAAAGAGAGATGTTCCGGATTGACAGTAGCAGAGGTTCTTGATACATTGTAACTTATGTATCTAAGTATCTAGCTTTATCTCGGATGAAGGATCGTTTAATGCATCCTCATAAGGATAAGTATGCACATGTACTGTATGAACCAGAGCTACACATGCTAACTCAAAAACGTAAAAACAACCCTTACACAGGAAAGAGAAACAAAAAAATGGTGCATAGAAAATGAAGCAAAAAACCACGTCACGCAAAAAAGAGACACACACACAAATCACATACTGTATAAACATCAGACATGAGAAAATTGTCATGTCACGACATGGCTAAAAAGCCCCCCTTATAAGTGTTTGTAAAGCTAAGTGTGTCAAAGGCAATATATGTAAGGAAGCTGCTGCTGGCTGAATGTCCCTATTGCTGCAATCCCTCGATCAAAAAGTAGAAACGGGCTTTCGTGGGTCTGTGGGGATAGCAAAGAAAGGATCAGAAGGACAGCAGAGGGCTGAGTCTAGGTTGTGTGAGAGCTACCTAGCGTTACTAATGTTGAGCTTCAGAGTCGGTCTCAAGCCTACCGTGAGAGAGACTGTGGTAGCTGGCCTTCCTAAAAGACATGCTCAAGTATAGCAAAAGAAAAGAGGCCATACGTTTAGAAACCATAAGCGTCAAAACATCACACTATGTCAAGGGGGGTGATGTGAGGTCTAAGAAAAAATAAGTATCATCTAGCTCACCTAAATAGCGCACCTTTCTTCAAAACTGTTGGTTTTATTACAAGTATATGTAGGTGATTTCTTACTTTCTAGATCTAATTATACCTATTTTTTGGTATGATCACTGGGTTGCCTAAATTCTCTCACAGTTGTCAATGGGAGTCAGCCATGTTCTGCGGAGAAACTCCAAAATCACTATGCATCCCATATCCACAATTGTGAGCTAACTGCTAGTGGGTGTATCTTGCATGTTTTCCTGAACTTTTGATTTAATGAGTGTGTTTGCATACACACAAAGATATAGTTTTTTTTCTGAGCTTTATTTGTTTTTGGTTGATTCATTTTTAGGGTTCTAACCACAGCTCTATTTTGGGTGGCATTTGGATCAACCTACACACCCAGTGAGTCTGGGTTTCACTATTTATAATTGCAATGAGATTGTGGTTCCTCTGGGCTGCCGCAGGGCTTCTGCTGTTCATAGGTTTTTCCAGCAGTGATTTACCCGTGGGAACTCTCACATTTGTGAAATTTCGAGGATTGGTGAATGTAGGCCATTGATGTTAACATACTTTATTAACAATTACAGTGCCAGTGGATTTTCGATTATTTTAGGTTATTTTGTGTGCATTTATTTAATAGGTCCCGCTTTCAATGAATCAGGATTGAAAATTATGTCAACATTGTTCACTTGCAAAGTAAAGTATTTCATTTTGATGTGTACAAATTGTAGAGCAATCATACCATTATCATCTTATAAGAATAAATCTGTCAAGTGAGAGAAAGAAAAGAATCGCTTATTTAAGAAATAAAACCTTATATTTAAAAAAAGTAAGTATTACTAACTAAAACGCAAAGCGACTTGATAAAAGATGACTGTCATTTGAAATATTTTTGTTTCCAAAAATATTTTGTAAATAGATTGACATTATATGCAAGTATTTTTAAGTTATAATAAATTTGAATTTTTACCTGTCAATTTTCAGCTAAGATGCGGCAATCCTGGAGATTTAGTGTTATTTTCATTCATATGTTATTTGATTTAAGAAAATTCTTAAATCAACTCTCATGCTACCTGGACTTCAAGTCTCTGGATCAGTTTACATTATTATATAATTTTACTTTAACCGACAACAACACCTGACAACAGAGCCTGAGATGTTAATTGGTGGAACTCAGAGTCACCATACAAAACCAGATATGCCTACACTCAATCTGAACATACATTATTCATAAGGGTGCTACTGAGATCAATGAATGCAACATAACAAATACAAAGTACCCTCCTTTAATATGGTTTTAAAGATTTAAAATACACCTAACTTTCAAATAAAATGGATATTTGATTGCAAATACGATCACACATTGCAGAAGTCTGCCACAAAGTCAATATATCCCACCGCGGCAGGTCCTATTCTTCCTAACCTAATGACTGCTCTTATGAGGTAAACTCACTTCAAAGATAAATAGGTCTATCAATGAGAACTGACCACTCTGTGATTTTGCACCTTCCATGTCACAGGTGCCTTATGCTAGGACTTATTCAACATTGAAATGCAGAAGCCCCATGAAGATGTATGTCCAGACTCCTACAGGCAATGTTGAGGAGATTGTGACTCTGCCATGCTGCCGCAGTTCAATGTATTCATGGGAACTCACAGCTCATCATTTATTTTCGAGGCTTACAGGTATATTCACTACAGGTGAAACTCACGAGAATTGGCATGAGAAGTGAAAATTCTAGGTCAAAAAAGCCAAACCAGAAGAAGTCTCCCATTTATCTCACTTTCCAAATCGGGGATTTGGCCTAGATTGTTCTCTTCTCCTGCCATTCTTATGAGTTTCATCTTTTAATGAATAGACCTGGTAGTGATTCTAGGACAAATTGTGTATGAGCTAGTCTACCTGTAGTAGTGGTAACTCACAGTAATCCATCATTTTCACTTAAGAAAAAGTTAAATAGAGACGGGGCTTTCAAATTCCATTCTGGGAGACCAGAAGCTCTACTTTATCGTACGACTACGAAAATAAACTGGCAGCCTTAATAGCTCTATTCAATTAATGGCCAGTTACTTGGTTTTGGAAACATTTACTCACTACGATTACAACTGTTCAGAGAAGTTATTTACAAGGACCTTCCAATAAAACACACTGTTTTACAAAATCATTCCATAGGATTTTGGTCACTGACTTGCTGACTCTCAGTATCTCTAAAACTAATGGAGGAAGGTTAGTAACACCAGTCAGAACTTTAAAACTATGGCTTGAAGGGGAGGGGTATGAGGAGTATGAGCTGCTCCTATCATTGAAGATAGGTGTTGGTTTGAAAGAAGAAAGACTGAAGCTCTACTTTTTACAATCTGAAAGTGAGCTGTAGAAGAAATATACTGACATACCAATTATTAGTTCCCTTGTTATTCATTATAGGTCCTGGAGGGAAGTCATTCGCAGCAAATGCTAAAACCAGACAATGTCCCCTACTCCTTATCTGAAGCGAAAGCGTTAAAGTATATGTCCACTGTCACCAATAGAACGAAGAAGTCAGAGTGTGGACAACTGATGGCGTGCAGAGGATTCCTTACTAAAGACTGTGACTTAGCAGTGTACATATCTTCATGGATAACCGTCATACAGAAAAGATATTAATATTAGAGGCCTTTACATGAGTTAAAAATAAAATTGTAATTTCTCATAGAGTCCTTAACGACATACGATTTAGTTATGGAATAAGTCCATCAGAACAATTATTTTTTGGAAGACTGTATATCAAAATAAAATACATATTTCATCAACCATAACCAGAAGTATATAAAACTACATATGGTAGATAGACAAGACATTGCAAACAGGAAATGATTAGGTATGGCCTTGTGATGATGGAATGTAAAGGTATTTTGTTCCATGACACCAGAATTGTCTTATAATGCTATAAAATCAACTTTTGATCTTAGGATCACAAATCGTTGAAGATGAGAGGATCGATGCTACATAAAAAGGAAAAGCAGATACAGAGTGAGATGGAGTAAAAGTGTACATTTTCAATCACCTCCATTAAAATGGTTTTCAAATAAACCAAGTGCTAAATCCCCTTAGGTTAAGTTACTTTTTTTATCATCATACCTATCAGACAGTGCATTTTCCTATCCGGGCTTTCAATAGGTTGCACAGATTACCCTGGGTAAATGTACTGACTGATCCATTATTCATAAAGGAGGCTGAAATTGGGACATGCATTAACATTTCCAGGCTCAGCAGAATTAGACTTTCCTTGATATGGAAAAAAACACATTCAAAGATATTTTCTCCAATATAATAAATGTTAAATGCTCTGACTATCTGATTAGGTATTCATCACATTAATCTGACATTAGCATTCCCAGTGTCATAGATACTGAATTGCCTGCATATCACAAATACGATTAAAAAAAGAACTAGTGCAGCAAAGCTTTGGGTCATACATCAATGTCGCAGTCAGCATCAGTGCTTTCCATAACCCATGCTGCTTAAAACCCAGCTTAAGAGCTCATCAGAGATCACAAGGCTTTTACTACAAACAGATGAATTTCTATATATATATATATATATATATATATATATATATATATATGTATATATATAATGGAGATTTGGATACAAGATATGATCATACATCTTGATCTGCCAGGAGCCCTGGGAAGATGCATACCTCAAATAAGAGGATATATCATAAAAGAATAATCATTGGGCTGACATAGGTCCCTATTACCTTCTTAACGCTAGCGTTAGTGGTCAGCTACAGTATATGAGCATTAGTGCTAGGTTAAGTGACTGCAATGCATGCCCCCCCATATCACATTCCGAAAGCTAACAGGTTAAAAAATCCATTAGCGCATCGGTGATTGTGCATTTTTGCATGAGCTTACTGTACCTTGCGCTCTCTATACTTAACATTGGGAGCGCAAACAGTAATTAGCGTTAGGATCACAAAGTCATAACGCTAATTACCGCACAACTGTGGAAGCTAAAACGTTAACCACAGCTTGAAGCTGGTGTTAGCTGATACTGCTTCTGTGGAATCAGTCAGCAACAGCTGAAACGACCGTCCTCAAAAAAAAAAATCAGGTACTCACCTTTATGGACTCCCAGGAGGTGATACTCGCGGTGGCTCATTAGCACTGCCACAAGTATCCAGGAGGTTACGGGGCTGGCTGCTGAATCAGCGCCTGCACCGTAAGATGGTGCTAAAACGAGGACGCTATCATTTTTAAATAGATCTTAGGGTTACTATATTTGTGAAAATTATTTAATGAGTTAAAATTGTTGAGATCTTGAAAGGGTTAAGAGTTATTAGAAATTTTGAAATGTATTCAATCTGTAAATGTGGGCTACTGTTGAAGTTGTTGGATATATGAGTTGGAGAGCTCTTCTCCTGGTTTGTATTACAGTGGATATATTTTTGGGGGTTAGTAGTGTTGAGCTTTGAAGGTTTTCTGAAGCATACCTAGCACTGGTGGCTTAAACAGACCATGATATACTATCCTTAGTCCTCATCACCTAACAGGACCGCCCTACGCTGTCATCCTGTTATTAAGAGGACTAAAGGAAAATGCACTGGGATTGCCTTTTTAAAGTGTCGCTCATGGTATTGAAATAGTTAAAATCATGGATTTGTAAGCCAACACACGAGTGCTTGTATATGAGCAGTCCTGATTGGCTGCCCAGCCAGGCAGCCTGCTATACTGGCAGTTAGTGGTCATAGATGTCATCATTGATGCAAATATAACAAACATGCTCCTGACATCTACACCGGCATTCTGCTAATCTCAGACCTGCCAAAGTTGGCAGGTTTGCTGTAGCCTAAATTGAGTTATCATCGCGTGAGATTTTACTTCACATGATGAAGATCCTATGTACAAAAGGGGAAAAAAATATATTCTAGCCACCATGTTTATTCAAGTGGTCATGGCTAAATGAGTGTGAAGAAAATTCAGCTTTTAATCAGGGGACTTCCTCCCAATCAAGAAGCTGTTAATGAGGCAGAATGGTTCAACTTTCCAGGATTTAGGTCAGGAATGCACAGCTGTGCATTCAGAGGGATTGGATTGATTGCCTGATTTCTTTCTGGCAGAGCTGCAACAGGAAGCTGCAGCACTGACAGAGTGGAAGAGAGAAGATCCTTGTCTCTGAGAAAATGAGAGTATATTGTAGGGTAAAAATGGAGTTGTGGGATGGGGATCAGAGGTTATCCTTTTCACCCCTCTGTTGGTTTTTACCATAGTGCAGGAGTTGGCAAATGTGGCCATCCAGACGTTTTGGAACTAAATCTCCCATGATGCTCAGCCACTTATTAGGCTGCCTGAGACTGTCAGGAAACGTAGTTACAAAACATCTGGAGGGCCAAGGTTGCATTGCCATAGAATTTTCCTTGAAGAGTTGTTGGAATTAATTTCTGTGCCAGCAGAAACGATTACTTGTTGAACATAGAAACGGTTGTTAAATATATCAAATAATTATTGTGTGCGATTACCTTGCTAGTTTAGAAAAAAGAATAAAATTAACTAATAAAATTTACTCTTAGAAAGTTATTTAAATTAAAACACATTTTCAAGCCAGACATTAATTTTAACAAATTTATGTAAAAGGGTTGTTTCTCACATACTGACAAGGAGCATAATTTGAATAAACACAGCATCCAAGCCCTGTCCGTGAGTTTATTTTCATGGGACCTTAGGGAAAATAGGCGCTCAATGCACACAGCCTTAATCAGCTTTATTGATGTTGCAGCCTTTGGATTTTTTTTTCTTCCCCCTTATAGCTGCTGTTACTGACCAGAGCATTCAATAAAACAAATCAACACAAAGAACATTTTACTGCAGTCAAGACAAGAAACCAGTTTGAACCAATGAAACCTTGGAAAATCTTATGTGTGCTCTACAGTGAACAGGCTACTGCAGAGAATAGGAAGTGATAAACAATTTATCAGTTGTCAAAGATCTCATTAGAAAGCTAAACCTATGTTTGGCCTGGTTTCATTTGCAGACCTAACAAAAATATGTCTTCATTTTCTTGAGGTCTGCATAAAATCTAGTAACTGCACAAGGTTTGCATAAAATATAGTTTTAGACATTTTCTTGTGTATTATAAACATACAAAAAGGAACCCTTTTTGTGTCAGAGATCTAACCGTAACAATATATTTAAAAAAGGATTCTTACATATTTAGATAAGACATTGGCAAAGACATAATGTAATTCCAATACATACAAGTTGTGATATGTGTCTCTTTGAACTTGGGATACATGGGCCTAGAAATGTATTTGGGAGGTGCAGGCCTCATGTTCTATATTATTACCCTGCCCTCTCTTATGTTGAAGTCACCCTGTGCCTGTAGGGTGCAGGGTGTTTGTGTAATCTTGTTATGTATGAATAATGTTATTGTCTATCGTTATGGTCTATGTGTATCTGTTGCTTTTTGCTGATAGGATTGCTGCGTGAGTTATATTCGCCTTTCCCAGCATCCCCTCTCAGGAATGTGTTAATATCTGTTGTATGGTTGCGCGGTCTTTTGTTGATCTGCCTTGCTGGGCAAACACTGCCCCATTATCTGATGTCTTAGACTGTAATCCTGTTTAACATCAATGACTATCATTGTCCTATCCTGTCTAGAAATGTGCAGCAATGTTTATCTCACTGTCTGTACCAAGTCTGATTATATCTCACACTACGAGAAGCATACTGATGAAACTTCACAAAATCAGAACATCACAACATCATGAAAGGGGAGGGATTATGATGAGGGGCAGTGGGAGGCCAGGGTGTTATTTTCTATTGGCTTCCACGCTCCCCCTGGGACTGAATATATTTAATCAAATAAAGGTGTTCAGTTGTTGTTGCTGTTCTAAGAAAACTACCAGATGTACAGCGTTGTCTTATTTCTGGGGATGCTAGCAAGGCTCTTTACAAGTATCCGTCCTTAAGCTTTGTCTAATGACTAGAGTAAGGCACAAAAGCCTGCTGGGGAGAGCACGTGGGTCTGGCAAGGAAGCTGCATTAACAGACGTGATGCAGTCAAGCCTTCTAAATGAAGCCTTCAAAGTGAACACTTAGAGGAGATCTTCTGGTGAGTGATTTTGATTTTTGTTTCAAACAGATCTTTTCTATTCATCTTAAAGTTTTAAGTTAGGTCTGGTGAGTAAATTAGGTTAGGCTGGTGACTCATTTTCATACTGATTAGCATACAATTGGAATCAATTGGGTGGTATTTGCTACAGGTTTAGCTTGTCCACTCCTTGCTGGGGGAGGTGTACTTAGGTGACTATATAAAGCTTGGGGATATTACAAAATCCTTATCCTTACCTACAAAACCCTCACTAAGTCAGCTCCCCACTACCTGTCCTCACTAATCACCAAATACACCCCAGCCCGCTCCCTAAGGTCAAACAGTGACCTGAGCCTAGCTTCTACCCGCATCACCTCTTCCCATGATAGACTGCAGGATTTCTCACGCGCAGCCCCCACTCTCTGGAACGCTCTCCCTCGTACTGTCAGACTTTCCCCTAACTTCTCTTCCTTCAAACGCTCCCTTAAAACATTCCTATTTAGGGAAGCCTACCACCCAACTCACTGACACAACCATCAATCACTCTCACCTTACAGTCCTCTCCTCCTGTTTCCAACCCCAACCCTCCCAGATTGTGAGTTCCTACGGGAATAGGGCCCTCATCTGCTCCTGTACTGTTTGTCAAATGTTGTTCAATGTATTGTAACCCTGTCTATACTGTGCTTATTGTACAGCGCTGCGGAATATGCTGGCGCTTTATAAATAAAGAATAATAATAATAATAATAATTGAGCTTGTCAAGCCTTCTAAGTGAACACTTAGAGGAGATCTTCTGGAGATACTCTGGAGGTAGTCTGAGGTTTGACAGGAGGTAGAAAACCTACAAAAAGGTAAGATTTGCTGGTTTTAAATCCATTCTTTTATAATGGCAGGCTTGGTCCAGTGTAAGAGCTGTCATGCATTTGATTTTAGATCCAATTTTTGGAGGTTTGGAGTGTGCCTGATATGTAGGCAGTTCTCTTTATTGCAGCAGGAAATTGCCAGTTTGAAGTCTGAGATTTGTAAATTATCTGTTAGACAAACTCAGGCTATGACTGTTACAAAGCCACTGCCACAGAGGCCTCCTAGGAGCGGCAGATGGACTACTGTAGGATCTGGTAGACTTAGAGTTGTGGATAGAAGGCATGTCCCACAATCTGTGGCTCTTCTTAATTCTTTTGAGGCACTTTCAGAGTGTAGTGGTAAGACGGATGTAGGCTCAGACACCATAGTTGAGGAACCACCATCCACTATGCCTAAGGTATGCAGCACTGCAACCAAGGACAAAAATGAAAAGGTGGGACTTGATAAAAGGCAATTGTTGCTGGGTGATTCTATCATAAGAGGTGTTGAGCTGGAGAGTAGTGGTTTGGTGAGATGTCTTCCTGGGGCTACTGCTCGTAGAGACAAGAGACGTATTCTCAATATTGTCAAACAAGCAAAGCAACAAGGGGAAGTGGACATTCTAGTCAATCTAGGGACAAATGACTTGGCTAGCAATGAGGTTTCTGAGATTAAGGAAGATTTTTGTGTTCTTGGAGGTGAAATACAGCAGATTTCGTCCACTGTGTCATTCTCTGAAGTTTTGCCTGTGCATAACATTCAAGATAGGCAGATGCGCAATAGGGAATTCAATTTGTGGCTTCGGGAATGGTGTCGGGAGCAAGGATTTGGCTTTGTGTCCCATGATAGCTCTAATTGGAGCAGAAAGGAATTGTATGAAAAAGATGGTTTGCATCTTACTCAAAGGGGAACATATGTTCTCAGTGCGAAGTTCAAAGGTTTCACAAAGGAATATTTAAACTAGAAGGGGGGGACAAAAGGGTAAAAAAAAAACAATCTGCCCGATTGTCCCCCAAAACTAAATCGGAGGGTGCAAGCAACATGCGGGGAAAAAAATGACAAGCTCAGAGTCGTGTCTATAAATGCTCACAGTTTAGTCAATAAAATCAATGAACTGGAAGCAATGATGGCAGCTGAAAAAGTAGATTTAGTGGCGGTTACTGAGACATGGTTCAGTGAGAAAAATAACTGGGACATAACATTACCGGGGTACTCTTTATATATAGAAAAGACTGAGAAGGTAGGAAAGGAGGAGGAGTGGCCCTGTATGTGAAAAACAACATAAAAACGAACCAAATAAAAGTGAGCGAGGTGAATATAGAGTCAGTTTGGGTTACGCTAACATTTCGCAATCATACAGTAGCTCGTGTAGGTGTGATCTATAGACCCCCTGGACAAGTAGAAGAGCTAGATAATCTGCTGCTTGAGGAAATAGCCAAAATGGCAATGAAGGGGGAAGTTATTATCATGGGGGACTTTAATCTTCCTGATGTGAACTGGAAAACCAAAATAGCTGGGTGCACCAGGAGTACAAATATTCTAAACTCCTTACTGGGATTATCTCTAACACAAGTAGTTGAGGAGCCGACCTGTAAAGAGGCCATATTGGATTTAATACTCACAAATGGAGGTTTGGTATCGGACGTTGTTGTAGGTGAAAATTTGGGATCTAGCAATATAAGAACAAGGATGGAGCAGCACCACACAAAAACAAAAGTTTTAGACTTTAAAAAAACAGATTTTTCTAAAATGATATTTTGTGTGAAGGAGTCATTATCAGACTGGAGGAGTTTAACCACTTCACTGCTGAGGACGCGCTCAGCGCGTCCTCAGCAGTCCCGCTGGTATGCGGAGGACGCGCTGAGCGCGTCCTCCCATCGGGGTCAGCGTTCGGCCGGGTTCCGGCCGATCGCTGGCCCCTCCGGTGCGGGCTGACATCCTGGATGTCAGCCCGGCATCCAGACCAGCAGCCGCCAGAATTAGGTGTCATCGCGGGGGCGCGATGACACCTAATTCAGGCGCCCCCCCCGCATGTGCGGAGGAGGCGCCTGAAAGGGAGGGGGGGAGGTCCTTCGGACCTCTCTCCCTCCCGATCGGCGGCGCACAGGGGGTTACCCAGGCATCATTTGGAAGGGCACAGCCTGCCCTTCCAAATGATGCCTGGCATTAACCCCTGGGGAGCTGGATCGCGAATCGGCGCTGAAAAGCGCCGGTTCGCGATCCTTTCCCGGAGCTGGCCGACATCTTGGATGTCGGCCAAGCCTCCGGGAACTCCCCCAGAGGACTGGCGTCATCGTGCGTAGCACGATGACGCCAGTCCTAGACTTAACCCCTAACTGCCACCAACTGTGGAGATAGGGAGTTCCAATGAACTCCCTATCTCCCGATCCATGGCAGCTAGGGGTTAAGTTTGGTATCGTTGGATCGGCCAGAGCATGGCCGTTCCAACGATACCAAACATGAAAGTGAAAAATTTTGTAAAAAAAAAAAAAAAAGAAAAATAAAAATAAAAAAAAATAAAAAACAAAAAATTAAAAAAAAAAAATAAACACTTTTTTTTAATTTTTTTTGGTTTGTTAATGCAGCAATATTGTTCCCATTTCAATTATAATGTGAACAATGATGCTGCACTAACGATTTTTGTATGCGGTGCGTTTGTTAAAAATAGTGTCATTTTCCCCAAAAAAAAATGTAACGAGACCCCATCTCTAATTTTTTTAACAAGCGCACCCCATACAAAATATAACCGCAATTGCTCGCATGTTAAAATGTGGAAAAAAACACTTTACACATTGTAAATTGTTGAAAATACATATTTTATTGCATTTTTTGTTATAATATACAGACATGACATAACGTATACATATAATAATGACATATTATGAATCTACTGAGTCTGACGGAAAGAACGATATATAATATGTCTGGGTCATATACTAAAATAAGCCTTCAAAACACGTTTAAACATGATGCGCAAAACAGGTAAAAATGACCTCAGCATAGGGGCGGGAAAAGCCTCAGCAGCGAAAGGGTTAAAGGGAGTTCAGGAGAAATGGGATTATTTAAAGGAAGCAGTATTGAAGGCCACAGGAAATTGAATTCGGCTTGTTAGCAAAAACAAAAAAGGGAAGAAACCACTGTGGTACTCTGCAGAAGTGGCCAAAATAGTGAAAAACAAAAAGACAGCATTCAATAATTATAAAACAACTCAGAGTGAAGAAGATAGGCAAACCTATAAGATTAGGCAGAAAGATGCAAAGCAATTTATAAGAGCTTCCAAAGTACACGCAGAAGAGAAAATAGCTCAGTAAAAAAGGGGGACAAAACATTTTTTAGATACATAAACGAGAAAAGAAAAGTAAAACAAGGATTAGTTAGATTAAAAACAAAGGAAGGAAGGTATGTAGAAGAGGATAAAAGTCTCGCTGACAGCCTCAATGAATATTTTTGTTCAGTCTTTGCAGAAGAAAAGGAAGGAAAGGGACCTCAGTTAGGAGAGAACACTAAAGAGACATTTACATATGAGTTTACAGCGGAGGAGGTTCTACAGCAGCTGTCTAAAGTAAAGACAAATAAGTCAATGGGGCCTGATGGGATCCACCCTAAATTATTAAAAGAGCTCAGTGATGTAATAGCAAAACCGTTAACAGATTTATTTAACCAATCCTTGTTAACGGGAGTCGTCCCAGAAGACTGGAAATTAGCAAATGTTGTGCCCATTTACAAGAAGGGTAGTAGGGAGGAATCGGGGATCTATAGGCTAGTTAGTCTTACGTCAGTAGTGGGGAAATTAATGGAAACCATGTTAAAGGAAAGGATTGTTGAACATCTAAAAACACATAGATTACAGGATCAGAAACAACATGGGTTTACCTCAGGGAGATCATGCCAAACTAATCTTATTGATTTTTTTGATTGGGTAACAAAAATAATAGACACGGGTGGTGCAGTAGACATTGCTTATTTAGATTTCAGTAAGGCTTTTGATACTGTTCCGCATAGAAGGCTTATCAATAAATTGCAATCTTTGAGCTTGGATTCAATATTGTTGAATGGATTAGGCAGTGGCTGAGTGACAGACAACAGAGGGTTGTGGTAAATGGAGTTTATTCGGCGCAAGGTCTTGTTACCAGTGGGGTACCTCAGGGGTCAGTACTTGGACCCATTCTCTTTAATATTTTTATTAGTGATATTGCAGAAGGTATTAATGGAAAAGTATGTCTTTTTGCTGATGACCCAAAGATTTGCAACAGGGTTGACGTTCCAGGAGGGATCAGCCAAATGACAAATGATTTAGGTAAACTAAAAAAATGGTCGGAGTTGTGGCAATTGAGTTTTAATGTGGATAAGTGCAAGATAATGCACCTGGGACGTAAAAACCCAAGGGCTGAATATAGAATATTTGATACAGTCCTAACCTCAACATCTGAGGAAAGGGATTTGGGGTCATTATTTCAGAGGATCTAAGGGTAAGTAGTCAATGTAATAGAGCAGCAGGAAATGCAAGCAGAATGCTTGGTTGTGTAGGGAGAGGTATTAGCAGTAGGAAAAGGGAAGTGCTCATGCCACTGTACAGAGCACTGGTGAGACCTCACTTGGAGTACTGTGTGCAGTACTGGAGACCGTATCTCCAGAAGGATATAGACATCTTAGAGAGAGTTCAGAGAAGGGCTACTAAAATGGTGTACGGCTTGAAGGAGAAAAGTTACCAGGAAAGGCTTAATGATCTTAACATGTACAGCTTGGAAAAAAGACGAGACAGAGGAGATATGATAGAAACATTTAAATACGTAAAGGGAATCCACAAGGTAGAGGAAGGGAGTATATTTAAAAGGAAACAAAATAGCAAAACAAGAGGACATAGTCTTAGATTAGAGGGGCAAAGGTTTAAAAGTAACATCAGGAAGCATTATTTTACTGAGAGGGTGGTGGATACATGGAACAGTCTTCCAGTAGAAGTGGTAGAGGCCAAAACAGTAATTGAATTTAAGCAAGCATGGGATAGGCATAAGGCTATCCTAAACAAAAGATAAATCCAGGAAAAGTATCCATGTAATTGGGCAGACTAGATGTGCCGAAAGGTTCTTATCTGCCGACATTTTTCTATGTTTCTATCACAATGAGGTCAGTATTGCTTAAAGTAGGAATCGCATACTCTGGCCCCAGAGATTCTTCTGAACTGCAACTCCCATGGCTATCTGTCCATCTATTGCATGAAAGGATTCTGGGAATTGTATGCAATTAACATTCAAGGGGGGGCAGAGTTTGAGATTCCTGCCTTAAAGGCATATTCTCATAGTGCTCACTTGCATCTTAACCCCTTAACGTCAGGTGGGTTGTGCCTGGCAGGAGTTAATGCCGGCTGCTGTGGCCTCCTCCGGCACGCCTTCGCATCTGAAGTGTGGTGTATGTCAATGGCTGTTCAGGCCGTCCTGCAGCAGCCAACGGCTCATGCTGACTAGTGGGTGGGGCATAAGAGGCCCAATGAAGTAATCGGCCCAACCGGTCTTCAAGGCACACCCGTGGCGAGGATGGCATATGCCCCGCAGTGCCAAAGGGTTAACCAGGGGTCAATTCAAGGGGATACGTGTGGGAATGCAGTTCCTCCACTATTTTTACAGTGATAACAGAGTTCCCATTGGTCTCATACACTATATTGATGAATTCACCACAGGGTCAGGGAATTTGATTCCCTGAAGTGCAGGGAACAAGAGCGCACAGAAATGTCGGTGACATTTCGGTGCTCTGAATAACCCCTTAAGTACCACTTGCCTCAGTACTCAGGATGACTGTACGATCTCAGGTCCATCAAGACCATCATTCCGTGTTATAACCAAATTCACATTTTTACAGACAAATTTGTCAACTTTGACTTCTGTGTTGAAAAAAAAAATGCACACCTTGTATTTTTTGGACTTGTGCGCTAGTGTTGCTTGTATTACCAATCTAAAACATATGCAAGTAAGAAGCAGTAACTAATCTATTGATATTACTGGTCTCAAACATGGGCGACTGAGAGACTGTAACTGTAGAATAATGAGAAGCAAGAGCAGTTGTCAGCAGTTCTATCTCTTTCTGGGGTTGTTTTATTTCCACTTTTTGAATAGGTAAACATCACACTTTGATAACATTAACAACAGTTTTTCCTCAATTTTTTTAGGTTCACAAATCAATTGCTATTAGTGTTTTATTCACAATTACAGGTGCTCAACTTGCATTGTTCAATATACTTCAACATATTCAGAATACACACTACTGTGCCTAGAGGCATGCAATCTTCTAAAAACAATGGAAAACAGGTTTTTTACATCTTTGTTGTTTTGCACTGTACCATTTCAATAAACACATTCAGGTTTAAAGTCCTGGGAAAAAAAGTAAGAGAACTCACTCAAGATTTCCACTACCACCACCATCTGCAAAAAACGCATATGCTCGTGTGTACTTAAATTCAATATTTTATTCAGATGTTTTTGCCAACATCTGATAACCCGCTTCGGCGACTCAAATTTTCAAAAATTACCTTGACCATTCACTAAATAGGAATTCACCATAATGTGGCAAACAGCCAAGGGTCTAAAGACGAATTGGCCCTTTAGTTTCTAACTTCCATAATAACCCCTAAAGTGCCATAAACCCAGGGAAATACAATAAAAATAATAAACAGGGTGGCATGTAGCATACCCATTAATCCCTAAAATGCCATTAAGGGAAAACATGAAATTAATACACTGTGAGACATGTAACCTTCCCATTAACCTCTAAAATGTACACTGGGAGGGCTAAAGCCTAGACATTAACCCTTATTATACAACTAAACCAAGGGGAAAATTTAAATAATACACAATGTGATATATAACCTGACTGTTAACCCCTTCACTGCTGAGCCATTTCAACCTTGTGAAAAGATAAAAGGAAAACTCACATTTTTATTTTATTATTTCTAATTTTTTTTTGTTACTCAACATGACCATATTCAGTGTATCATTGGAAAGGCCAGACTCTGCCCTTTCCAATGACACCTCTATCGACTATGCACGCCGCACGGGATACATTTTTCTTGCTCTGGGTGTCTCAGTCTCAAACGTGAACAATAAATTGCTATCCTCCTTGGACAGGATGTACGTGCTCCTCTTTTTTCGCAGTGGGAATCGGAATGTTGCCAATATTTGCTTAAGGTTGCACTTGCCTTACAATACTGTGCACTTTGGAGTTACTAATGCGGCCTGATTATTGTGGACTTAAAAATGTATTAGTTCAGAAAAACTTTTATGTGTCTTTCCAAATGTGTTGGAGACACATTGGTGTTTTTTTTGTTTTCTTGCTTGTACTATACTTGCTTTTCAGACAGACCTGGCTAATTTAATATTTATGTTTTGACCAGGACTCTATTTTGGGCAGCGTCTTTTAATAGTGTTCTTTTAATACCTTCAGTCATGCAAATTGATATCAATCACTTTCCCGTTTTTTCCCCCTTATCACTAAAGAGACAGAAATACAGTTCCAGATTGATGTTTCCTTGAAAGAAAAAAAAAAGAACGGTAAGCTAAGCTGTTCAAACAGTCTAAACACTTTGGCTGGTATGCCCAAGGTGCCAAAAAATGTGGAGGCACATTCTGGTGCCCATTTTCAAATGAATCTTGTTTGCCATTCTCGGGGACTTCAACATTCCCATTGATGATCCTTCCGCCCCTGCTGCCTCCAAACTTCTTTCACTCACGTCCTCCCTTGGACTCACACAATCCTCCCTCCTCCCTACCCACCGCGATGGTCACGCTATTGACCTTGTCTTTTCCAACCTCTGCTCCCTTTCTGAGTTCAACTGTCGCCCTTTCCCCATCTCTGACCACCACCTTCTCTCTTTCAACCTATCTGGACTCCCTAAACACCCTACTCCCCCACCCCGCACACACACTCGCAGAAATTTACATGCTGTGGACCCCCATCAATTCTCCAATCTACTTCACCACCTCCCTCACACCTCATCCTTCACCTGCCCTGATGCTGCCACTAATCACTATAACACCACACTTATCACTGCTCTAGACACTCTTGCTCCTCTTCGACTCTGTAAGGCCCCACGCTGACAACTTCAGCCCTGGCACACCCTCCAGACTCGCTACCTGCAAAGATGCTCCCGCACTGCAGAGCGTGCCTGGAGGAAATCCCACTCTGAAGCTGATTTTGTTCGCTTCAAGTTTATTCTCCGGTCATACACCTCTGCCCTCCACTTGGCCAAACAATCCTTCTTCTCATCTCTTATATCTACGCTGTCCTCTAACCCTAAACGGCTCTGGTCCACCTTCAACACCCTCCTCTACCCACCTGCACCTCCCCCCTCAGCTGCCTTCAGCGCTCAAGACCTGGCAGACTACTTCCTCAGTAAAACTCTAAATATCAGAAGCAACATCCCAACACAAGATAGTTATCTGCCACCTCCACTCCCACAGGTCCCCTCTGCCACCCTCTGCCGCTTCCTCCCAGCCACTGAGGAGGAAGTCAATTCCTTATGGTCCTCCTCACATCTCACCACGTGCCGCGCTCGACCCCATTCCCTCACATCTAATTCCTCCCCTCTCCTCCTCCCTCACCCCTGCTCTCACACACAATCTTCAACCTATCTCTCTCCACTGGCTCCTTCCCATCCACCTTCAAACACGCTCTAGTTACCCCTTTTCTAAAGAAACCATCCCTCGATCCCAACTCTCCATCCAACTACCGCCCTGTATCCCTGCTTCCCTTCACATCAAAGCTCTTAGAAAAACTAGTCTTCAACCGCCTCTCCTCTTCCTGTCCTCCAATTCCCTACTTGACCCCCTGCAATCTGGCTTCCGTCCCCTACACTCAACTGAAACTGCCCTCACCAAAGTCACCAACGACCTCCTAACTGCTAAAAAACACGGCCACTATTCTATTCTCATCCTGCTTGACCTCTCAGCTGCTTTTGACACTGTTGACCACCCCCTCCTTCTACAGACCCTCAACTCTCTGGGTCTCGGTGACACTGCACTCGCTTGGGTTGACTCCTATTTATCCAACAGGTCCTTCTGTGTGTCCTTTGGTGGTAACTCCTCCTCTTCATTGCCTCTATCTGTTGGTGTACCTCAAGGCTCTGTCCTTGGTCCTCTGCTCTTTTCCATCTACACCTCCTCCCTTGGCAAAATCATCAACAGCTTTGGCTTTAATTACCACCTCTACGCTGATGACACTCAGATCTACCTCTCTACCCCTGATCTCTCTCCCCCTGTCCTTTCCAAAGTCAGTGACTGTTTATCTGGCATCTCCTCCTGGATGGCCTCCCACCACCTAAAGAGCAACATGTCAAAGACTGAGCTCCTACTTATCCCTCCCTCCAATGCCTCCCCACCTCCTGACTTCTCTATCACGGTGGAGGGTATCACCATCTCCCCATCAAACCAAGTGCGCTGTCTTGGAGTTACACTTGACTCTGCTCTTTCCTTCATCCCCCACATCAAGTCTCTTTCCTCCTCCTGCCGATACCAACTGCGTAATATTTCCAGAATTCGGCCATTTCTTACCGCTGTCACCACTAAACAACTCATACACGCCCTGGTAATCTCCCGACTTGACTATTGCAATAATCTCTTATCTAGCCTCCCTCTGTCCCGCCTCTCCCCCCTACGATCCATCCTGAACGCCTCCGCCAGGCTAATTCACCTCACCCGCCGCTCTGTCTCTGCCGCTCCCCTCTGCGAGTCCCTTCACTGGCTCCCCATCCACTGCAGAATTAAGTTCAAAATCCTTATCCTTACCTACAAAACCCTCACTAACTTTGCTCCCCACTACCTGTCCTCACTAATCACCAAATACACCCCAGCCCGCTCCCTAAGGTCAAACAGTGACCTGCGACTAGCTTCTCCCCGCATCACCTCTTCCCATGACAGACTGCAGGATTTCTCACGCGCAGCCCCCACTCTCTGGAACGCTCTCCCTCGTACTGTCAGACTTTCCCCTAACTTCTCTTCCTTCAAACGCTCCCTTAAAACGTTCCTATTTAGGGAAGCCTACCACCCAACTCACTGACGCAACCATCAATCACTCTCACCTTGCAGTCCTCTCCTCCTGTTTCCAACCCCAACCCTCCTAGATTGTGAGTTCCTACGGGAATAGGGCCCTCATCTCCTCCTGTACTGTTTGTCAAATGTTGTTCAATGTATTGTATTGTAACCCTGTCCATACTGTGCCTATTGTACAGCGCTGCAGAATATGCTGGCGCTTTATAAATAAAGAATAATAATAATAAAATATATTTATATTGGTCCAGAATATGACCAGGTCTAGTTTACTTGATCATTGGCTCCTTTCAGGAGTTTTTGAAGATCAAGGAAACTAAAGCATGGTACTTGAGGGCTTAATAAAACAACTCTGGTAAAATAAACATCTTTGCAATTGAATCTTGGCTTTGATCCATATCTTTCTTGATCTTAGTAGTGGTGTAGTGGGGATATAAATGTAGTAGCACTTTGTGGCCAGCAGAGGGAGCCTTCTCCCCATCAAATAACCCCACTGCTTCTATAAAAGTATGTATAGACTGTATATTCATTTTGATGGTGTGTATAATGGAAAATGGTTTTCCATAAACTCACTTGGTCCTACCAGTGTTTTTATGGGAAAATTCTTGGTAGTGAAGGGGTTAAAGTTTACTTTAAGGGGGAAAAAAATCCAACACAAACCTTAAAAATTCTAACTTTGAATTTCAATTATAAAAAATGACTTGTCCAAGCCAAATGTTCTTATTGAGTATTTAGATCATACATATTCAACAAAATAACATATATAACCTACAATTTATAAACAAAGTTTTGGCATTTTTTCAAATGGTTCCAATGAGTTTTGCCAGTATTTCCCGTATTATCATTTTATTCCCCTACATCTGTAGGAATATCAAACAGTCTATCTTTAAAAAGAAACATAACGTGAGGGAGATCTTTACATATATGGGGATCTCATAATACATGAGCATTAAAGATACATATGTCCCTATTGTACAAACATCAAGAAGGAAAGCACCAGAGACTACCTGTCAAAGAAAAAGGGTTCATGCACATGGAATATCATATAAGCTTGCCATGCTTTTCAATTTCTTTGAAACGGGTCTCACTTAACACATAGCATACCTATATTGCTTTGTGTACATTTTTATTTAAACCTGGCAGATTCGTCCAACAACTAACTTTTAAGTGGCAGGTCCATTGTATAGAGGTTACTAGTAACCGGGCAATAGGAGATCATGGGGCCCCTCGTTATGGGGCTCTGGCATGCGAGGGGGCCATCCGCCCAATTTCCACATGTAGGAGCTCATTGCTAGTGTAGAGCAGACATGAACAAGTCTTAGGGGGACACTCATGGGGCCCCCTCTTAAGACAGGGCCCTCGAGCAGTGCCCTATTGCCCTAATGGCCAGTCCATCCATGCTTCCAAGGTCATCCTCTGCTCACTTCTCTCAGGAAAGAGCAGTGTGCCAATTTTAAGACTGACTTCCAATCTTGCAGCCCACTTACAGCTCTGCCCAGAGAGGGGTGAAGATAGAAGCACTGGTGCTTTTTTCAAGAAAATTCCAATCAGCTATATCTCATCCAGGGATGATCTATTTCATCAATCTTCATAAACTATTTATTTATTTGCAAAGGATTTTACCAGGAAGGATACATTGAGATTTCTCTCATTTTGAAGTATGTCCTGGGTTGACGAACGTTGAATTGTTACAGAAATACAAAGTATTAAATGCAAGATATTAAAAACAAAACACAAATATACAGATTAACATATCATGGGAAGGGCTAGAACCTTGGGTTAATTAGGGTGATTTGCAAAGTGGAAGCAATGCAATATCCACGCCCAGAGAAATTATCCCCGTGAGAGAACCTGTCATCAACAGGTTCCCCCGTATCCCGAGTGAACCTGTTGATGACAAATTCACTTTAAACATGTGTTTTCTATTGTTAATGGCAAACTAGTCATAGATGTTCTACTTGTGTTTGCTTAATAAACATAGGAAATTTATTCAAAAATTTACTTTTGAAAAGATTAACGATTTTCTATGTTCGTAGCAGACAAATGAATAATTTATAGATTATGGTCAGTCAAACAGCTTAACTGCGAAAACTCACCAAGCAAGGTTTATCTTTTCTCCCTTTGGCTCTTAGCCCCTAACCCCGATTTGGGAGTATTGAAGCCATCTGCAAGTTTCCCATATTTGAATGCAGAATGCCCATGGGGGTCGGACACGAGGTCAATCTCATTTTTACACACTGCTTCCCAGTGTACATCAATACATGTAATTACTGGATAATGCTCCCCAGGAACCTGACCAGGAGCTTCTCATTGGGGATTGTTGTAATTGAACTTGGAAACTTAGACCTTGAGTATGTTGATTTTATATGCCATGAAGTGACAGGTATAAATGCAGAATAATTAAGCGAATTCTTCAAAGAGAATCAAGCAGAACAAAATAATTAACAGATTAAAGACATGTCGAGCCACCAGCTCTTGCTACAAATCTCATCATTCACAGCGTCTTTTCCTTAATCCTCTCAAGGGCTGGAGTATCTTCATGGGAACTAAGAAAGAGTTATGTAGAGAAGAACGAAGTTAAATAAAAAACTAAATGCTTTGGGCAAGTACTTTGTAAATGTCATTTTAAATCTTTTCACCAGTATATCTATCAAAGACTGACAGAAATATTTAGTTTATTTAAGACTGTGTGTGGTGCCAATTTAAAATTGACTTGGAAAATTATAGCCAAAATGATGTTGCTGTTTTATATATAAAACAGCAACAAGGGTTTGCACTCACGGTTCACCTCACTTAGTTCAATACCCGGTGCGTCACACTGGCCTCCAATCATGTAACTTGTCAAAGAAGTGCCAGCACTCTGGGATTTCCAAATATTCTTTATTTCTGTATGGAATTTCACAGCATGTCAACGTTTCAGTTCCCTCTAGGAACTTTCCTCAGGACCAACATTCATGATGATATATGATATGATATGATATCTGGATACATACCCAGTCTTAAGTCACTCGAGCTCCCTATTAACATACCTCAATACAGAATGCACCTGTAAACATGTAACATAGTGACTATATAACCTACATATTTATTTTCTGTGTTAATCTGTATATTTGTGTTTTGTTTTTAATATCTTGCATTTATTACTATCAGGGTTATCCAAAGAGATCCGAATTGCTTGAGAAAGGTAACGAACGCTGAAAATCAGCGTTCGGTTACCTTTCCTGGCCATTCGGCTATCCGAGAGCAGGCAATTCGCCAAATCCTGGCGAATTGCCTGCACATACGGTGCCTGTTCGGTTCCTGTTCGAGTGCAGTGAATCCCATGAAAAAGCACTGCTTCGGCTATTCAGAGAACACAAACCAGCAGTGAAAGGTTCCCGAAATGCCGTGTCATTCGGTGGTTTATTCGGCAAATTTATTCAGGAGAATCCCATAGGCTTCAATGTTAAAAATATTCCCGTTTTAATTCAATATCTAATAAACCGTTCATTATAAAATTCTGCAGCAAAAAGTCTCTTTATTCATTGATTTTTTAGGATACTTTAAGCATTTTTCTGATTTTTTTTTTTTTTAAAAAAGTCCGATTTTTTTTTTTTTTTTTTTTTCAGTTTGCTTATTTTTTTGTAACAGCTCTCTTTATTATCATTCCCTGGACCTCCTGTGAAAATTTCAGACATTTTCGCTCAGTAGTTTCTTTGCAAACAGCGTTTCTTTTTCCCAGATTCATACAAATGGTTTTTCTAATTTATTCACTGCCTCCTCTACGTCACAGCTGCTTCGGCTCTGTGTGATTCGGCTCCTTTTCGGCTCCTGTTCGGCTCCTTTTCGGCTTTTTCGAAGGTTAATCCAGATGTTTTTGCTTGTTTTCAGCGTGCATTAGGTTAGTGTTCGTCAGGTTTTCGGCAGCTTTTCCCTGCAATTCGGGGACCCTGTGCTGTTTGCTGAATACACCGCAGGGTCACCGAAATGCAATCGGCAAAAGGAACCGAATTGAAGAGAACGAAAAGTCACCGAACGTGCGGTGACTTTTCGAA
The DNA here is from genome assembly GCA_009667805.1 of Leptobrachium leishanense. Taxonomy (NCBI): domain Eukaryota; kingdom Metazoa; phylum Chordata; class Amphibia; order Anura; family Megophryidae; genus Leptobrachium; species Leptobrachium leishanense. The sequence continues at coordinate 130,775,074 of CM019064.1, forward strand.
TCTCTTTGGATAACCCTGTTTGTATTTCTGTAACGACTGTAAAATTTCAATGTTCTTGAACTCAGGACATACTTGAATATGCGAGAAATCTCAATGTATCCTTCCTGGTAAAATACTTTGCAAATAAATAAATAAATGTTGTTTTGCCACCTGTATTAACTATAGGCGGATGACCAGCTGTTTTCTGATTTTTTTTTTGGGCTGGTTTGCAGAGGCTTATCGGATGAGATCCGATGTTTTCCAGTGGGTTTTTTCAGCTAATCGGATCCTATAATTTCAGCTGTTTGCGGCGGTTTTTATTTTCAGTTTTTATTTTATTCCAGTGGAATTTTGGTGCTCTTTGATTAATCCCTTAAATATTAAATGCAAATATCGCAATCTGCAGGACATAGAATATGAGCACGGTGAATGTAATATGGGCTGAAATAAAGTATCTAACAGCACATTAAATAATTTTAATGCTACCTAATACTATTTCTCACACTACCCAAGAGCCAAAGTTACTGTAACTGTCCCCATGTACACTTTAGGCTGGGGTCAGATGAGCGCACTAGATGAGCCCGAACAGACGTGCCTCCTGATGTCCGTCGCAGCGTTGTGATGCTTCGACGAGGCCGGTCACACGCTGTAGCACGCGCACAAATTGCCCACGCTACAAGCGGCCGTGCAGAAAGCCTCCCTGTCAAAACGCTAGACGCGCCTTGGACGGGGCTGCAAAGCACGATCCTCCATAGGGGGAATCGAGCCTTGCAGCGCTAACTGCGCTCAGTGATGTGGCCACTGGCCAGGCGGGCGTCAGAGTAGAAGGACATCCGCTCTCACGGACGTTCCTTCCACTTTTAAAAACGCTTGTTGGACCCCGGCCTTACTAGCAACAGCTCCACTACCAAAACATGTGTTACATGTATGGGCTGCTAGGTTTTTTTGAAGCTATAATGCAGTTTGTTACTTAGGTGATATTTCCTATAGTTACATGAGTTACATAACCTTTTTTCGTAAACCGTTTTTGATGTTTACAAAGTATATTTCAATTCGCACAGTCAATAATGAAGGAGCTGCCTGCGAAGAAACATTGCAGCGAATTTCTTTGCTAAAAAGCAACATTTGCTTAACTTGTACCGTATTTATAATTTGGCCTCTTGTACCTATTTGTCTGGATTCCATAATAGCCTGTGCTTTATCAGCAGTGTCTTTATTCAGAGCCACCAGCATGTCTTCAATTGTAGCAAGTCTCCACAATGATAATTTTCTGCTCCCGTGGCTCAGCTCTATTCATCTGCTGGAACGTAATTAGCATCTCCGATGTGCTCCTTTTATATGACCAACTAATTGCTTCTTGGTTCAGGAGCCATTTATACCTATCTATTTAGACTTGTTATATCCAATTAGAGACCAACCCAGGCAGAAATTTGTAATATGTGGATAATGTTTCCTGACAAAATGACATGTTACACTGATATTAGACCTGTAATTTGAAAAGGCATTAAATTGCATAGTATTAAAAAAGTTTATATATGCAGATAGTCAGAAAGACAGAAATATATAGATGGGTAGATAAAGCAGACCAAGTACAGAGCACTCAACATAACTGTACATCTAAAGAGGTTAAAGCCTGACACCTAACTTTGGTTTGAAAAAGATGGGGCTTCAGTTACAAGATGTGATCCCACATTACATAAGCCTGCCACAAATGTCAATGTTCCCCATAAGGGAGGTCCCTTTGCAAACCTAATACTTCCTCTTATGAGACTAACACAGTTTTTAGTAAGCCTTGCAATGGAGAACCTGTAAACCATGTGACAGGGTGCGGTGCACACTCAGGAGGTGGTCGGACAACACATTACAATATCACACAACCAACAAAAGGGCAGCATAGTCAGAACATGTATATTTCATAACAGTGCTACTGAGACCAATAGGCACAACATACAAAATACAAAGCACTCAACCCAACCATACATCTAAAGAGGTTAAAAAGACCTAAAATTTGTTTACATAATGTAACTGAACCCTCATCTTTTTTAATCACATAATGTGCCGGCCACAACTGTTAACTGTTTACCCCATTGTTGTGTGTGTAGATGGATAGATAGACATATTACTGACGTAAAGGTTTATGTTGATTTTACTGGGTCTTCCTCAGCCTCTGTTTATCACATGTCTCCTATCACTGACTTTTCATAATTTTGTATTACAATATATACTGGAATATTCTATGGGTGGAATTCACTAAAGGTCGATGTGGTGGCAATGGGGATCAAAACCCTTATGAGCGGACATGGCCAAGCCACTATACATGGCATTTTGACATTAGACGAGAACATCACTAATGGGCTGAACAGCCAAAAAAAGTCTCAAACGGGTGCAGGATAAATTTAGTCAACCCTAATCTACACAGTATCAATATTTTGCGGTTGGCCAGCAGAATCCTATTATACAGTACAAAAGTTTTCTATAGCATTGTTGGAAACCTGTCAGTTCAATCTTAGTTTGCAGTAGGTTTATAGTAATTTTGCATAACGTACATGGTTAAATATATACACTATATTGCCAAAAGTATTCGCTCACCCATCCAAATAATCAGAATCAGGTGTTCCAATCACTGCCATGGCCACAGGTATATAAAATCAAGCACCTAGGCTTGCAGACTGTTTTAACATACATTTGTGAAAGAATGGGTCGCTCTCAGGAGCTCAGTGAATTCCAGCGTCAAACTGTGATAGAATGCCACCTGTGCAACAAATCCAGTCGTGAAATTTCCTCGCTCCTAAATATTCCACAGTCAACTGTCAGCTGTATTATAAAAATGTGGAAGTGTTTGGGAACGACAGCAACTCAGCCACGAAGTGGTAGGCCACATAAACTGACAGAGCGGGGTCAGCGGATGCTGAGGCGCATAGTGCGAAGAGGCTGCCAACTTTCTGCAGAGTCAATCGCTACAGACCTCCAAACTTCATGTGACCATCAGATTAGCTCAAGAACAGTGCACAGATAGCTTCATAGAATGGGTTTCCATGGCTGAGCAGCTGCATCCAAGCCATACATCACCAGGTCCAAGTGCAATGGAAAATGTTGGATGCAGTGGTGTAAAGCACGCCGCCACTGGACTCTAGAGCAGTGGAGACGCGTTCTCTGGAGTGACGAATCGTGCTTCTCCATCTGGCAATCTGATGGATGAGTCTGGGTTTGGCGGTTGCCAGGAGAACGGTACTTGTCTGACTGCATTGTGCCAAGTGTAAAGTTTGGTGGAGGGGGGATTATGGTGTGGGGTTGGTTTTCAGGAGCTGGGCTTGGCCCCTTAGTTCCAGTGAAAGGAACTCTGAATGCTTCAGCATACCAAGACATTTTGGACAATTCCGTGCTCCCAACTTTGTGGGAACAGTTTGGAGCTGGCCCCTTCCTCTTCCAACATGACTGTGCACCAGTGCACAAAGCAAGGTCAATAAAGACATGGATGACAGAGTCTGGTGTGGGTGAACTTGACTGGCCTGCACAGAGTCCTGACCTCAACCCGATAGAACACCTTTGGGGATGAATTAGAGCGGAGACTGAGAGCCAGGCCTTCTCGTCCAACATCAGTGTGTGACCTCACAAATGCGCTTCTGGAAGAATGGTCAAAAATTCCCATAAACACACTCCTAAACCTTGTGGACAGCCTTCCCAGAAGAGTTGAAGCTGTTATAGCTGCAAAGGGTGGACCAACGTCATATTGAACCCTATGGATTAGGAATGGGATATCACTTAAGTTCATATGCGAGTCAAGGCAGGTGAGCGAATACTTTTAGCAATATAGTGTATAAATGGATACATACTAATATGTACATACTATACCAGAACTGTCCTCCTCTTGTTTTAACATCCACTGTCCCGAATTGTATAATAGCATACCACTGGTGTGTCAACAATATTAACATAGTGAACCACTGTGCCATATACTGTACATTATAATTCCCAAGAGAGCTTCTTGTCTTAATTTAGTTTTTGCCCATGTGTTTTGCTCGCTATTGCAGACTCATTTGCAGATCTGCTCTTGGGAGTTCAAGTGATATATCACGACAACAGAGTGGGAAATCACAAAAGTGTGTATATAAGCAGCAAAAGATTTTTCCCCATCTGTCGATCCTCGCCACTGTGAAGTTGCCCCGTATTTCGGGGACTGCATATTTTTCAACTACTTTACAATTTTGCACGTGTTGGCAAAGGTCTTTAGTGTACATTGGTATTTGTTCTGTATTTTTTTTATCATGATAAAGAAACATAGCATTGTATATTAGTCTTCTGCATTCATATCTGGAAGAACTGCGATTCATCCAAATTTTTGGCAGTTCATCAACTCATCCGGATAATGAAGCAACGAGCCGCACATGAACAAGTAACTATTGAATGATCCGTCAGAGATGACTGATGACACTAGCTTAGCGAAACACATCTCAATTGTTTTATGCTTTTAAATCTTGATTTGTACTTTATTAGAGCTATATTTTATCTGTCTTAATGCTATAGCATCTACTTTGGGTCATGGGGATCAGCGTTTCCACAAATGCATCTATGCCTTATTACTGAGCCAGTAGTAACATACAGACTCATAACCACATTAGTTTATGCAATTCTTTATATGTTAGTTTTATTTGCCTCTATATGTTTGCTATGATGTCTGCATTTCTTCATATTTTTTAAGATTCATATATAATATCGTTTGGGGGTAGGGTTAAATCCCATAAACCCAAAGTGCATATATTGAGCAAAACATTCTTATATATATATGTTTATGTTTACCGGCAGGATAGAGTAGAGGTAACATCACTGCTCTATAACCGTGGAGACCCAGGTTTGAATCGCGGCCAGAGCAACTTTTCAGTAAGTGTCCTTAGGGAAGACACCTAACGGTACATACTTGCCTACTACACAATATTGTCTGTGGAGCCCAGTGGGGACATCTCTGCCCTTCGACCATGGGGAAGCAAGTCAAATCCCGTTCAGCACATCTCTCCACTACATCCGTGGAAAAGCAGGTCTCAACTTTACTGGAAGCGGGTTCAACCTAACCATCAGGTCGCTGATCTACAATCATGGAATGCCAACTAGATCCCACTCAGACGCCACCAGCGAGTGTCCTGGACAAGACACATAATGATATGGATGCGCCTACCTCACAAAAATACTTTTACTTCTCATAGATTGTAAATTCCCCCTGGGAAAAGGGCCCCTCTGAATCAGACCATATCATTCATGTGTGGTATTCTATTGTATCAACCCCTTGTACACTGATCTTCTAAAGCGCTGCAGAATTTGTGGCGCTATATAAATAAAGGATAATAATAATTATTATATATAGGCTCAACCATTGTGAGTGGATAACAATGCAACGTTACACATCTTACCATTTATTATGTATATAAAATTGCACTTTTTGTGTTTTGGTTTTCTTCTTTTTCTATTTATACGGATTGTATATGAATGAAACCCCTACAAACGGTAATATTTCACTCTTATTTGGCTATCCTAACACAGTGGCATATAACTATCTGATTTCTTTAAAAGTCTCAAACAATTATGCAATTATTTTAAGTCACCTGATGTAATGTAGAACATAAAGAGGCAGAAAGGGAGAGTAATACCAGCGATTTGACCCAAATGAATGGCTGCTATTGGATATCTACAGTGTGATTGGCCTTTTCTGTCTCTTGATGTTCTGGATTGGGTAGTTTATCACTATGGGTTGAGTGGAACCAGGTCCTGGGATCATGCGCAATGCGTTTGCCCTTCTATTTGTTTATTGTGTTTCTGAAACAAGGGATTCACATCTTTCAGATCTGAAGAGCCGTGGGAACATCCATTTTGAAAGGGTCTCAAGGGCACCGGTGATCCATTAAGGCAAGCTCTCCGTCTGACTGCTGAAATATAAAAATAACCCTTTTAACAGCAATAAACAACATTTCTGTGCTGGCCACAGGGAGCCTCAAACACTTTTTATTTTTCCCACAGTAACATCTTGTCCATTCAGTTATTTAAGTTAAGGTATGTCTTTTAAAGCACTGGTGGAACATTTCACAGAGTTTTATGTCGATAGCTGAGAAGGTGTAAAAGACAGGCTCTTTGGCCTTTGCTGTAAAGCTCAGCTGCAAAATTAAATGATTCTGGGATAGAACTACAATTATAAAATCTTAAAAACATATCATGACAGCTTCACTATGGACATGGGAAGCGTGGAAAAACATAAATTTGTCTAGCATAGACGTGCAACACATTCTTTCTTTATAAACTGTTTTAAAGATTTAAACAAAGCAGTAACAATTACAATAATGTAAGAATGATAAATAGTATTACTATAGATAACTTTTACAATTGCCAGAGATGCTTCTATACAATATTACAGTCTTAAAAAGTAAAATTATGAAAAATGTAATGGATCTAATAAGGTTAAATAAAAATATATTGAATAACCATTCAGCTGTTATGCTTTAACCTTAATTAGAAATAAAGACAGGATTATTTTCATTATTATTTAAAGAAATAAAAATAAACGTATAATTATATAATATATTTGAATGTCTATTTTTTTACAGTCTTATTTTAGTTGTATTATTGTCTATTCTGTACCTGTATTTGAAAGGCCCTGGTGAAAATAACATCAGTAAAATATCACTCTGGCCTAAAATCATGAAGCATTGTAATTGATAACCAAGTTGTGAAGTCCTGCAAGTAAATCACTGCTAGAAAAACCTAAAAGACACCATGAACTGCAGCAGTATAGTCGAGACACAATCCCCAGGCCATAACGAGTATATGAACCCAGACACACGGGTAGTCGAGAATGAAATGAACTGAATTTAGCCTAATGCAGCTCAAACAAAAGCAAATAAGACACTGTAAAAATTTTTAGCTGAGGGTTTGTATGTATCTATATATATAAACGCGAAAGTCCTGACTGACTGACTGACTCATCAACGCCCAGCTGAAACCGTTTAACCTAGGAATGTGAAATTTTGAAGATGCACTGTTTTTATGATGTAGGCACCCACTAAGGAAGGATTTTTGGAAACTACACCCCTAAGGGGTGAAAAAGGGGGTTGAATATTTTAAGCAGGATACCTATAGCTCAAAATCAGAAGATGTTACAGACGTGAAAATCGGTATTTAGATTCGTCTTGAAAAATAAAAAGACACGTATTTTACCATTTTCTGAAAATTCCATGGGGGGGCCAAAATTAGGGGTTAGATACATCTATATATATATATATATATACGTGAAAGTCCTGACTGACTGACTCATCAACGCCCAGCTGAAACCGTTTAACCTAGGAACGTGAAATTTTGAAGGTGCACTGTTTTGTGATGTAGGCGCCCACTAAGGAAGGATTTTTGGAAAATCCACCCATAAGGGGGTGAAAAAGGGGGTTGAATATTTTTAACAGCATACCTATAGCTCAAAAACAGAAGATGCTACAGATGTGAAAGTCGGTATTTAGATTCATCTTGAAAAATAAAAAAACACGGATTTTACCATTTTTCAAAAATCCAAGTGGGGACGCGAAAAAAGGGGGTTGAATATTTTAAATATTTTAAACCGGATACCTGTATCTCCAAAACAGACGATGTTACAGACCTGAAAATTGGTATAGATTCGTCTTGAAAAATAAAACAACATGGATTTTACCATGTTCTGAAAATTCCTTGGGGGGGCAAAAAGGGGGGTTGAATACTTTTATCAGTATACCTATATTTCAAAAACGAAAGATGTTACGGGTGTGAAATTTGGTATTTACAATCTTTGTGAAAAAAACCAAACATGTTTTTTGCCATATTCCACAAATCCAATTGGGGGGGGGGTTGGGGGAAAGGGGTCTGAATATTTTTATCATTATACCTATATTTCAAAAACCAAAGATGTTACAGACGTGAAATTTGGTATTTACAATCTTCTTGAAAAATAAAAACAGGTGTTTTAACATTTTCCAAAAATCCCAAGTGGGGGGGTGAAAAAAAGGGGGGCTGAATACTTTTAAACAGGATACCTATATCTCAAAAACAGAAGATGTTACATACGTGAAAATTGGTATTTAGATTCGTCTTGAGAAACAAAAACCACCTATTTTACCATTTTCAAAAAATTCAGTGGGAGGGGGCAAAAAGGGGGGTTGAATACTTTTATCAGTATACCTATATTTCAAAAACGAAAGATGTTACAGGTGTGAAATTTGGTATTTACAATCTTCGTGAAAAAAACAAACATGTGTTTTGCCATTTTCCACAAATCCAAATAAGGGGGAGGGGTCAAGGGAAAGGGGTCTGAATACTTTTGTCAGTATATCTATAGTTCAAAAACCAAGATGTTACAGGTGTGAAGTTTGGTAATTACAATCTTTTGAAAATAAAGAAACACGCGTTTTACCATTTTCCAAAAATTCAAGTGGGGGGGTAAAAAAAGGGGGGGATGAATACTTTTAAACAGGATACCTACATCTCAAAAACAGAAGATGTTACAGACGTGAAAATTGGTATTTAGATTTGTCTTGAGAAACAAAAAAACACCTATTTTACCATTTTCCAAAAATCCAGTGGGAGGGGGAAAAAAGGGGTGTTGAATACTTTTATCAGTATACCTATATTTCCAAAAACCAAAGATGTTACAGGTGTGAAATCTGGCACTTACAATCTTCTTGAAAAATAAAAAAACACATGTTTTACCATTTTCCAAGAATCCCATGTGGTGGGTGAAAAAGGGGGTGAATACTTTTCAACAGGATACCTATATCTCAAAAACAGAAGATGTTACAGATGTGAAAATTGGCATTTAGATTCGTCTTGAAAATAAAACAACACGTATTTTACCATTTTCCAAAAATCCAGTGGGGGGGCAAAAAGGGGGATGAATACCTTTATCACTATACCTATATTTCAAAAACCAATGATGTTACAGGTGTGAAATTCGATATTTACAATCGTTGTGCAAAAAAACCCCATGTTTTACCATTTTCGTAAAATCCAGTTAAGGGGGGTGGGGGAAAGGGATGTGAATACTTTTATCAGTATACCTATATTTCAAAAACCAAAGATGTTACAGGTGTGAAATTTGGCACTTATATTCTTCTTGAAAAATAAAAAAACACGTGTTTTACAATTTTCCAACTCAAGTTTTTTTAAAAAAACAATTTTAACAAATCCTAAATCCACGCGAGCGAAGCCGCGGGTAAGAGCTAGTATAATATAATTACTTTAAGCATTTTTAATAACATTAATTGCGAATTATGCACTATATTCCCTTGTTGTCGATAAGCTAACTACAGGAAATGGTACACCTAACCAAGATGTTACAGGTGTGAAGTTTGGTAATTACAATCTTTTGAAAATAAAGAAACACGCGTTTTACCATTTTCCAAAAATTCAAGTGGGGGGGTAAAAAAAGGGGGGATGAATACTTTTAAACAGGATACCTACATCTCAAAAACAGAAGATGTTACAGACGTGAAAATTGGTATTTAGATTTGTTTCCATTCATCGCGCAAGTTGAGCTTGTGGCTTGGATGCAGCCGTTTCCCTGTGCGAGGTTACTGTACATTAACGTCTCCTATACTTATTCTGAGTGACGCTAATTGTAACTTTTGCGTAGAAGCACAGGCTATTCCAAAATAGCTTGCACTTCCACACAAGAGACGGTATTTTACTGAGAAATACAGACTCTTAAAAGCTGGTGTTAAATGCAAAATCATTGAACTCTCTCTAACTCCCCCATATAAACCTCATTTCATGGTGAAAAGGGAGGTGCGATCCACCACTTCAGCCACCGCAAACCCGCCGAAAACTCACTGCAAAACCCGGCAAAGGCACACCGAAAACACGCAAAAACATCTGGATTAACCCCGCCGAAAAAGCCGGAAATGCCAGAAAAACCTGAGCAGGAGCCGACCACACACAGCTCAGCCGTCGGAAAAACCCAACACTGCAGACAAATGGATTAAAAAAAAAACCAGTTTGCTTGAATGTTTGAAAAGTGAAACGCTGTTTGCAAAGAAACTACTGAGCGAAAATGTCTGAAATTTGCATAGGAGATCCAAGGAATGATAATAAAAAGGGCTGTTACAGAAAAAAGAAAAAATGTTTAAAACAAATATTTTAAAAAAATCTGAAAAAATATTTTGGCAACAAAATCACGAAAAATGCTTAAAATATCCCAGACAAATCTATAAATAAAGAGACTTTTTACTGTAGAATATTATAATCAACGGTTTATTAGATATTGAATTAAAATGGGAATATTTTTAACATTGAAGCCTATGGGATTCGCCTGAATAAACCTGACAAATTAAACCACCGAATGGCAGGGCAATTCGGCCACTTTCACTGCTGGGTTTTGCTCTCTGAATAGCTGAAGCATTGCTTCTCTGTGGGGATTCACTGCCCTCGAACAGGCACCGTAGGTGCAGGCAATTCGCCAGGATTTGGCGAATTGCCTGCTCTCTGGATAGCCGAATGGCCAAGAAAGGTAACCGAACGCTGATTTTCAGCGTACGGTTCCCTTTCGGGAAGGCCCAAAAATAAATTTCGGGGTCAGGGACAGTGACGTTTTAGTGGTAGAAAGAATGTGTGAGTGAACCACAGTCCAAAACACCTGTGTGGCCAGGCAACTCCAAAAGCAATGGTAAAGGTCAGCCTGTGGTTCAGGGCATTTAAACCAAAGAGGATTTCCAACCCATACAAAACAATCTACTAGGTGAATAATAGGCATAATGGATTGTTTTCAAAAGCATTTCGTGGTAGGATATCACGGGAAGGAGTTTAACCATATATGTGTGAGTCATTAGGAGATCATCTACATTGTGTTGTGAAAAGTGAGCTAGCCACTGCAAAGGCCCTGATGTCAGTCCAGACCAATCAGTTATGTGGAGTAGGATGTTATACAAGGAGGATATGGAGTAATTGTGTATTGGTCTGTTTTAGGGATGTGCGTTTCGGGTTTCGGAATTTCGGAATTTTCACGAACTTTCCAGATTCATGCATTCGGATTCGGCCAATTTTCTGAAAATTTTCGGATCTGAAAACAGCAGATCCGAACAAATTTCCGAATGGACTAGAAATGTGTAAAATCAAAATTCATTCCATTCGTGATTTCGGCTCCATTCCTGATTTCGGTTCCATTTCAGTAATTTCGGACATCGTATTTTTCAGTTATATTGCTGATTCTGTAATTTTGTATCATTCCCATCTCAATGTATCCTTCCTGGAAAACCAGAGAAATCTCAATGTATCCTTCCCGGGAAACCAGAGAAATCTCAATGTATCCTTCTTGCAAAACATAAGAAATCTCAATGTATCCTTCCCGGGAAACCAGAGAAATCTCAATGTATCCTTCTTGTAAAACATTAGAAATCTCAATGTATCCTTCCCGGGAAACCAGAGAAATCTCAATGTATCCTTCTTGTAAAACATAAGAAATCTCAATGTATCCTTCTTGTAAAACATGAGAAATCTCAATGGTAGAATTATCGTATCGGCAGAATTATCATATCGACAGAATTATCGTATCGACAGAAATATCAGATCCAAAAAACCATTAGTTTACGTCAAAACGAATAGACACTTTGAAACGAGGAGAACAGATGTTCCCAAAAATCACGAAAAAAAAGTCGATACGAAAAACGAACCGAACCGAAATGGAAATCGGCCGAAACAAAAATTTACAAAATCCGAATGAACCGAACCAAATTGAACCGAAAAAAAAAATCGGTGCACAAGTCTAGTCTGTTTTGAATATGATTGTCCAGTCTTGGTTTGTGAAGGCTAAGGTTACCTTGTTAAGAAAGGAGCAGACCTGAAAATAAACAAACCATGGGAATGACTGCGTAGGAGTTTTGGCCTTCAGGGCCATTATGGGAAGGATAGTTTTGGTGGAAGGTTTCAGGAATTAGAAACATAGAAAATGTCAGCAGATAAGAACCTTTCGGCCCATCTAGTCTGCCCAATTACATGGATACTTTACCTGGATTTATCTTTTTTTAAGATAGCCTTATGGCTATCCCATATCCCATAATTGGTATGGGAAGTGTAGTCCTCCCTTCTCCTAATCTATAAAGAGTATAGTAGACCCTCCCTATACAAATTTGAGGTTTGCCACTACTGGGAGGAAGAGAAAGGAAATTGGATTGGCAGATTATTTTAATCAGGATAGCTTCCAAGCTTTAATGGTGACAGTGATGAGTGGAAAGTCTTGCAAGCATGGTGAGAGGTCTAGGTAAGGGGTGTGAAGTAGGGAAGGGAAAGAGATTCTTGGGATTAATGGTGTTTCTAATGGGATATCAGAGAATTTACTATTTTGTATTTCTGTAACCAATCAATGTTCTCGAACCCAGGACATACTTGAAAACGAGAGAAATCTCAATGTATCCTTCCTGGTAAAATCCTTTTATAAATAAATAAATAAAATTGTGTGATGGCATTGTACCACTATATTGTAATTTTTGATGTTGGAAAGATTAACACCACCATGATGTTTAGGAAGAGAGAGTGCAGAGGCTGTGCTTCTATTGTGGATCAAGATGCCATTTTTTGTCGTTAAGGCAGGCACCTGGTGTGTGTAGCAGATAAAAATCAGCAGTCAAGCCTCAGACAGAGTTTGTTTTGGGCGTTGTGTATGACAGTTGGCAGTGCTCAATTAGCCATCAGCTGTAACGAACTGTATAGCGCTCGCACTGAAGTTGCGTTGTTTGGATTATAGAGAGCAGATTTTTCTGACAACCAGAGACAGTGAAAACAAAGCTATTCTTCCAAGACAGGGAGTAGACACACAGTCTAGAATCACACTTAAGCTCGATTGGTTTCGTGACAAAAGTACAACTTAGTGTTACAACATAATCATAATCGATCTGGGAATTAAACACAGTATATGAAATCGTAATAGTAGTATTTTTATGTTCGTTCGTATATAAAGGTTTACCATAGCATATGAGTTGTGCAGACAGCAGGGCAGTAACCTCAGAGAAAAACCTTATTTTCGTAAGTCTTTCGGATCGTACAGATTTCGGATCGTAAGTAGTATATGCAGAGCTCACAGCATGATAGTCAAACCCACAGTAAGGGGATAAACCAGAGAATCGTCAAGGTAGCAAACTGGGTCAATATACGTAATCAAGGTCCTCAGATAGAAATGGGTCGGCGACAAATCAATAAGTCTCAATAGCAAACAGGCGATGCGGGAAGTAAACTCCACATCAGGGCAACGAGGCAACTCCTCGCGCCCTGCTTTAAACCCCGCGTCTCCTTGTGACCGCGCCAGACCCCACCCCCTCAGACGCCACTCGGCCATCCTGGAATGCTGGCACCTGACCCACAAGTGCCATAGAACCATGTCTAGACCCCCCCCCCCAGGAGGGCAGCAGGGGCCGAGGATGTAACAGCAGCAGGGGGGATGATAACAGCTGTGATTGATATGTGTTTCTAAGATCTCCTGTAGTGTTTATCAGATTTATGAAAGTGGAAAAAGACTAATAGTCATGTAATCTTTCTTTTTACTCTGCCTAGCAACAGTTGAGGAAGCAATGATACTGCTTAAAGGGACATAACACATTTTATCAATTAGGCACATGTTTAATGACCCAAAAAAAGCAGAAATTTAGTTACCAGAGATAGGTTCTTGCAGAAAATATTGATTACGTTGCATTAGTAACACATTTTTTAAAAAACATGTTATTTTAATACAGTGTTAAAGGCAGTGGTGGCTCGTCCATAGAGTCAGATGGGACAGCACCCTACCATATTTTTTGGAATAAAAAAATGAAACTTAATAAAAAGAATAATACAGAAACTGCCACATAACCATAATATAAAGGACATTTTAGTCAAGACTATGCTTTAAAAATAACTTTTTAAATTATTATTGAAACATATTCAGTATATATGAGCCCACTTGAAAAAGTCGCCAAGTAGGTAGTGGTTGGGTACCTACTTGCTCTTGTTCATTCGTAGATATATTGGTTTTGTTAGCTAAGTAATGTGGGAATGGTAGCTCAGTAATTGTTTTCTGATGTAAACTCCCATTCAATAAAAGTCTGTGAAGATTGTATGAATTTATTCCCAGCTGCAGATTGTTGGAATGGCAGTTAAGTAGTCTGCATTGGTTTGTGGGCTTCCTATTCATGATGGCTAATATAAACTGTAAACTATATGTTCCAGTAATAATGGTTACAGCTCTGCATCGCCTTATATAACACTTGACACGGTGAGCATTTTTTTTTTATTGAGAATGTATTTTACCAGGAAGGATACATTGAGATTTAAATTGGAAATATACGGCCTATACTAAGGCAGGTAAATAAGTGGAAGCACGAAAGAAAACCCCTTCTGCTTATTTCTTGTTATGCTGCAAGACTGAGCATTACTTCCTGCATACTCCTGAGGATGCCAGTGTTAACCCTTTCGCTGCTGAGGCATTTCACGCCTCTGTGCTGAGCTCATTTTTACCTGTTTTGCTCATCATGTTTAAACGCGTTTTGAAGCCTAATTTTTAGTATATGACCCGGACATATTATATATTGTTCTTTCCAGCAGACTCGGCAGATTCATAATATGTCATTATTATACGTATATGTCATGCCCTGTCTGTATAATATAACAAAAAATGCAATAAAATTAGAATTTTCAATAATTCATAACATGTAAAGTGTTTTTTTTTCACATTTTAACATGCGAGCAATTGCGGTTATATTTGTATGGGGTGCGCTCGTTAAAAAAATTAGAAATGGGGTCTCGTTACATTTTTTTGGGGGGAAAATTACTCGATTTTTAACAAACACACCCCAAACAAAAATCGTTAGTACAGCATCATTGTTCACATTATAATTGAAATGGGAACAATATTGCTGCATTAACAAAACAAAAAAACCCCAAAAACTTGTTTATTTTTGTTTTATAAAAAATGTTTAAATATGCTAGATGTCAGCCGGGGGGGCCAGCAATCAGCCGGGATCGTGGCTGATTGCTGCCTCCTGTGCTAAGACGCGCTCAGCGCGTCCGTAGCACAGGAGAACCACTTGGCTGGACGCGCTGAGCGTGTCCATAGCAGCCAATTGGTTAATGGTGAAACACGTTGAGTGATGGCGTGCTTACTCCCATGCAGATTGTGTTTTTGATTTTAATAATTTTTTAGTCTCTGTAGCTTGGTGTTGATTTTGGGGTGGGTTGGCTCTTAGCTGATTTTTGGCCTCAACCTTTCCTTTATCTATTGCAATTTCACTTGCCACTCATCCTATTGGGAAGTCTCTCTATAGGCTTCTCTCTGTCCTATTATGCGGACCCACGAAGGCCCGTTTCTTCACTTTGATAGGAGTTGACAGAATTTAGGTTGTTTGTATCCCATATGAGAGACTTATCTAGGTGCACCTAAGTGGTATTTATTACGCTGACTGGAGCCACAGAGACTTTTTATCCTTTTCCTTGGTTTGTCATTATGTTTTTCTGTTTTTTAGTTTCCAATAAAAGCTACATTTTACTTACTATCTCAGTCAGTCAATATCCTTTGTTCTATACATCGAGATTTCTCACATTTTGAAGTATGTCCTGGGTGGCGAGTATGTACTGTTATGTGTCTTGCCCAAGGACACTTTCTGGAGAGGTGTTCTTGCCAGGATTTTAACCTGTGTCTCCACAGTCTCCATGGTTATAGAGCAGTGATGTTACCTCTACTCCACCTAGCTGGTACATTTATTGATTTATCAATTTACTATGTAGAGTGCTTTTGCTCATGCATAGATACACTATATTGCCAAAAGTATTCACTCACCTGCCTTGACTCGCATATGAATTTAAGTGATATCCCATTCCTAATCCATAGGGTTCAATATGACCTCGGTCCACCCTTTGCAGCTATAACAGCTTCAACTCTTCTGGGAAGGCTGTCCACAAGGTTTAGGAGTATGTTTATGGGAATTTTAAACCATTCTTCCAGAAGCGCATTTGTGAGGTCACACACTGATGTTGGACGAGAAGGCCTGGCTCTCAGTCTCCGCTCTAATTCATCCCAAAGGTGTTCTATCGGGTTGAGGTCAGGACTCTGTGCAGGCCAGTCAAGTTCATCCACACCAGACTCTGTCATCCATGTCTTTATGGACCTTGCTTTGTGCACTGGTGCACAGTCCTGTTGGAAGAGGAAGGTGCCAGCTCCAAACTGTTCCCACAAAGTTGGGAGCATGGAATTGTCCAAAATGTCTTGGTATGCTGAAGCATTCAGAGTTCCTTTCACTGGAACTAAGGGGCCAAGCCCAGCTCCTGAAAAACAACCCCACACCATAATCCCCCCCTCCACCAAACTTTACACTTGGCACAATGCAGTCAGGCAAGTACCGTTCTCCTGGCAACTGCCAAACCCAGACTCGTCCATCAGATTGCCAGATGGAGAAGCGCGATTCGTCACTCCAGAGAACGTGTCTCCACTGCTCTAGAGTACAGTGGTGGCGTGCTTTACACCACTGTATCCAACGCTTTGCATTGCGCTTGGTGATGTATGGCTTGGATGCAGCTGCTCGGCCATGGAAACCTATTCCTTGAAGCTCTCTGCGCACTGTTCTTGAGTTAATCTGAAGGCCACATGAAGTTTGGAGGTCTGTAGCAATTGACTCTGCAGAAAGCTGGCGACCTCGTCGTACTATGCGCCTCAGCATCTGCTGACCCCGCTCCTTCAGTTTACGTGGCCTACCACTTCGTGGCTTGTTGCTGTCGTTCCCAAACACTTCCCCTTTCACGACTGGATTTGTTGCACAGGTGGCATCCTATCACAGTTCCACGCTGGAATTCACTGAGCTCCTGAGAGCGACCTTTTCTTTCACAAATGTTTATGAAAACAGTCTGCATGCCTAGGTGCTTGATTTTATACATCTGTGGCCATAGAAGTGATTGGAACACCTGATTCTGATTATTTGGATGGGTGAGCGAATACTTTTGGCAATATAGTGTACATTGGTTTTGTAATCTAAGTAATGTGGGAATAGTATTTCAGTACTTGTTCACTGGTTTAGGCTTGTGTCAGACGAGCGCACTGATCACGTCCGTGTTGCCGCACATTTGTACATCCGTTATAGCATAAAATTATGATCAATAGAGACCACACACGAAGTACGTCCGCACAGAACTGCGCACACACAATGGACGTGGCACCGGATGCAATTTAGGCAAGAACGTAAATCCGCTAGAACAGGCGCACAGAGTGCGCCACGTCCGCAACGTCCGCATAGCTTTGTGTGTGAGTGATGAACGAGCTCAGACGGACTGCATTTATGACAGACAAAATGGTTCTTCATTTAATTTATTTTCCCTTCTACATCCGTCAAGAATAACATAAGTGAAAAAAAACGGACTGTGTGGCCACTACTGCGTCTTCCGTCAAAAAGTGCGTATGTACTGCATGGACGCACATTCTGTACAAAATGCATTCGTCTGACACCAGCCTTAGGCTCCTAATCAATGAGAGCCAGTGTAGATTGTATGTGATTGCTTCTTTTGATGTAGGAGACTATATTAATATGAAAAAGATAATTAATGTACACCTTATTGAAGGGGGATATTGTTTAGTGGACATAGCAGTATATAGGAAAGCCCTGATTTAAATATACAACACAGGTAGGGGTGGGTTTCATATATACAGTGGCAAGTAAAAGTATGTGAACCCTTTGGGATTACGTGGAGTTTTGCATGAATTGGTCATAAAATGTGCTCTGATATTCATCTAAGTCACAACAATTTGAAAAACACAGTCTGCTTAAAATAATACAGCACAAACATTATATGTTTTCATGTTTTTATTGAACAGAACATGTAAACATTTACAGTGCAGGGCGGAAAAAGTATGTGAACCTTTGGACTTAGTAACTGGTTGACCCTCCTTTGGCAGCAATAACCTCAACCAAATGTTTCCTGTAGTTGCAGATCAGACCTGCACAACGATCTGGAGTAATTTTGGACCACTCCTCTTCACAAAACTGTTTCAGTGTAGCAATATTCTTGGGATGTCTGGTGTGAATCTCTCTCTTAAGGTCATGCCACAGCATTTCAATCGGGTTGAGGTCAGGACTGTGACTGGGCACTCCAGAAGGCATATTTTGTTTTGTTGAAGCCATTCTTTTGTTGAATTACTTGTATGCTTTGGGTCATTGTCCTGTTGCATCACCCATCCTCTGCGGAGCTTCAGTTGGCGGACAGATGGTCTTACGTTTTCCTGCAAAATGTATTGATAAACTCTGGAATTCATTTTTCCATCAATAACAACAATCCGTCCAGGCCCTGAGGCAGCAAAGCAGCCCCAAACCATGATGCTCCCTCCGCCATGTTTTACAGTGGGGATGAGGTTTTGATGTTGGTGTGCTGTGCCTTTTTTTCACCACACATAGAGTTGTGTGTTTTTTCCAAACAACTCAATTTTGGTTTCATCTGTCCACAGAATATTTTGCCAGTAGTGCTGTGGAACATCCAGGTGCTCTTTTGCAAACTTCAAACATGCTGCAATATTCTTTTTGGACAGCAATGGCTTCCTCCATGGTGTCCTCCCATGTACTCCATTCCTGTTTAATGTTTTCCTTATTGTAGATGTGTCAACAAAAATGTTAGCATGTGCCAGAGATTTCTGTAAGTCTTTAGCTGACTCTAGGATTCTTCTTTACCTCATTAAGCATTCTGCGCTGTGCTCCTGCAGTCATCTTTACAGGACGACCATGCCTAGGGAGAGTAGCAACAGTGATGAACTTTCTCCATTTTGTAGACAGTCTGTCTTACCGTGGACACATGAACATCAAGGCTTTTGAAGATACTTTTGTAACCCTTTCCAGCTTCATGCAAGTCAACAATTCTTGATCGTAGGTCTTCTGAGAGCTCTTTTCTGCGAGGCATGGTTCACATCAGGCAGTGGTTCTTGAAACCAATAAACTCAAAACTGGTGTGGGGTTCACATACTTTTTCCACCCTGCACTGTGAATGTTTACATGTTATGTTCAATAAACACATGAAAACATATAATGTTTGTGTTGTATTATTTTAAGCAGACTGTGTTTTTCAAATTGTTGTGACTTAGACACATTTTATGACCAATTCATGCAAAACTCCATGTAATCCCAAAGGGTTCACATACTTTTTCTTGCCACTGTAGGAGTATTATTATTGTAGCCTTTACTTCCTAAAGATCACATTGACCATTTCATGTGCCCCTTGTGAACATTTAATATAGGATAACAGCAGCCTAATAACAAGCATTACAGGTCTGCATTCCTTATATTCCACTGAATTAAGCTATGACCATTTATTAAGCTACTATGCATTTTTCAGCATAATGTTATATGATCGAGAAGCATATTCTATTAGTCATATTACCTTGGAATTTCAGGTAGGATTTTAACCATTTAATTGTTACTAATAAAGTTATTTAGAAGTATATTGGTGTGGAATGTTTAGATTTCAGTAGTTCTTTGAAAAAGATAGAATGCAATTTAATAAAATTTTTAAAAAAGGCATAGAATCCATTAAGCAATGTCTGCTTGTAAAATCCACAGTCGATTTAAAAATGTGATCAGATATCCTGCAACCTAAGCAATTAATGTTAAGACTCCATAAAGGAATGCTGGTTTAACTGGATTACTGAATTCCAATAGCTACATAATATACTTTCAGTAAATAGTACCTGCTTCCCTTAGGACAGCTAGAAAAGGGGAATTACTGGTGCACTGCAAAGGTCAGAACAGCTATTAAAGTCTGACAGTGTAGTTTTATTGTTCTTATAAGTTTTCCAGGGATGCCAGCTTAAAAGAAAAGATAAAAATCTTCCCAACACTAAGCCAGTTGAAGCATTGTAAGTGAGGAGGTCATTGCACATAAGTAGAAAAAAAATCAGTAAAACAGTGAAATTATTTTTCGGCTCAGTCATCTGCCATAGTGATGTTACATTGAAGAGGTTAGCCGGATTAGTGTCTGGAGGGATGTAAGAAGGAAGAGAATTAAGACTGGAAGAGGCTTGGTATGAATACTTGATGAGGTTACAAATGGTAGAGTATGGAAACTTTGTGTTAGGAAATAGTCAGGTTTTAGTAAAGATGTTTTTACGGTTAACACCGTCACTACCCAGCATTTTTAGTTGAAAATATTTTTATCATAACATTTATTTGACACATGGGATGCAAAGTTAACAGTTAAAAATAGAGTAAAATAGAAATTATCAGCTGAGATTGCTGTTCTAAGAAAATATTTAAATAATTTAAATTCACAGATTTTTTATTTTTTCATGTATTCGTTTATCCTTTACAGAAATATTGCTGGGATGAAGGGTTCTAAACTCTGGTTTGCATCCTTTATCTTATACAATCAGGGTTATTCAGAGAAAGGTGAAACTCTGGAGAACTTTTGGAGAAGTGAAAATTCTAGTTCAAAATAGCCAAACCAGAAAACTTTTCCCATTTATCTCACTTTCCAAATCGGCTATTTTGAACTAGAGTTTTCACTTCTCCAAAAGTTCTCCAGAGTTTTCACCTTTCTCTGAATAACCTTGCTAGTTCCACGGGGTCTGTATTATCAGCATACATGCAGAAATGGCCTTTGTGTCAAATACTGAAACTGTAATAAAGATAAATAATAAATAATCAGATCTTCTGTTTATGGGGATTTGTAGTGATCATAATGAGAATATTAACAATGCAGCTTCCAAAAAATACCAAAAGATTATAAAAATAATATACGTATGTGACTGCATAATGATCGGGTATGGGAATTACAGTAGCACTTTGTATCTGTACTGTACAGGGGTTTTCAGTCATTTTAACCCCCTGAATCTTATCCCTGCACAGCAGTGATCCCTGTACAGCAGTGAGTGACCCCCAAACCTCTCCCTGTATTCTTACAATTTCCTTGCAGTTGTAATATATGTGAATTTTTTGTTACAATGAGATTTGGGGCTACTATATGTAGTTTGTTTTATCTCTCTGCAGGGTGCCTGGAGATAGATAAGACAGTGAAATTTATTTCACCATAGAAAACACACTAATCTGGTTTTAAAAATGTGTGATATTGGGTTTTTGATATGCTAATGAGTGCCTTTCAATGTATTGCAATGCAAAAGCGAGATAACTCGACTTTGGGAGTGAAGGGGTGAAAGGGTGACTTAGGAAAAGTAATTTATGGCTTAGACATATTTAGAGTTAGAGTACATTAGGTTTGGTGGTATTTAATACTGCTGAACGTTTAGGGTTTGAAAATTTTAGATTACACATTCCCCGCTTGCTTTCCGGAAAGCAGATGAGCAAGAGTTGATCGTCAGCTTTCTGTGTGGGGAATTTCTTCACCTTACAGGTTGTATGAATCAGCTCTATGTGCCCCCGCACTGAAAGAAGGGAGAGGACACCCAAGTTAATTATACATTTTGTATTCGTCACTGTGCTTAGTGTGCCCCTTTAACCATACTTTTTGTCATTGTTTTTAATATGAGGATGCTTCCATATATACTACTAGAGTTATTATCTCTCAAGGGATGTGTGGTTTAAAACCATCAACCACACATACAAATTATTTCAGCAATTCTAGCATAATTATTGGTTTCCCAGCTGAGCGTTCCTCTAAATCATCAGACATGTGAAATTCAATTAACCTCACTTGCACCCAGTTCTCTATGTAGAATATTCATGAATCTAACAAATTGTTATCAGAGGTAACACCCTATATAAGAAAGTATCTGGTTTAGCTGGCTTGATAGTATGAGCTATATATGAAATATGTTGTCAGGGCCGCTGGCCTGTCGGCGCCTTGCACGGCCGCCTACCCGGGTTTCGGTGAGGCGGCCTGTGCGGGCATCCGGCGGTGCCGTGCGGACCAGGGTCAGGGCCTTACCTCCCCTTAGCGTCCCAGGGTCTCGGGAGGCTCGGGTGCCGGCTCCCTGGCGGGCGGCATCACCGCCGCCGGGCAGCGGCCTCCGCTGCAGTGCTCGGCTCCGGGCCTTGCCTAGGCTTCTGGTCAAGTGCACGCATGGCTGGGCTCCAACAAGATGGGGCCCGGGGCGCGGCACGCACTGATGACATCATGAGCCTCCGATTGGTCCAGAGGGAGGTACAGGGTTTAAAAGGCCAGAATGCCATTTCATCCTCGCTCCAGTATTGAAGCAGTACTCCTTTCTCCTAGCTCTGATACTTCCTGCAGATTGACCTGTGTATGACCCAGTTTGTGACCACGACCACCGATTCCTGCTTAATCCTTTCTCGCTCCTTGTTCCATAACGACGTCCCTTGAGTTGTTCACCATCACCTGAGGGGTAACCTGACATATGTATTCAAAGGGATTACATTTACCGGTATTTCAAATTATATTGATTTGCAAGTGGTGTCCAGAACATGTCTCTATAATTTCAAC
Source organism: Leptobrachium leishanense (assembly GCA_009667805.1). Taxonomy (NCBI): domain Eukaryota; kingdom Metazoa; phylum Chordata; class Amphibia; order Anura; family Megophryidae; genus Leptobrachium; species Leptobrachium leishanense. Next base: position 130,797,433 of record CM019064.1, read on the forward strand.
ACCTCTGCAAATGGACAGCTCAACATTTAACCCGAGCTTGCCTTTTAACAGCAGGATTTTATTATTATTATTCTTTATTTATAAACTGTCAGCATATTCCGCAGCACTGTACAATGGGCACAACATAGACAGGGTTACAATACATTGAGCAACATTTTGACAAACCAGTGCTGGAGGAAACCTAATCCCGTGGAAATTTACAATCTAGAAGGGTTGGTGGTGGAAACTGGAGGAGAGGACTGCAAGGTGAGAATGATGGACTGATGAGAGTGATGGACTGCAATGTGAGAGTGATGGACTGGTTGTGTCAGTGAGTTGGGTGGTAGGCTTCCCTAAATAGGAATGTCTTAAGGGAGTGTTTCAAGGAAGGGAAACTAGGGGAAAGTCTGACCGTACAAGGTAGAGTATTCCAGAGGATGGGGGCTGTGTGTGAGAAATGCTGCAGTCTATCATTTTTAGCGATCCGATATATCAAAAGAAACAAAATTACAAAACCTAACGAAATACAAAATGATGAAAACAAAATTAATTTGAAACGAAACGAATTTTCCAGCCATGCACACCTCTACTTTTGATTGGAAACATACTATTAATGTCAGATGTTGACAATGCATTCTCGCTGACTGCCTCAATGAATATTTTTGTTCAGTCTTTGCAGAAGAAAAGGAAGGAAAGGGACCTCAGTTAGGAGAGAACACTAAAGAGACATTTACATATCAGTTTACAGAGGAGGAGGTTCTACAGCAGCTGTCTAAAGTAAAGACAAATAAGTCAATGGGGCCTGATGGGATCCACCCTAAATTATTAAAAGAGCTCAGTGATGTAATAGCAAAACCGTTAACAAGGATTGGTTAAATAAATCTGTTAACGGGAGTCGTCCCAGAAGACTGGAAATTAGCAAATGTTGTGCCCATTTACAAGAAGGGTAGTAGGGAGGAATCGGGGAACTATAGGCCAGTTAGTCTTACGTCAGTAGTGGGGAAATTAATGGAAACCATGTTAAAGGAAAGGATTGTTGAACATCTAAAAACACATAGATTACAGGATCAGAAACAACATGGGTTTACCTCAGGGAGATCATGCCAAACTAATCTTATTGATTTTTTGATTGGGTAACAAAAATAATAGACACGGGTGGTGCAGTAGACATTGCTTATTTAGATTTCAGTAAGGCTTTTGATACTGTTCCGCATAGAAGGCTTATCAATAAATTGCAATCTTTGAGTTTAGATTCCAATATTGTTGACTGGATTAGGCAGTGGCTGAGTGACAGACAACAGAGGGTTGTGGTAAATGGAGTTTATTCGGCACAAGGTCTTGTTACCAGTGGGGTACCTCAGGGGTCAGTACTTGGACCCATTCTCTTTAATATTTTTATTAGTGATATTGCAGAAGGTATTAATGGAAAAGTATGTCTTTTTGCTGATGACACAAAGATTTGCAACAGGGTTGACGTTCCTGGAGGGATCAGCCAAATGACAAATGATTTAGGTAAACTAAAAAAATGGTCGGAGTTGTGGCAATTGAGTTTTAATGTGGATAAGTGCAAGATAATGCACCTGGGACGTAAAAACCCAAGGGCTGAATATAGAATATTTGATACAGTCCTAACCTCAACATCTGAGGAAAGGGATTTAGGGGTCATTATTTCAGAGGATCTAAGGGTAAGTAGTCAATGTAATAGAGCAGCAGGAAATGCTAGCAGAATGCTTGGTTGTGTAGGGAGAGGTATTAGCAGTAGGAAAAGGGAAGTGCTCATGCCACTGTACAGAGCACTGGTGAGACCTCACTTGGAGTACTGTGTGCAGTACTGGAGACCGTATCTCCAGAAGGATATAGACCTCTTAGAGAGAGCTCAGAGAAGGGCTACTAAAATGGTGTACGGCTTGAAGGAGAAAAGTTACCAGGAAAGGCTTAATGATCTTAACATGTACAGCTTGGAAAAAAGACGAGACAGAGGAGATATGATAGAAACATTTAAATACGTAAAGGGAATCCACAAGGTAGAGGAAGGGAGTATATTTAAAAGGAAACAAAATAGCAAAACAAGAGGACATAGTCTTAGATTAGAGGGGCAAAGGTTTAAAAGTAACATCAGGAAGCATTATTTTACTGAGAGGGTGGTGGATACATGGAACAGTCTTCCAGTAGAAGTGGTAGAGGCCAAAACAGTAATTGAATTTAAGCAAGCATGGGATAGGCATAAGGCTATCCTAAACAAAAGATAAATCCAAGTAAAGTATCCATGTAATTGGGCAGACTAGATGGGCCGAAAGGTTCTTATCTGCCGACATTTTTCTATGTTTCTATGTTTCTATGTTTCTAACAATACAGAATTGGCAAAGTAAAGAAGGAACTAATTTTCAAATATCCATCAAGGGAATATGCTATAATTACTGTAGATACTCGAGTGTACCGCTAGATTATGGTGACAAAAATTTACCTTAAAATTGGAGGGGTCGCGTTATATTTGAGACATCATCGCGTGTAAAAAAAAAATCCCAAGTCTCCCGGAAGTTCCGGTAGTCTCACTGAAGTGAATGCGGGCTCCCTGATGCTTGCAAACACTTCAGGAACTCCCAGATTCAGGATCGATTTAAGCCAATTCCCCCCCCCCCCCGACAGCCATCTAATCACTAGTAAAGAAGGACAGGTGGCCGGCGGCTTCATACTTAGTAACAACTGCAATCATTCTAGAGCAGAGCACCCTGGCCTGAGAGGTAGCCTGACTGTGTTAAGAGAACCTGGAAGGATCTTAATTGTTTACCAGTACAGTAAAATTATGCTCCTCGCGTTATATTCGAGTCTTGAGTAATCTCTCATTTATATAATAAATCTCTATCCATCGTGTTATATTCGGGTCGCGCTATACTCGAGTATCTATGGTACATTTTTAAACCTTGTGACACCTAGATTTTATGTTTTAGTTATTTAAAGAAAGGTTTACGTTTACTGGTTTTCCAAGTAGGTCCTCAAATATTTAAAAAAAAAATTATAATCCAAAATATTTACTACTCTGATAATTGATTAATATGAAAAATGCAAGCAAGGGCAATTTATCTGAAAACATTTCTTGAATTCACATCACACTAGAATCAAATTCTCATTTTATCAACACTTCTCTTAATGTTGATGGCGATTTGTTGTGCATACTAAAACACAAGGGCGTTGCTACGTGGGGGCGGGGGGTGTGGCCTGCACCAGGTGACATCCTAAGGGCAGGTGTCTCACCCTGTGCTGCGTGTTCGCTCCCTGCGAGCATCCGAAGCTATGCAGCTTCGGCACTCGCCTGGGGAGAAACACGTCACCAGCCGAGTTCTCGCAAGATCGCGGCTGTTCACGTGGCTCCCCAGCGCCCAAGCTCCATGCCGCCGGATGCTCAGAGGGAGCAGAACACGCAGAGCAGGAGGTGAGTTGGGGGCATTATCCATGAGCTGGGTCATTATCCATGTGCTGGGGCAGTATCCATGAGCTGGGGCAATATCCATGAGCTGGGGCAGTATCCATGTGCTGGGGGCATTATCCATGTGCTGGGGGCAGTATCCATGATCTGGGACAATATCCATGAGCTGGGGCAGTATCCATGAGCTGGGGCAGTATATCCATGAGCTGGGGCATTATCCATGAGCTGGGGCATATTCATGAGCTGGGGCATTATCCATGAGCTGGGGCAGTATATCCATGAGCTGGGGCAGTATATCCATGAGCTGGGGCAGTATATCCATGAGCTGGGGCATAACCATGAGCTGGGGCAGTATAACCATGAGCTGGGGCATTATCCCATGAGCTGGGGCAGTATATCCATAAGCTGGGGCAGTATCCATGAGCTGGGGCATTATCCATGAGCTGGGGCATTATTCCTTGAGCTGGGGCAGTATATCCATGAGCTGGGGCAGTATATCCATGAGCTGGGGCATTATCCCATGAGCTGGGGCAGTATATCCATGAGCTGGGGCAGTATATCCATGAGCTGGGGCATTATCCCATGAGCTGGGGCAGTATATCCATGAGCTGGGGCATTATCCATGAGTTGGGGCATTATCCCATGAGCTGGGGCAGTATATCCATGAGCGGGGGCAGTATATCCATGAGCTGGGGCATTATCCATAAGCTGGGGCATTATCCATGAGCTGGGGCAGTATATCCATGAGCTGGGGCAGTATATCCATGTGCTGGGGCAGTAAATCCATGAGAGGAGCTGGGGCAAAATCCATGAGCGGAGCTGGGGCAGTATATCCATGAGAGGAGCTGGGGCAGTATATCCATGAGAGGAGATGGGGCAGTATATCTGACAGTCACTTCTCTCAAATATCTAGGTATGTGGTTGGACCCTAATCTATCCTTTGGCCCCCACATCGAAAAACTCTCATCTAAACTTTACCCCAAACTAGGTGCCCTGTACAGAAACAAATCCTGCCTGAGTCCCGCGGTAAGAAAGCAGATTGTACAACAAATGCTTATGCCGGCTATTGATTATGGAGATGTAGTGTATGCAGCCTCCCCGCAAACACACCTTCATAAACTTACTGCATTGTATAACTCATTCTGCCGCTTTGCGCTACAATGCAACTACATGACCCACTATTGTGACATGTTAAAAGAGCTAAACTGGCCATCGCTGGAATCCAGACGCACCCTTCACCTCTCCAGCCTGGTGTTTAAGAGCATCTCTGGGAAGCTGCCACCCTACCTGAATAGACTGCTTCCCCCAGCAGCTCCCTCATCCTATAACCTCCGATCCAGGACCAGCACCTTCCTTGCTATACCACAATACAAAAAGACAGTGGCTCGGTCCTCATTTTCCTACAGAGCACCACAATTATGGAATAACCTCCCAGACACCATCAAATCTTCCCCAGTCTTAAGTCACTCAAAAGCTCCTTACTAACATACCTCAATACAGAATGCACCTGTAAACATGTAACCTAGTGACTATATTTCCTACATATTTTTCTGTTAATCTGTATATTTGTGTTGTTTTTTTAATATCTTGCATTGTATTACTTTGTATTTCTGTAACTGTAGCACTTCAATGTTCTTGAACCCAGGACATACTTGAAAACGAGAGAAATCTCAATGTATCCTTCCTGGTAAAATCCTTTATAAATAAATATCAATGAGAGGAGCTGGGGCAAAATCCATGAGAGGAGCTGGGGCAATATCCATGAGAGCTGCTGGGGCATATCCATGAGAGCTGCTGGGGCATATCCATGAGAGCTCTGGGGCATATCCATGAGAGCTCTGGGGCATATCCATGAGAGCTTGCTGGGGGCAGTATCCATGTGTGCTGGGGGCAGTATCCATGTGTGCTGGGGTCAGTATCCATGTGTGCTTGGGGCAGTATCCATGTGTTCTGGGGGCATATCCATGAGAGCTGGGGCAATATCCATGTGTGAGCTGGTCTGGGGACAATATATCCATGTGTGAGCTGGTCTGGGGGCAATATATCCATGTGTGAGCTGGTCTGGGGCAATATATCCATGAGTGAGCTGGTCTGGGGCAATATATTCATATGTGAGCTGAGGCACAAAATATCCATATGTGAGCTGGGGCAATATATATCCATGGGTGAGCTGCTGGGGGCAATATATAATTGTGAACTGGGGCAATATATCCATATGTGAGCTGGGGGCAATATATATGCATGGGTGAGCTGCTGGGGGCAATATATCCAGAGCTGCAGGGGGCAATATATATCCATGTGTGCTTTCACTGCCTTCGAACAGGCACCGTACTTGCTGGCAGTTGGCAAAAATTTGTGTGAGCATATGAGAGAGCTCCACAGCAATAAACCTCACAGTAATGTGTGCTGTGTATATGAGCATTCAGTGTTATATGGGAGTACTGATTTAGGAATAAGAGTAGTTAAAAAAAAATCCGTAAAACTCGGGGGGTGACACCATAAGTTACCGCACCGGTTGACACCAACCCTAGTGACGCCACTGCTAAAACAGGAATCTGATGCTGAACAGATGCTTTCTCAGTGGATTATGCCTGAATAAAATATGTCTTGTTGTGGCTCATCCTTTATATAAGTGAATAATAAACCTCATCTGGAATTGAGACATTAAGCCTTTGTGTTTAGTTTGTTGAGGAGATACTCACTGCCTTATTCTCATTAAAAAGGTGCATACCCAGGCCTTGGCGAGTCACCAGAGATTTTGATGGAGTATGGTAAATACGGCCTTATTTTTCACTGACACCATTTGCAAGCAATTATGCAGATTTACCCAAATGATAAATGGCAAACAAGGATTTTTGCAAACTAAAAAAATCCATTTTGGGAATGGACTGACAATTTTGTGAATGGATTGACTAAATTCCTTGTAATTTGTATCACTCTATGCAATAAATAGAAAGAAGCTAATAAGATAATATTATTTGGAGCGCAACAGTGTCACGGTAAGTAAATATTTAAAAAACATGCATTTGAAGATGCAAAGCAGTAACCAATTTTTAAATTAAGAAAAAATTATTCTGTAAGGCTATCAGGGTTATTCAAAGAGATTCGAAAAGTCACCGCACGTTTGGTGACTTTTCGTTCTCTTCAATATGGTGCAAATCAGCTTTCCCATTTCGGCCACCCTGCGGTGTATTCAGCAAGCACCACAGGGCTGTCGAAGTGCAAGGAAAAGCTGCCGAAAACCCACCGAAAACCCACCGAAAACCCGGAGAATGCACGCCGAAAACCCGCAAAAACATCTGGATTAACCTGTCGAAGACGCCGGGAAAAACCCGAGCAGGAGCCGATCACACGCATTGCAGCCGCCGGAAAAAGCCGACACCGCAGAAGAAGGCAGTGAATAAGTTAGCAAAACAGTTTGCTTGAGGATTTTGCCCCAGCTCCTCTCATGGATATGCTTGCAAAGAATCTACTGAGCGAAAATGTCTGAAATTTGCATATGAGGTCCAGGGAATGATAATAAAAAGGGCTGTTACAGAATAAATAAGTAAAGTTTAAAAAAAAATAAAAATTGGACTTTTTTTAAAAAAAAAAAACCAGAAAAATGCTTAAAATATCCTAGAAAATCTATAAATAAAGAGACTCTTTACTGCAGAATTTTATAATGAACGGTTTATTAGATATTTAATTAAAACGGGAATATTTTTAACATTGAAGCCTATGGGATTCTCCTGAATAAACCTGCCGCATGAAACCACCGAATGGCAGGCATTTCGGGAACCTTTCACTGCTGGTTTGTGTTCTCTGAATAGCCGAAGCAGTGCTTTTTCATGGGTATTTCACTGCCCTCGAACAGGCACCAAACAGGCACTGTATGTGCAGGCAAGTCGCCAGGATTTGGCGAATTGCCTGCTCTCTGGATAGCCGAATGGCCAGGAAAGGTAACCGAACGCAGATTTTCAGCGTTCGGTTACCTTTCTCCAGCCATTCAGATCTCTTCGAATAACCCTGTTTGTCTGTGTGTGAATCAGAGTATAATCAATATACAAGTAACATGAAGTACAATAAATGGTTGATTGAATTATAGCATCAATCTTTTTCACTTAGTCACATCTATAGCTAATCACAGAAGACACTTTGGGCCACATTACATTCTTGTTGCTAATGGTAGCGCTCACTTGCGTGAGCACTAACGTTAGCTGCGGTATCTACCACATATTACAATCCAAATGCAAATGGGTTAAGTAACCTGTTTGCGTTTGGTATCTTGCGCTTTTCAGTGCGAGGTTACTGTACTTTGTGCTCACTATACTTAACATGGGAAGCGCAAAGTGTTAATCAGCATTAGGATTACAGTCTACTAGCGCAGATTAACGTCCGGCTCTGGTTAGCGGAAAGTTAACCACAGCCTGGACTTGGTTTTAACGGATTCCGCTTCTGTAGACTCCGTTAATACCAGCCTAAAAAACTGACTGCTCTCAGAATAGCCGAATGGCCAGGAAAGGTAACGTACGCTGAATTTCAGTGTCCGGTTACATTTCAGGGCCAGATCAGCTCTCTTTGAATAACCCTGCTAGTGTTTCCATCCTATGTCCATTTATCTGTATCTTGTTCCCTTTGGTTATTGTAAAACGCTGCGGAAACTGTTGGCGCTATATAAATGATGATAATAATAATAATGAATGGTCCCTCAAAATATGTGAAGTTTTTCCTCTTGACCTTTTCAATTGCTCTCTTAACAAAGTTGAACGGGTAAATAATGGCTCCACTATCAATGGTTTATGGAGAGAGACTCAGGTTCTCTCCACATACCAATGTGGTGGAACCATGTAAAGAAGATGTCCAATCTAATCTCCTGACCTATTCTTGCAAAAAGGCTGGATATTCATACCATTCATTGACTTGATACAAGGCCAATGTGATTGCAAATAGTGTGTATTTTTGCCCATTTTTATGCTCATTTGACAAATATAAAAAATTTTGCTGTTTGTTTAACTTTGCTGTGTATTTTTTCATGCTGAAACTGCCACTGAATTTCTTCAAATGCATATTCAGTTGGCTATATTAGGGCAGATACAGTAATTCAGTCATTTTTGCATTTTAGCAATTGGCTAAATATATAATAATCAAATAATGGAGTCTTTGCTTGCATTAGTAACTAACGCAGCATTCTGGTATTTAGTATCCCCGAAAACAACATATATATATATATAGAAGCGGACTTTTTTACATTTATTACAATCTGATAATATTGGTGATTTAAGTCATTTGTGTTTAGATAGCAGCGAGTCTCTATATATTTAAAATATTAGTTAATTGGTGTATTAGTGTAGGGTTCACTGGGTTTTGACATTAGACGTCATAAGCTATACGTTGCAGAGAACACAATCAGGCAGAGCGTTATAAATTGATGCTTTCTCAAAATCCTTTCTGCTACGCTCCCCTGACATGATTAACTCATCAAGTCGAAGTAGCCTTCATAGAGTAGATCACCAATTACTACAAAGTACACTCTCATGGTAGGCTTGTCAAGAGCCCATACCTCTGACCTCAAAGCGTACATGAGAGCTCCACAGTGACGCAGGCAATCAGGAAATGAAAGGCATTTTATAAATGAAAAACATCTTTAACCACAGGTCTGTTCCTGCTTTTAGCATTGTTAGTCATGAAACAAGCAGATTTTTAGAGCTACAGGACAGGAATTTGATACCATGATGTATCCTAGAAATATGTGTTTCGTTTAATTCCGAATCGAAATTCGGAGAAAATTTATTTTGGAAGCACTTCTGAAATACGAATCGGATCCGTCCAAACCAAAATGAAAACGTAAAAAAACTAACTTTACGAGAAGCGGGTTCAATCTAACCACCAGGTCACTGATCTACAATCATGAAAAGCAGAATCGATCCCACTCAGAAAACACCACCAGCGAGTATCCTTAGGCAAGACACCTAACGATATGGATGCGCCTACCTCACAAAATACTTGTACGACTCATAGATTGTAAGTTTCCTTGGGAACAGGGTCCCCCCTGAATCAGGCCTTATCATCTATGTGTGGTATTCTAATGTATTTACACAGATCATGTAAAGCGCTGTGAAATTTGTGGCGCTATTTAAATAAAGGATAATAAGGACCTCAGCGCAGGGCACCAGTTTCCATGAATTTTTGATGGCCTTTTTTATGTGTGAATGCTTGTACTGGCTGTATTATTAATATTATTATTATTTGTAATATAGTAGACAGTGGCAATCCAAGGATTCTCTAAGTAAGTAATTTTTATTCAACGCTTCAGCTTTTTTACCACAAACTTTCTTCAGCATAAAACATATATATACATTCAACACTTATATAGAAAAAGGGTTCCACTTACCACTGCCGTGCTCCCCTCCACCCATGCCGCAGGCACGTATTTTGCCGTTGACTAATTTCACTGGTTTAGTCAGTGGTGCCCCATACTCAATCCATAGTATGAGAAAAGGTGTGTATTTGACAGTAACCCTGTCTCTGAAACTTTGTTTTCAGTGGTTGCTATGGTGATGGCATCACTGTTGGCGTCGCCCTGATGTCATAATTAGTCGACGGCACAATATGTTCCTGCGGCATGGGTGGAGGGGAGCACAGCAGAGGTAAGTGTAAGTCTTTTTCTATATAAGTGTTGAATGTATATATATTTTTTTATCCTGAAGAAAGCTTGTGGTAAAAAAGCTGAAGTGTTGAATAAGAATTGCTTACTTAGAGAATAATTGGAGTGCTGCCGTCCACTATATTATATATATATATACATATATATATACAGTATCTCACAGAAGTGAGTACACCACTCACATTTTTAAAAATATTTTATAATATCTTTTCATGTGACAACACTGAAGAAATGACACTTTGCTACAATGTAAAGTAGTGAGTGTAAAGCTTGTATGACAGTGTAAATTTGCTGTCCTCTCAAAATAACTCAACACACAGCCATTAATATCTAAACCACTGTCAACAAAAGTGAGTACACACCTAAGTGAAAATGGCCAAATTGAGCCCAAAGTGTCAATATTTTGTGTGGCCAAAATTATTTTCCAGCACTGCCTTAACCCTCTTGGACATGGAGTTCACCAGAGCTTCACAGGTTGCCAATGGAGTCCTCTTTCACTCCTCCATAAAGAAATCACGGAGCTGGTGGATGTTTTAGGCCCAAATCCCTCTTTCCCTCTTTTTTCTAATTTTTCTCCTTTTAGGAGCTCCCCTCAATATATTCAGGGTGTGCAGGTATATAACAGAGCTACAAAGCAGTAAAACGCCAGGCAATAATTCTATAAACTATAATAAATGTTAGTAAGATACTTTGCTCTTATTCTAGTTAACATTTTTATTGACATAAATGGCCAATAGGTTGGGATGCTGAATAAGAAGTCTGGGAATAGCCTAGTTTCTGAGCCTGCCTTTAGCGGCTTCCCTAAATGATGTACAGTGGGGAAAAAAAGTATTTAGTCAGCCACCAATTGTGCAGGTTCTCCCACTTAAAAAGATGAGAGAGGCCTGTAATTGTCATCATAGGTACACTTCAACTATGAGAGACAAAATAAGAAAAAAAAATCCAGAAAATCACATTGTCTGATTTTTAAAGAATTTATTTGCAAATTATGGTGGAAAATAAGTATTTGGTCACCTACAGTACAGTACAAACAAGCAAGATTTCTGGCTCTCACAGACCTGCAACGTCTTCTTTAAGAGGCTCCTCTGTCCTCCACTCGTTACCTGTATAAATGGCACGTGGTTGAACTTGTTATCAGTATAAAAGACACCTGTCCACAACCTCAAACAGACACACTCCAAACTCCACTATGGTCAAGACCAGAAAGCTGTCGAAGGACACCAGAAACAAAATTGTAGACCTGCAACAGGCTGGGAAGACTGAATCTGCAATAGGCAAGCAGCTTGGTGTGAAGAAATCAACCGTGGGAGCAATCATTAGAAAATGGAAGACATACAAGACCACTGAGAATCTTCATCGATCTGGGGCTCCACGCAAGATCTCACCCCGTGGGGTCAAAATGATCACAAGAACGGTGGGCAAAAATCCCAGAACCACACGGGGGGACCTAGTGAATGACCTGCAGAGAGCTGGGACCGAAGTAACAAAGGCTACAATCAGTAACATACTACGCCGCCAGGGACTCAAATCCTGCAGTGCCAGACGTGTCCCCCTGCTTAAGCCAGTACATGTCCGGACCCGTCTGAAGTTTGCTAGAGAGCATTTGGATGATCCAGAAGAAGATTGGGAGAATGTCATATGGTCAGATGAAACCAAAGTAGAACCTTTTGGTAAAAACTCAACTCGTTGTGTTTGGAGGAGAGAGAATGCTGAGTTGCATCCAAAGAACACCATACCTACTGTGAAGCATGGTGGCAGAAACATCATGCTTTGGGGCTGTTTTTCTGCAAAGGGACCAGGACGACTGATTCGTGTAAAGGGAAGAATGAATGGGGCAATGTATCGTCAGATTTTGAGTGAAAACCTCCTTCCATCAGCAAGGGCATTGAAGATGAAACGTGGCTGGGTCTTTCAGCAGGACAATGATCCCAACCACACCGCCCAGGCAAAGAAGGAGCGGCTTCGTAAGAAGCATATCAAGGTCCTGGAGTGGCCTAGCCAGTCTAAAGATCTCAACCCCATAGAAAACCTTTGGAGGGAGTTGAAGGTCCGTGTTGCCCAGCGACAGCCCCAAAACAACACTGCTCTAGAGGAGATCTGCATGGAGGAATGGGCAAAAATACCAGCAACAGTGTGTGAAAACCATGTGAAGACTTACAGAAAACGTTTGACCTCTGTCATTGCCAACAAAGGATATATAACAAAGTATTGAGATGGGCTTTTGATATTGACCAAATACTTATTTTCCACCATAATTTGCAAATAAATTCTTTAAAAATCAGACAATGTGATTTTCTGGATTTTCTGTTCACATTTTGTCTCTCGTAGTTGAAGTGTACCTATGATGACAATTACAGGCCTCTCTCATCTTTTTAAGTGGGAGAACCTGCACAATTGGTGGCTGACTAAATACTTTTTTGCCCCACTGTATGTATAGCTATGTGTGTTTGTATCTTTGAGTTATATGGCTGTGTATGCGTATCAGTGGGTGTCTGGACCTATGTTATTGCTGGTGGTACTTGATCTTCAGTGACCAGCAGAGCAATGCTGAGCATTGCTGTGTGGTGTCTACATGACATGAGGATATACCCTATGCAATGTTCTGGAGAGAGTGAGTGTGATGACGAGCACGGCCTGTGATTAGTCCCGACTCTGCCTGTCACTGTGAACCAAACTCCAGCTCTTAGCCAAAATTGGTAGAATGCCCCTGCTGAAACCTGTGTTTGGATCCAAGACTGCTTATAGGTACAGAGTCTGTGTTATTCGTGGACCTATTCTCTTGGAAGATATGTTGTATCATTTCCTGATCGGTTCATTGTAAATTATTGTTTAATATGCATTGTGCTGTTTCTCTGTGAACTATATTATTATTTCACTCTCCGGAAATGTCTCCATGCTCTCATTTTGCCCTGATTGTCAGGTTAAAGTCCCACTACCTCCAAAAAATAAAATGTCCTTATTTTGTTTGTTGCATGTGCAATGCTGATATCTTACAATTGTTAACAGTTTCTCTCCTGTAGGTTTAGTTAAGAAAATATTTTACTCTAAGTGTCCCTGGGTGCATCTATTTTGTGATCTTTTGTGCTGTAAACTGCCCCCCCCCCAGTTGACAGGGCCATATTTGCATCTCAGGAGCTTGTAAGCACAGAAATGTGGAGTGCCCCTACCCCCCCAAACAAAACAAAAATGCAAAGTGCCTTTTAAAATTTTCATTTTGGGGAAAACTAAATAAAATATAAAAAATGATTTAAAGAGACTTAACAGATTCTCTTTGCGCTCAAATCAAAAGAAGGGGCAGAATCTGTTGCCTTAGTTGAGCTAGTGCAGTGGCATTGTTTGCTCTATATGTAAAAGCATATATTGTCTCTGCTGTAGAACAGAGAAAAAAAATAGTTTTGTATTTACTTTATTACATTTTTTATTTTTACACATTACATGGTCATGTTTGATATCATTGTAAAGACCAGACTCTGACTTTTCCAATAACACCTCACTTAACCTTGTGCTGTGTACAATTCAGAGATTCAGGGTTCTAAATAGGGATGAGTGTTCGGTTCGGATCTGTTCGGAAGTTTGAACTTCGAACTTTTTGGGACGTTCGCCAAAAGTTTGAAAAAAAAATTGAAAAAAGGATAAAAAATGCTTAAAAAATACTAAAAAATCTAGAAATAAAGAGACTCTTTACTGCAGAATATTATAAGCAAAGGTTTATTAGATATTGAATTAAAACGGGAATATATTTAACAATGAGGCCTATGGGATAAAACATTATTGTTACTAAAACATCAGGCAGACACGGCCCTCTAATCAGGCACTGTAGAGGGCAAATACAACAAATTTGTGCTCCCAGGAGAGGAAAAATGTTTTGTTTTTATATATATATATATATATATATATATATATATATATAAAAAGCAATACGTATCCCCAGAATTCTACAGCGGCCTCCTCCTTAGGCATGATGAAACAGCAAAAAAAGAGAGAATTGAAGTCTGTAAAGGATAAAATAAGATGACCATAGCATAATACTGTTATTGTGAGTAAGTATTTAGGCCCCTGCTAGGACCACACTTACAAAAAGCAGAAAGTATTCAAGCCCATCAAAAAGTGCACGCCAGCCTCTTATCCACACCAGCCGGCAGCAATTATAACTCCTTCTCTCCGGTGAGACAACTGTTTTGGCATACAATAGTAATTACCATACAGAAGCCTTTAGTGGTGGATCCTCCATCCTTTGGCAGGATATACAGCAACCTCAGGACTCCGGCAGCGTTAGGACAAAATTAGGACATAATTTGCAATGAATAAAAGTAAAAAATATGTTTTCAAGGAGCTTTGAGGAGCATGCTCCCTTGAGGAGCATGCGGCCACCGGAAGACAGAGCTGCGACTGTGCGGGCTAGCCGCCCGTGTGCATGTGGCAGAGACAGGCAGCGCAGGGAGGGAGCCACTGCACCTGCGGCCACGGCAGACCCCCCCAAAACCAAGATCCAGGGAGCCCCCACTGACCACCAGGCTAAGGTAAGGCAACACATTTCTAAAAAAAATAAAATCCGAGGACATTTTAAAATGTCCCCGGGAACATAAAATAAAACATTTTTTCTTTCTTTCTCTACCTTGCTGAATGTATTTAATTATATATATTAGATACATTCAGCCAGGTAGAGCGGGGTGGCATGTGGGCTGCGCGGGGTCTCAGGCAGTGGTTTGATTTTTTTGTGTGTATATTTTTAGCAAATTTATAGGGGAAAGTAAGGGCAGGTATGATATATATATATATTTAGATAAGATATATATCTATATTCTTATAAATATATATATCCAGACTTGTATTACACACACATTTTGGCAACTAATTGCCCCCCATTTGGCTGATCCCTCCAGAAGAAATGTTGAACCCGATAGAGCAGAGAATAATATATATATATTCTCTGCTCTGTCGGGTTCAACATTTCTTCTGGAGGGATCAGTCAAATTGGGGGGGCGCATTTAGTTGAGATTGTCCACATGCACCCCTCCATGTGCGTATGTGTATATATGGTCTGAGGTCTGTGGGTGGGTGTATATATATATATATCTGCGTGTTGATATATATGTATATATAGGTCTGCATGTTGATATATACGTATATGTCTGTGTGTGGTATCAATGCATCCCTACTCTATACACAGCGCTCCGTGTCCCTATATTATATATGATCAGGGGTTACCTTTTTTAATATTTTTATACTATTCCTATTAAATTAACAGTAATTTTTGATGTATTTTATTCAGTAGAAACTCTTTTTTTGCATATATAACATGTGCTTTGTGAAAATAAAATGGTTTTGTGTGTACATTTTAATTTAGTTAGTGGATTCCTGTCCAGTGTGGTGAGAAGCAAACATAATGCAGTGTAGACACGCTGAGAGGCGGAGCGGAGTGAAGACAAGCCTGCAAAATGTTTGCTTCGCTTCGCTACGCTGTGCATCGCTACACGCTCAGTGTGTCTCAGCCTTTATTCCCGCATCACTAGTTTACGAATCAGTTTGCATACTTGTTACTGACCCTGCTTGTTCTGAGGACCCGATCTGTTGCCGACTTTGCCTGCCATTTGACTATTCTCTCTGTGTATTCCCTGCCTTTTCTGTTTGCTTCCTGTTGCTACTGGTGAGCGCCGATTCTCACCATATACAGTAGCGCAGTACAAGTGCCTAAACATTGCTGACCCGGTTTTGTTATAGCTGCTGATGTATTCTTCTGCATTACCAAAACCTCCACCACTGCACTCTTCCACAATACCACAGAGGGGTTACGGTGTGAAGGCACTTGCTGCCACCAAAGGCACAATATTTGGGTGCACTGCCACTGACGCCTATACCAGATTCATATCATTTTAATATTGGACCGCAGGGTCCACCGCTGCACTCTTCCACAATACCACAGAGGGGTTATGGTGTGAAGGCACTTGCTGCCACCAAAGGCACAATATTTGGGTGCACTGACGCCTGTACCAGATTCATATAATTTTAATATTTGACCACAGGGTTCAATCCTGCACTCTTCCACAATACCACAGAGGGGTTACATCCAAAGCCTGCATAAGTTTCAGCATAATTTAGCCAAAAAAAATCACTAAACTTGTTCTGCGTGTCCTAAAACGTCTCCTCTTTTCATACAGGCTGCCGCCCCAAGCAGTTGTTTATGAATAGATTAAAGGAAAACCATTTACCATCATTTGAAATTTAATTTTTTTGTTTTTAAATGTTTCTATACATCCAACAAATCCGCCACTTCAAGGGCAGGTTATGGGGACCTCCTAGTCACGATATTTGAAGGATTTTTTTGTTTTTATTCTTAACCTTTATTTCATGGAAAACTCACTGTTCCTTTAAAAAAGTTTTTTTTTTAAATCTTTTTGTCCTAGGGCATTTATTTATTTATTTATAAAGGATTTTACCAGCAAGGATACATTGAGATTTCTCTCATTTTCAAGTATGTCCTGGGTTCAAGAACATTGAATTGTTACAGAAATACAAAGTTACATTTACAAGTACTTATACAGCGCCAACAAATTCCATAGCGCTTTACAATTGGGAAGCACAAACAGCAGACTTACATGATACAAGAGGAAGTAAAACCCTGGTCGTCGGATAACTGTCCAGGTTATACATCAATTTAAACCAAAAGCTCAGGCAGACATCCCATGAGCTTACACTCTAAGGGACTAGGGTAACTGAAACAAATGGGAGCAGAGGGAAGGTGAAACTGGTGGCCAGTAGGAGATCATAGGGATTGCATGAAATGGACCAGATTTTTTGGGCTTAGTAAGGGTAATTAGTGAGAGAAGTGGAGACAGCTGGAAAGGATGCCTGAAAATAGGGACCAGCCCTGGGTGGGCAGGTGGATGGGGAGGGTGGGTTGGGGCAGCAGAGGGAAGAAATGGAGGTGAGTCTGTGATGGAGTTTGCTGTGGAAAGAATGAGGTTTGTGACATGCACAGATAGAACCAATTAACAAACATGTGGTGGAGGAGGAGGAGGAGGCAAACACAAACAGATTTTTTTCTATCTGAAATGGAGGGAGATTCAAAATACTTTAAAAGACAAGTCAGAGAATAATAAATGCAGACATAAAAATACATTTGCAAGATTATGGCAGCCTGGGGTATGATGTTGGACGCCGTGTTGAAATGGTGGATACCTTCAAATGCTTGGTTCAGGGCTTGAATGCTGACATAACCTGAGTGACAAGACCCATTGGCGGGAGTTGTGAATCCACGAACTTCTGATCGGCTTTGCGCTGTTGTGTGACTGCGTATTTGTCCTTCTCTGTTTCAAAGATCTTTCCCTCCTGGTGCTTGGGTTTGCGCAGCCTCTTCTACTTGAAGTAAGCATCAGTCAGGTGCGTTGAAACCTTGACATTTGAGATATTGACTTTTGTGGAAATGGTGATAACAAATTTCTGGTGAGCTCTACACAGGGGTACCCGGTTGATAACCAGTGGTCCTGTTACCAGCAGAAGGCCAGACTGGAGCTGCTTCAGAAAAAACACACATTTCCCCCTGTGGTGTCCATTTGAGGAGTATAAGTACAGTCCCAGGAGTGATGGAGGAGCGCGGGTTGCATTTGTGCTGGCTGAAAGGCTTCTTGCCATGGCTTAACAGCTTCCTTGGAACATCTTCAGTAGGATAATAGCGAGGCATTTTACTCAGTGTGACTACACGTGTACTGCCATTCTTATCCACACTGACTGTCTTTGACACAGTAGCTCTAGCCTTCTCCTTTTTCTTCCTTTCAATCTTTGTTTCTGGGGCTTTGTACTTGCACTTGTAGAGGGCTTTCTTGGCAGAACTGGAACATTTCCCAATTCTGCGGACCAGCACTGGATTCCGGCTGGCATCGAGCCGGTTCATCTTCTTCACAGCCTCGGTTTTCTTCTTCGAGGTGCGCTTTAAAGAGGCAAATCGATCAGCTGCTTGCTGTGGATTGTTAGGTAGCTTTTCTCTAGGCATGTAAGAGGGTAGCTGCTACCCAGCTATTGGCATCATCCTGAGCGAATTCTTTATCGATCATCTTGAGGAATTCCCTATCTTCTCTTGCCAGTGCTAGTTTGTTTTTTTTTCAAGTGCTCACCGATACCGAGTACCGATACTTTTATTTAATGTCATGTGACACTTTTTTTTCTCATCAAAATGTTTTATTTTGCAAATCAATCAGCAGTACAACAAATGCAAAGAAAGCATAGCCGCGTGGGCCAAAGTACGTAAAAGTCACGTCAAAAAATTCAACTTCTAAACAGTGTGGCAAGGGGTATCCAAAGTAGGAAGGTGTGAAAAGGGGGGAGACACACAAAAACGCGCTCCAGGACCCTGAGAGAAGAAGAAAAAAAAAAAGGGGGGATGAAAAAAGGGGTGGCAAAGGCCCAAAATGTGACTGTCCTGGCTCGCTCCTGAAGTTCCGAGGAACCACAGGAGGCCATGGAAAAGTGCAGGTCACAAGGCCGGGGCATTCGAGGGCCAGGTATGGCAGTCAGAGCCATGGTGGCTGCCACAATGGCACACCCCGAGTTTGCCCCAAATGCCAAAAGAGAAAAAAAAAGGGGGGAAGGGTCTGCAGCACGAGGTGGCGTGTGGAAAAATAAAAAACATGGGAGAGAAAGAAAGAGAGAAGAAGAAAAAGAAAAGGGGGGGAGTGGTGGAGGTGGGGGGTGAAAGACATCGTCCAGGGCAGTGAAAGAAGTCTGAATGTGGGGGACCAACCCCCAACTGTCAAAAATATGGGGGTATGCCGTTAGAAAAACAGTCAGCCTGGCTCCATCAGCGGTACCACTGAGTCCAGCGACATAGGTATGTCCTCCAGTGTGTTAAGTAGGGACCTCGCATCCTCCAGGGTCGTCGCGGGGTACGGTTTACCACCACGATAGATGATTAGGGAACCAGAGGCCCCCCATCTTTATCGTATTTCTCGGGGCCGCAGCAGGGCAGTGACCTCGCGGAAACGTCGCCGGGCCGCTAACGCCATAAAGGAAACATCTCTGTAGAGGGTAAGACATCGTGAGGCGTACGTAACCTGGAACGATGGACCTGCAGCAGTAAGAATGCGGGAGAGAAGGTCCACAGACCGGGTAGTCACGAGAACGTCCCGGGGGGCCATCTCTGGTGCAGCAGCAACTTTGTGGAGACGTATCACCGAGAAGATAGTGGGCTCCGAGGTGTCGCCAGCAGACAGGAGGAGGTGAGTGATAAATCCCACTACATACTGCAGAAGGTCAGCAGGTCGCACATCCTCGGGGATCCCCCGCACTCAAAGGTTCCGTCTCCGATTGCGGTCCTCCAGCGTCATGACCGCAGAGCTCAGGTGGGCCACCTGAGATTGAAGGTCGTCAAGTCTGGAGGTAGTGGCAGCCTGCAGTGTCTCCGATTCCTGCACCTTCACCTGCACCTCAGCCAGCTGAGATTGCAAGGGTTCCAGGGCTGAGCGCACCTCTCATAGGTCCTGACGCCACAGGGATCTGAAGTCCTTCATGACTTTCTGTAAGTCTGCCTCGGTGAGTGGTCTCGCAGGAGGTAGTTCACCTGGATCACTACTAGGCTCGGGTGCAGGCAAGGGGTCTTCTGCTGTGGATGCAGATTGCACACCCGTTCTGCGACGCCGGACCTCACCCGTGCGCCCAACGCCCAGCGACGTTCGGATGTCCTGGAGGCTCGGATCCGCCGCCTCTGTCCATCCAGTTTTCTTCCCCATATTGGTAGCCGTAGGAAGGCTTCCTCAGCAAGAGGTGAGGAATTCCAAACCAGGCCTCAAAATGGCCGCCACACGCGGCAAGTCGGGGCAAAAGAGAGCCGAGTCCTCTCACTTCCGCACCCCTCCAATCACCGGACGGCACAAATGAAGCCCGGGATCGTCAGTAAGTGACCCAAGAAGAGCACTCCAGCGTCAGTGTAAGATAGCGGCCGCAATTGAGCAGATATCAGCGTCGCGGCCTGGAGCTCTGCAGAAAGACGGCTCCAGTGCTAGTTTGTTGTTGTCATTGGTAGAATTGAACACTGTGGCTCCAAGGGTGTTATCCCAGGACTGAAAGACATTTAATTTATCTTGGTCGTCATGTTGCCATTCGTTGCTGTTCAATTTCTCCTTCTCTCTGTAATGGTGTGGGCACGGTTCAAGATAGGTGTTGTGACCATTTGGCAAGATATGTGTTTTGTAGGAAGCACTCTTAGTAGGAACCTTCATTTCCCTTATACAAACATTGCCTATGATAACCCAACCTAGATCAAGGCGTTGAGCGAATGGAGCATCATGTGGCCCATTAATTTGTTGCCGTCCCTTATGTACTCTGAGGATAAATCTGCCCAGGAGAATTAGGATTAGGGATGAGCTGTGCGGTTCGATCAGTTTGGAGTTCGACTCGAACATTGGCAGTTCGAAAGTTCGAGTTCAAAAATTGTTTTTTTGAAAAAAGTATAAAAAATACTAACAAATCTAGAAATAAAGAGACTCTTTACTGCAGAATATTATAAGCAACGGTTTATTAGATAGTGAATTAAAAAAATACCCAGGGCAAAAAGGCACGCATGTTGCTTGCATAGGATTTTTTGCGCCGCCTGTGTATTTCATCTTTAAAATGCTGCAATGGGTGATGAGGATTTTCTAGCTTTGCTTTATAGTCTGCCTAATGTCTAGGTGCAAAGATTCTCACCCCTAAATGACATGTGCTTACAGCAGGGCTCTCAAACGGCGTAAACAACAGGTGTTAATTAGTGTTTGGAAATAACATGTGCTTCTAATTAGTCTGGTCTCATGAATTTGATACATTGCCTGCAGACTGTGGCTCCTGCACATGTATGAACACTGTGCTTCTGAATTCTAAGAAGTGTTAATTTCTACTACATGTTCCTCTGATATGCGGTTTAACCACTTAAGAACCAGGGCTCTGTAAAGCCAATCATTAATGATGTAGATGTTACGTCATTTGTCATCAAGGGCTTAATAAAATCTTTATCACACTCCTTAGATTTAAACGTAATATTCCAGTATTTGTAGGTCATGTACCTCACCCGAAGGGCCTATGTGAGCAAACAATTATTATGGTGTTAGATCAATAGTTTTGGTGCAAGCGTGGTGGAAGGGCTTGCTGCTTCTGCATTAGTAACACAATACAACGTGAAAATGTCTATCATAAAGCGTACAAGCTGAGTCCCTAGAGTCTCTGACTATCCATTGTCATATATACCTTGCTTTATACATATAATACATTCCCTCATCTAACATGATAGTAGCTAGTCCCTGTGCATTTTAACCCCTTAAGGGTGGCTAGGTGTCGTGTGTGGGTCTCTGATGGCGATGTTTCTATACATCCTACAAGCCCACCACTTCACGGGCAGGTTATGGGGACCTCCTAGGCACGATATGGCAAATATCTTGCATATATGCTCTCTTGGAGGGCACTCTAAAAATCGAACATTCGAGTCCCATTGACTTGCAATGAGTTCGGTTCGTGTTCGAACTCGAACTTTTGAAATTGTTCGAATGTGAACCGAACACGCGGGTGTTCGGCTCATCCCTAATTTGGATGTCTGCATTCTTGTCAAGAGCTGGTATTTCGTTAGCTATAGCCTTCAGATGAGGATGGTGTAGGGCAGCTTCTGGTGTAGGCATCTCTTGCTTGTTAGATGGGAAATGGTTGCACTCGACAAGTGTGGGTAATTCCAGATTGCCCCCAAGAGAAGCTACTATGAATCCGCTGGCTCTTCTTCCAGAGACCTCTGTAATGCCACTGCATGTACCCAAAGTATAAGGATAGGAATCTCCTTTTATGTTGAAAAGATCAAAGAGTTCCATTCTTGCGAGGGACTGCTTGCTCTGATCATCCAGGATGGCGTATACTTTAGCAGACTTTCCTTGGTGCTCCTTGTGATATACGTTAACTAAGCATATTTTAGCACAAGACTTGTCGCAAAGATCGTCACCGCATACTGCTGTACAAGAAGAGGACACTATGGTAACTTCCTGATCTGTAGTCTCCCCGCTGTGCATTAACCCAGGAGGGGAGTCTGTTGACATTGCAGGCATGTACTGAGATGGATGTAGCGCCTGCACGTAATCCACACTATTGCATTCTATGCACTTGATAGGAAATTTGCAGTCTTTGGCAAAGTGCTCAGTAGAAGTACAACATCTAAAACATACACCTTATGCCTTTAGGAGCTCCTTGCGCTCTTGGAGTGGTTTCTTTCTAAAGCCGATGCACATTTTGAGAGGATGTGGCTTCTTATGAATAGGACAAAGGCGGTTAGGATTTTCAATCTTTTCACCTTGTTTGCACTCGTCAGGAATTGAGGTAGGAGGGGAAAAAGACACTAGTCTTCTTCGCTGATACTGGACCCCTGCTTCCTCTGTGGTTAAAGTGCGAGCTGTCGGACATCTGAGGAAGGAAGTCTGAAGTGTGGAACTCGTTGTAGGAGTTGCCCGGGCTTGAATAAGCTGCAGACTAATTGATGAACTCTTTGAATATTGTGAGGATATTGACCTGGAGAGAAGTGAGCTATTTGAATGCTTGCTAGATGCTGAAATGTGAGAAGTAGTATCTTGGAGCTGGACAATTCTCTCTTCCGCCATTACTCTGGCCTGATGTACTAAATTGTCTCTTTCTGAATTAAGACACTTTAATTCATCTATTTCCTGTAATGTCAGAAGGCTTCTTCTGTCTGCCATGTTTACACAGTTGAGAAGAATAAGAAAAGAGCAGCAGGCACTGTGTGGAAAAGTTTACACAGGCCCACACACTGCAGCTGTAGGCAGACTCTGTCTGTGGCTTTTCAGTAAAATCTGATCTCTGTTCACTGAAGGCTGTATACTAGTGCTGCAAGCTCTTTTACTGCTGGTTTAGCTGCGTACTTCTGCTGCAGCTGCTGTTAATGTATTTTACTACTGCTAGCAGTTGTTGTCTTTTCACTAACAGCAGTAATGCTAGACAGTATTGACTTTTTACTATTCTGCTTTCCTAAGCAAAGCTGTGAGTCTTGGGTGCTTTAGACTAGCTGAAGTCTGTATTTGACCAGTACTCACACAATGAGGTTCAGCAGATAGCTTCAACTCAGCAAAACTGACATGTAAAAAGATGAATCCAGTTGAAGAGTTCAATGATCAGACTGACAATCCTGTTAGTGTACAGATAATGCAGGTAAAAAGTCAATAGTTTTGTCCAGCAGTGAGCACAGAATAGCTGCTATGTAACCAGGAAGTCCGTTAGAACAAGACACTGAGCAAAGGGGTGGAACTAGCTGAATGCAGCAAGCTAAGGACGCCCAGCAGGGACAAAATAGCTGTGAAATCAATAGCATGTAAGCAGCAAAGGCAGATTCAACACAAAACAGAAAAATATTAAAAAAATCCTAAATCATGGGGCATGACACCCTCCATGGAGTCCTATGGAATCCATGAGGTGATACTCGCGACGGCACTGAAGCTGCGTTCTGGGGTGAGGTGTTGAGCTAGAGCCTGCCCTGGAATACCACGTTACCATGGGGACGCTACAGGAAAATCTGCAGGCACAGATTTTCCCTGTTAGTGTCTAAAATTTAGCGTTAAATATGGATGGAATAGTGCACGGTAACTTCACATCACTTGGTCCTCAGTATTTGGCCACAACCACAAAGTGTTGTCTATGGGTCAGGCAGCTGACTCACATCATTGCATAGCGTGGGGTGTATTCAAAGGACATCACCAAGGGGTAGATTAGAAGTCTTTTAAACTCCATGTCACATCCCATTCACCTGCCAGTTCTTATCTAAAGTAGCCTAGAGAACAATAGCCTTATCTAAACATTCCATCCTCCACCTCATTAACAGGTAAAGATTGCAGATTAAATAAACATGAGCCACAAAGCAAAGCATTTGGTAAATGTTGTATCATGGGGGAAACCCAGAAACTGAAACCCGGAGATAAAATACCTATTTTATTATTTTTTCCTTTTTACACGCAATTACTTCAGACAAAGAACAAAAAAAAGAGCAGCATGTGTTTTATAAAGGGGTTTAATTTGTAATGCGCAAGTAATCTAATATCAGATTATGTAAATGGTAGTGTCCCTTTAAAGGAGGTTTTAGCAACCGTGCCTTTGGAGCTAGAAGAAGCAAGATCTGGAACCACGACCTTTTCCTCCATGTCATGTAGTGAGGTAATTTCTTTGTTGGACCGGGGTGTGTGTGCTGGAGAAAAAAGTTATTCACTTGTGTTAAAGCAGTGTTTCCCAACGGGGGCAGTACCGCCCCCCCAGTGGGCGCTGAAGCCTTGCAAATGGAGGGCAAATGGAGGGCGTTAAGGCGGTCAAGGGGGGTGGTAGCGTATTGAAGAATTTAATAATATTTATTATTAATTTCGACGCTTCACATTTTTCATCTTATTGTTATCGCATAAAGAAGCATTTAAAAATTAAATTTAGCATAATAATTCGTTTTAGTCTTCTCCGTGACAAGATGGTAAGTAAAGACAAATATTACGTGATTCATGCAATCAAGAATATGGGAGCTTGTAATGACTTGTTTACAGAGCGATTGCACCAGTGGCATTGCAAACTAGCGAAGACATACAAGTCGATGGGCCCTATTCCATTCTTTGCGCAAAGAAAAACACGAAAAATGCATTAAAGCGAGGGGAAAAACCATGCGCAGAACATCGTATTACAATGTTTGCGAAACTGTAACGGTGGGCTATAGCGCTCACCTCAAAAAGCGTATGAGGATCCTTTAGGACAGATTTCTAAGACCGAAAAGAGCAATAACTGCTGTAACCTGATCTCCCAAGCCAGGGAGTAACTGGACAGACCTGAAATGGCAACTAAGCTCAATTGGCTTCAAGGCCAAAAGACCGCTTAGTGCAAAACACAAATACTCAAAGTGAACAGATACAGAGACGTGATCCTTGAACAAAAACATAAACGTGATACATGAACAGAATGGACAAGATAGTCGTGGACAGACCTAATAAAGCAACTAAGCTCAATTGGTTTCTGGACCAAAATACTGCTTAGTGCAACACACTACTAGATATATATTCCTACACTGTAGGTTCTGTGTTATTCAGCCTACAGGGAAGGCCTTCAGTCAGTGACTGGGCTCTGTATTATCCAGTCATAAAGAGTGGGAACACAATTCAATAGCCTGCAAGGCAGGCCTACAAGCAGAGCTTGGATACTGTATCTCTATGAGGTTAGCACAGATTCGAGACGGACAACCAGACAAAGGATATATTATACAAGAAGCAGGACAGGACTTCAACAGACTCTAGAAGCACGCAGAACTCAATGCCTTGCGATTAGGACTCACTACCAGTTAAACGAACATCAGACATGAACCATAAGGCAAAGCATAAACATGAACAAGACAGACATGAACCACAAGACAAAACATAAACATGAACAAGACAGACATGAACCACAAGACAAAACATAAACATGAACAAGACAGACATGAACCATAAAGGCAAAACATAAACAAGAACAAGAAGTACTTAGGCAAAAGTACACAAGGGATAAGCAAGAGAGTGGTCAGTAGGGATAGCCAGGTCAAAACGTAATCAGGGTCCACAAACAAAAACAGGTCAGCAACAGACCAATCAGAATTCTATCAGGAACAAGACTCGACACCACAACAGTCCAAGGAGCACCTTCTCTCAGCCTCTTTTAAAGACTGATGGCTCCTTGGACTTATGCTTGGCTCCGCCCCCTCAGATGCCGTTTTGCCAGCTCTTACTACTGGCAACAGGCTAGCCAACGATGCCACCTGGCGCCCTGACCCCCCAGGAAGCGCTGCGGGGGCCAAAGATGTAACAAAAACGAATGCGCGTTTTCGTCTACCGCGGGTGAACCTGCGCAAACACTGCGAGAGCTCACGATACTTTGCGCGTCCTATACTTAACATTGCGAGCGCAAATGCGTTCGTGCGCTGGTACGCAGATGGTATTACAATCGATGCGCAAATTCGTACGACCGACGTTTGCGCGCATAATTTTAACGTTTCTAAAAATCTGGTGTTAATGTCAAATCCGAATGTCCTGGTCGAAACGAAATACACCAGCAAAAAAAAAAATACAGCTCAGTATATTTACACATTCTACAAATACCCAAACAATAAAATTGTGAATTTGTGAGTGTTTTTATCATTGCTGCAGCATGTATACTCAGATTTACTTTGACAGGCGCAAAAACGTAAGTGAGTCAATTAAGGTCAATTAAGGTAAATTTATGTCAATTAAGGTTCTTAAGTCTGATTGGCTGAATCCCGCGAAAAAAACAGTCCGCACACTGATTTACGTGCGGTACGTTACTACGTTCATATTTCTCTTCGTTTTGCGCATATTTCTTAGTTTTGCGTGTCGGGTTTACAATCGTTATTTTTTGACGGATGAAAAAATGCGTTCGGATCGTAATACCACCATAAATTTTCACGCGATAACGCATTTTGCTGTGCGCAAAAAAATGCACTGCGCGAGCGAAATTGCGTGAAGAACGTAATAGGGCCCGATGTGTGCACGTTTTCAGATCTATAAAAAACAGTGATCTAGGAATAATAATTTTTTATGTGCTTTGCCAATAATCCTTATTTGTGAGTGATAAGTGCTAGAAGTAGGGCTGCAACTAACGATTATTTTCATAATCGATTAGTTGGCCGATTATTTTTTTCGATTAATCTGACAACATTTTTTAAATATCAATACCATTTTTTTCGGATAGTTAAGTTAAAAACCACAAACTGAGTGTTACAAATATACACTTCAGACTAAAATTTTACACTAACACAACAGTTTGTGGGTTTGAATTCTAAAAAAATTTGGACAAACTGTTGGAAAAGAGGTAGAGACTATCGCTGTTCATAATATTCTGTTATTCACTCTTTAAGAAATATTGTAATATTTTGCCAATTCTGGACCCAAAACTGCAAACTAATGATTTGTCAAATGTTGTACTAACAGGGTTATCCAAAGAGATTCGAAAAGTCACCGCACGTTCGGTGACTTTTCGTTCTCTTCAATTCGGTTCCTTTTGCCGATTGCATTTCGGTGACCCTGCGGTGTATTCAGCAAACACCACAGGGTCCCCGAATTGCAGGGAAAAGCTGCCGAAAACCTGACGAAAACTAACCGAATGCACGGTGAAAACAAGCAAAAACATCTGGATTAACCTTCGAAGAAGCCGAACATGAGCCGAACAGGAGCCGAATCACACAGAGCCGAAGCAGCTGTGACGTAGAGGAGGCAGTGAATAAATTAGAAAAACCATTGTATGAATCTGGGAAAATGAAATGCTGTTTGCAAAGAAACTACTGAGCGAAAATGTCTGAAATTTTCACAGGAGGTCAGGGAATGATAATAAAGAGGGCTGTTACAAAAAAAATAAGTAAACTGAAAAAAAAATCAAAAAAAAAATCGGACTTTTAAAAAAAAAAAAAAAATCAGAAAAATGCTTAAAATATCCTAAAAAATCTATAAATAAAGAGACTTTTTGCTGCAGAATTTTATAATGAACGGTTTATTAGATATTGAATTAAATCGGGAATATTTTTAACATTGAAGCCTATGGGATTCTCCTGAATAAACTTGCCGAATTAAACCACCGAATGGCAGGGCATTAGGGGAACCTTTCACTGCTGGTTTGTGTTCTCTGAATAGCCGAAGCAGTGCTTTTTCATGGGAATTTCACTGCTCTCGAACAGGCACCGAACAGGCACCGTATGTGCAGGCAATTCGCCAGGATTTGGAGAATTGCCTGCTCTCTGGATAGCCGAATGGTCAGGAAAGGTAACCGAACGCTGATTTTCAGCGTTCGGTTACCTTTCTCAAGCAATTCGGATCTCTTTGGATAACCCTGTTAGAGTCTAGGTAACATACAACAATGTGCACTCGCAGTCACCTTAGTGACAGCGGCAAATTGTTTATGTAACCAATCAGGGAGTTAATAAAACAATGAACCCCTTAGGGTGTAAAACAATTTTTGCAGTTCAGCTGTAGATAATTGCTAAAAGGGGTTACTTTTTATAGCTATAAAAGTGAAAATATATATTTTTATTTACTTTTTATGACACTTGGAATTCTCTTTCTGCCAGTTAGTTCTGACAAGGAGAGAAAGGGAATTGGCAAGCCAAACGGCTAAATTACGTTCTCAGCGTTAAAACGCGGGCACAAGGGAGAAAAAACTGCACCCGCAGTTTTCCCCTTTGCGCCCGCGTTTTAACGCTGGATTACAATGCAGGGGCAAAGAATGCTGCCTGTATTGTTACCCACTTACCGCGTGTAAAAATCCTGGATGCTCGCGGCAGCGCTGAGCGCAGCCGCGAGCATCCACTCAATGGAGTCCATAGGACTCCATTGAGTTCCCCCTGCCGGTCACATTACCAGGCGAGGCGAGATCCGGCCATTCCATGTAGTGATACGCAGGGAGAGACTGGGGGGACTTTTTCCCCCAGTCTTTCCCTGCTCCCGTCGGACGGAGGGGGTGGTCGGAGCCGCGGTCGGAGACGCGGGACAGGGTGAGTATGTGATTTGATTTTTTTATTTTTATGGCTGGTGTTAACGGAATCTGCAGAAGCGGAATCCGTTACCACCAAGTCCTGGCTGTGGTTAACGTTCCGCTAACCACAGCCGGACGTTAATCAGCGCTGGGACTTTGTAATCCAGCGCTGATTAACACTTTTGCGCTCCCCATGTTAAGTATAGGGAGCACAAAGTACAGTAACCTCTCTCTGAAAAGCACAAGGTACCAAACGCAAACAGGTTACTTAACTCATTTCGTTTGGATTGTAATATGCGGTAAACACCGCAGCAAACGTTAATGCCCATGCAAGTGAGCATTAACGTTTGCGTTAAGATTGTAATTTAGCCCAATGTATTTTAATATTGGCTTGCCATTCATATCACTGATATCCCAGCATATACAGTACTTTTGCTGATAGGCGTTTTTGATTGCTGATAGCAATCAAACTCCTGTCACTTTCAGGCAGCCTGCACATGCTGGGATCACTGAGAATGTGACTGAAAGTGCTTGACATTTACTGCATTCCCAGCATCTACAGTGCTGTTACTAATAGGAGTGATTGCTGTTAACAATCAAAAGCATATCACTCTCAGTCAACCAATACATACTGCTATCACTGAGACACACACACTGACTGAAAAACCATGGAACTGGCTGGAAAAGTGAGAGACAGAGATGGGCATAGTTTGGGAGGGAGGAGGCAAGGAGGAGATATGGGCACAAACTAGGGGGATGTGCAGGGCAGATAGATGGGCACAGGCTGGGTGGAATACAGGGAAGAGAGATGGGCACAGGCTGCGGGAATATAGGGAAGAGAGATGGGCACAGGCTGGGGGGAAAACAGGGACGAAAAATTGGCATAGGCTGGGGAGGAATACAGGGAAGAAAAATGGGCACAGGCTGGGGGGAATACTGGGAAGAGATGGGCACAGGTTGGGGGGGATACTGGGAAGAGAGATGAGCACAGGCTTGGGGGATACTGGGAAGAGATGGGCACAGGCTGGGGGTGGATACTGGGAAGAGAGAGATGGGCACAGGCTGGGAGGATAGAGGTTTTATTTTTTTATTTCAAACAAGCAAATACAATTTCAAACAAGCACGTATTTGAACAGTTATCTCTTCAGTAAATTTATTAATGAGGGGACTTTAGTGGGAAAAAGTAGTAAAAAAAAATAAAATTAAATGGATATGACAGTTATAGCCCTATTCTATTAACCCTCTGTGCAGGGGCATGGAGAGGAAAGCTGCCACCTGATGTAGGTTTGAGTAAAGTAGGATTGCAGAAATATGTAAATATAAAAATAAATGAAATCCCTGTCTACTGTTATGTATTTCTTTGAACCTTTGGTAGGAGTTGAGGGCGGGGATTATTACTAATGTGAAATAATATTTTAATATTAAGTATAACTATTATGGGGGGGGGGAGCTTTGGAATTTTTTTTCTTGCAAAGGGGGCGGTGGTCCAGAAAAGTTTGGGAAGTGAACCACTGTGTTAAAGCAATGTGGTTTCTCCATGACAAGCATTGAATGTATGTGTGTGTGTGTGTGTGTGTGTGTTTATCTTATCCATAGGTCAGAGCACGTGGAAATAATCTGATTGTCCATTAAGTCCACTTCTTTAAAAACAAGATATTTTGCAACATTTATACTACTTTCCTACATTTATAGAACTGGAGAAGTGAAACACAGTAATTCATTCTTCTTATAAATGTAATAATGCCCTAAGCACAACAACAACAAAAAAGATAAATCAAACATCTTATAGCAGATGAGAAAATAGGAAGGGTAGGAAGTCCAAGTGGTGCTTAACGTACGTCAATTTCTGCTTCTGTGCCTCTTCAGACTATTATATATAATATCTATGAGTGAGCATGACTAATATACTATACATGGAACAGAACCTTTTCTTGGAAAAGGTGAAGACAATGTCTTATTCCAAGGACAGTACAAAGCATATAGGGCATTCTTTTATATTAGATAAAATAGTTTTTCTTTCCATTCAAAAAAAAAGGGATGCTTTTAGCAATCCAAGTAAACGTGGACGTTGCTTCTAAAATAAGTTCTGATCAAATACAGTAAACAATACTCAAGTATATATAAGATTATATAGTTTTTAACGATATGAGATGTTTATATGCATGAAAGATGTCATATAAAGAATATCACAGACAAAAGGAATGATGTGTTTTTCTATTAAAACCGTTAAATGTTTACATGCTATTATTACTTTTACTCATTTTTAAACCTGTCGCTGCTGAGCCTTTTCACCACTGTGTGCTGAGCTTATTTTCCTCATTTTGTGCGCATCTCATATAAGCACGATTTGAAGTCATGTTTTATTGTAGGACCCAGATAAATTATATAAAAAAAAAATTCAGACATATTTATTTATTTATTTTATTTTATTTATAAAAGGATTTTACCAGGAAAGATACATTGAGATTTCTCTCGTTTTGATGTATGTCCTGGGTTCAAGAACATGGTTACAGAAATACAAAAGTAGTAAAATGCAAGAAATTAACACAAAACAAATATACAGATTAACAGAAAATAAATACGTAGGAAATATAGTCACTATCTTACATGTTTACAGGTGCATTTCTTATTGATATATGTTAATAGGGAGCTCTTAAGGGACTTTAGACTGGGGGAAGATTTGATGGTGTCTGGGAGGTTATTTCATAATTGTGGTGCTCTGTAGGAAAATGAGGATCGAGCCACTTGCTTTTTGTATTGTGGTATTGCAAGTAAGGTGCTGGTCCTGGATCGGAGGTTATAGGATGAGGGAACTGCTGAGGGAAGCAGCCTATTCAGGTAAGGTGGTAGCTTCCCAGAAAAGCTCTTAAACACCAGGTTGGAAATGTGAGGATGTCAGTGGGTGGGGGGTGACCCGGAGGCTTGGCTGACATCCAAGATGTCAGCCACCTCCAGGTTTGAATTGTGATTCGGTGCTGAATCGCGATCCAGCAGCAAATTGGTTAATTTTATACACCGCTGAAAAGGGTGCAATTTTTTTGTTTGTAGCCCTAATGGTTGGGAGATAGAGGGCTCCAAATGAGCTGCCAAGGGAGGTAAGTATTGGGCGGGAGGGAGGTTAGGAGCCCGCTGATGTACCATGTACGTACATACAGAGGTCTAAGGGAGACCCATGGGCGTGACGTACTTGGTACGTCAGCGGTCGGGAAGGGGTTAATAATACAGTACTTCAAACATACCCCACCAGACTATAGTAACTTGCTAAAATTCCAGATTAAAAGTCTACCCTTTGAGTCATTCCTGTAGCTTTAGGGCTGTACCAGGACTGAAGAAAAGGAGATGTCTACTTGCCAATACATACATACACTGTCTAAATTAACTGTAATGATAAT
This sequence comes from Leptobrachium leishanense, assembly GCA_009667805.1. NCBI lineage: Eukaryota > Metazoa > Chordata > Amphibia > Anura > Megophryidae > Leptobrachium > Leptobrachium leishanense. Next base: position 130,829,357 of record CM019064.1, read on the forward strand.
TTTTCAGTGTTGAGGTAGAGAGGGAGGAAGATTGAGAGCATTTGACTGAAAGATGGCCCATTTTTAAACAGTTGAGGGAAATGTTTAACAATTCATGTTCAGAGTTATATATTGTTATTTTCACTTTATACACTAATGCGTTATTTGCTAACAATCTTGTATTTGAGAAAGTGTTGATCAGAAAACCCCTTATAAAATCGGGCAACTAAATTAATATGGGGAATGAAAGATTTAAATTATGAGGAAAGGCTAACAAGTTTAAATCTGTTTAGGTAAGAGAAACGGTGCCTTAGAGGGGATCTGATAACTTTATCTAAATATATCCCGGCTGGTATGGAACAAGGAAACCTAACTGGAGCCATCTTCCTTGATTTTGCCAAGGCCTTTGACACAGTAGACCATGGCATCTTATACAAAAACTTAAAAACTCTGGTATTGGTGATCGCACGTTAGCCTGGTTTCAATCATATGTGTCTGATCGGTCGTAATATGTGTCCATTTCTGACAGCACTTCCCTCCCACTCCCAGTCACGTGCGGAGTACCCCAAGGCTCGATACTCGGCCCCCTGCTATTCACAATATTCATATATGATCTGCCCAATGTCTGCAAAGCCTCAACTGTACACAAGTACGCAGACGACACTGTAATCTATACCAGCAAACCATATCTCCCACAGCTGGAGGCCGTGCTGCAAGAACAATTCACAGAGGTAGAAAAGTGGATCAAAGATAACAAACTTTTTCTAAATCTGACAAAATTGTTACAATGCTCTTTGGAACAGCAGCTAAACTACACAAATTGCAAACACCCCATCTATGTGTCAGGACAAAATCAAATGGCACGTTGACCACAGTCACTTCTCTCAAATATCTAGGTATGTGGTTAGACCCAAATCTATCCTTTGGCCCCCACATCGAAAAACTCTCATCTAAAATTTACCCCAAACTAGGTGCCCTGTACAGAAACAACTCCTGCCTGAGCCCCGCGGTTAGAAAGCAGATTGTACAACAAATGCTTATGCCAGCTATTGAATACAGAGATGTAGTGTATGCAGCTGCCCCGCAAACACACCTCCAGAAACTTACTACATTGTATAACTCATTCTGTCGCTTTGTGCTACAATGTAACTACATGACCCACCATTGTGACATGTTAAAAGAACTAAACTGGCCGTCGCTGGAATCTAGACGCACTCTTCACCTTTCCAACCTCTTGTTTAAGAGCTTTTCTGGGAAGCTGCCACCCTACCTGAATAGGTTGCTTCCCTCAGCAGTTCCCTCATCCTATAACCTCCGATCCAGGACCAGCACCTTACTTGCAATACCACAATACAAAAAGAAAGAGGCTCGATCCTCATTTTCCTACAGAGCACCACAATTATGGAATAACCTCCCAGACGCCATCAAATCTTCCCCAGTCTAAAGTCCCTTAAGAGCTCCCTAATTAACATACCTCAATAAGGAATGCACCTGTAAACATGTAACATAGTGACTATGTTTCCTACATATTTATTTTCTGTTAATCTGTATATTTGTTTTGTGTTAATATCTTGCATTTTACTACTTTGTATTTCTGTAACAATGTTCTTGAACCCAGGGCATACTTGAAAACGAGAGAAATCTCAATGTATCCTTCCTGGTAAAATCCTTTATAAATAAATAAATAAACGGGGCCATTATAAACCATAGTCTGGAAACCTATTCATTAATAAGCCTATACACAGGATACAAAGTAACCCATTTAGACTGGACAAAAGGAAATTCGGCCTAAGGCATAGGAAGGGTTATTTTACAGTGCGAACAATAAAGCTGTGGAATTCTCTGCCTTTTGAGGTGGTTGGGTCTAAGACTATACAGACTTTTAATCAATGACTGGATGACTTTCTGCAAAAACGTGACATTAAGGGGCATAATATTTAATATGTGGGTAAAAGCTGCTTGATCCAAGGAGAAATCTGATGCCTTTCTGGGATCAAGAAGGAATTTTTGCCCAGTATGTTGCATATTGGTGAGCACTTCAGAGTGGGTTTTTTGCCTTATTTTGGATCGACAGCAGTAGGTGTTGTGTGAAAGGCTGGCCTCGATGGATGCATGTCTTTTTTCAGCCTATGCAACTATGAAATCTTCTGTAGTCAGCCATTAATGCAAGTTCTCATCTATTAGCCCTTATCCTCTTTGAGCCGCCGTCATCCTTGCAATATTTCTCCGAATAGATTTTGTTGCAAGGCTTGTTGAAGTTTTGGATATGCTTAAGTATTGTGAGTGGTTTTCATATCTTGGCTCTGCTACTAATCAGTGGGTAAAAAAAAACGTGGGAAACCAGTTATATCAACAAGGCAGAGCGTTCTGATCTTTTATTGCTGCTTTAGTGGAAATAAAAGTGTCTACTTTCTAAAACTGATGATATTTGGGGTAGCAAGATAAATATTGCAGCATTTTTAAAATAATATATTTTTGTAATTTACGAATCAATTTGTCCGAGGGAAAAAAGATGACCTTGATGGAAAGATTGCAGATAATTACAAAATTTGTAATTGAATTATTTTTGACCATTGACAGTTATAAAACATAAAAGGACAAAAGTGTTTTTGAACAGTCTTTAAATCCACTCAGCATGTTAAATATGGCATTTATCTAAGTTGAATCCATTCTTTTTTCCTACTTTTAGCATTTTTTTCTTTCTTTAGCATTGTAATTTTTTCATTTCCTCTCATCACTGAGTAGTTTTCCCAAATTTCTTTCTTTTAGTCTCTCCATGTGTCTCTGAGCCTCATTTTTTCTCCTTTTTGTTATTCCTTTGCTATCTTCATTACTCTATACTAATACTCTCTTTCACCTCATCAACTATTTCTTCTCTCTTTTTTCACTTACGCTAATGCATTTCTCATCCTTTCTTCTCTCTCTATAAAGTACCTCTTCCCCAATTCCTAATATGCTTGTCCTATGACCTCTTGTCCAATGAGATTGCTTCTGCTGTACCTATGTTTCTTTGAAAATGCATGTTTCATCACCCTCTTGCTGACTGAAGTGTTAAATAAGTATATTGAGATACATAATGCCCAGCAGCACCAAGAACTGCAACTGTTGGAGCACAGTGTAGACAGACGCCTTCAGACAAAACCTCCAGGGTTATTCAGAGAGCGGTGAAAACCAGGAGAATGACTGGAGAAGTGAAAATTCTAGGTCAAAATAGCCATATTGGAAAGTGAGATAAATGGGAGAATTTTTCTGGTTTGTCTATCTTAACCTAGAATTTTCACTTCTCCAGTCATTCTCCTGGTTTTCACCGCTCTCTGAATAACCCTGCTAGTGTCCTGTCATCTATGTATATGTATGAGTGCTCTAGCCATGAATCCTTTATATGCATGGATGATCATAACTGTTAAATTTTGCAAGAGATTGGCTGAGAGAGCTATAAAGTAAGACCTTTTATTGTCCTTGTGGCAAATATAAAATAATAAAAATAATTTTCTTCTGGAGACAGAGCAAGTTCTTCATTATCTGATCTTCATTAGTCTGAAACGTCAATATTCACTTTGTTTGCGTCCATTTGATTTAGATATTGTTTTTAATTTACCATATAAATTTATTCATTCATTTAGGAAGCAATGTCGAATTTACAGTGCAACATGATAAGATGGTTTGAATAATTATAGCACTAAGGTACTTTAAATATTGATTTGATAAAGAATTCCATGTTTAATTGTATTTCATGAAATGTATTCAATCAACACATCTCACTTAGATACAATGGTATGATGAAAATGTATCGTAAATTTAGATTCTAAAGCAAAGTACATCAAATTGTTCATTCTATAAGACAAAAATAGCGCTCATGCATGAATAATTGTGTTTAAGAAACCACTCACATTAATTGTACTTTCGATGCTGTTCATTGGCATTTGTGTTCTTGAACTGCATTTATATTAGGATGAAACGATAAATGAGATTTATTGGAGTAAGCGTATCTTAATAGCACCAAATATAAAACTCTTTGCGGGAGTATTTAAATATTATGTAATGACTATATCAGTGGTCCTAATTAACTCAGAAGGCAGATTTGTCATACAAATACATACTAAATTATGAGTTCAAGTCCTACAACAATAAGGGCCCTATCACCTGGTGTGAGCTAAAACGCCATCGCTAACGGAAAATTCTACCACGAGTCGTTAAAAGGTAACGCCTGTCGACCCGACGACAGATCACCTTGTCAATGGGAGTCCGTGTACAAGGTCGTTCAGCGCACGCCAGGGAAACGGTAAGGCCCGGGCTGAGACCCAGCGCTAATGCGGCTGTGTACAGGATAAAACAGTTTTTTCCCGGTGCAGTGTCTGGCCATACCTATCCTCTGCCCTCACAAGCTTGTATAAATATGAACACATCCAGCGAAGAGTCCTCACACCCCTGCATTATTAAAATCCTCCAAGGTGGCCGTATCATCCATGTTTATATGCACACATATATTAATTAAGGCTAATGGGCATTGCATTATAGATGCCACCCCAAAGCATGTGGAATCATTATACTGCATTTACTAGATTCATAAGGAACGCGAGGTGAGCAACAATAATTTCTCTGCTGCAGCATATAAATAATACAATGTTTCAGGGCATGACTTATCCATGTGTCCCTTTAAACAGGGTCCACACGGTCACCCTAATAATCAACTGCTTACATACTATGAATAACCCCCAGCATAAAATGTTTAAAATTAGGCAATATATTAGAATAGGATATATGCGGATAAAGGATACATATATATATATATATCATAATAGAGCCTACTGCAACAGCAGCGACATTCCTGTCCAGATCCATTACTATGGTGTATGAGGCCAAGAGAAAACCTGTGCTCATTCCTTTCATTTGCTGGAGAAAAATCTCAAAGTACTCTTCCTGGTAAAATACTTTTAAAAAAAAATAATTGCCTGTTAATTTTCTGCGAGGACCTGTTTTTTGTGGGTTTTTTTGGAGTTACCACCAGGGTTGAGCAGTAGGTAAAATTTTTCAAATAGCGTCCGTCTAAAAATTAGCACAGGCACCAAGTGATCTGCTGGTTACAATAGCACACGTGCCCTCTAGTGCTCCCCATGTTAAGTATAGGAAGCGGTAAGTACAGTAAGCTCGCGCTAAGAATCTAAATTACCACACGCTAAGTGATTTTTCCTGTTTCTAGCGGGAGGCAAACGATCTGCTCAGAGGTGTATTTAGGTTTTGTGCTGCCCTAGGCCTGACTAAAGTCGTGCACCCCCAATTTAAATTTGACACATCCTTTCTGCCAAAGCCACAACTCTTCATGTTTAAACCCCACCCTTCCTCTTTAGGCTCCACCGTTTCCTCTTAGAGCTCTGCCTCTTCCTCTCTGTACAGTGGCAAGAAAAAGTATGTGAACCCTTTGGGATTATGTGGAGTTTTGCATGAATTGGTCATAAAACGTGCTCTGATCTTCATCTAAGTCACAACAATTTGAAAAACACAGTCTGCTTAAAATAATACAACACAAACATTATATGTTTTCATGTGTTTATTGAACATAACATGTAAACATTCACAGTGCAGGGTGGAAAAAGTATGTGAACCCCTAGCCTAATGACTTATCCAAGAACTAATTGGAGCCAGGAGTGAGCCAACCTTGAGTCCAATCAGTGTGATATTATTGGATGTGTTGCTGAAAGCTGTCCTGCCCTTTAAAAACACACACCAGTTTTGGGTTTACTGGTTGCAAGAAGCACTGCCTGATGTGAACCATGCCTCGCAGAAAAGAGCTCTCAGAAGACCTACGATCAAGAATTGTTGACTTGCATGAAGCTGGAAAGGGTTACAAAAGTATCTCCAAAAGCCTTGATGTTCATGTGTCCACGGTAAGACAGACTGTCTACAAACGGAGAAAGTTCAGCACTGTTGCTACTCTCCCAAAGCGTGGTTGTTCTGTAAAGATGACTGCAAGAGCACAGCGCAGAATGCTTAATGAGGTAAAGAAGAATCCTAGAGTGTCAGCTAAAGACTTACAGAAATCTCTGGCACATGCTAACATTTTTGTTGACACATCTACAATAAGGAAAACATTAAACAAGAATGGAGTACATGGGAGGACACCACGTAGGAACGCATTGCTGTCCAAAAAGAATATTGCCGCACGTTTGAAGTTTGCAAAAGAGCACCTGGATGTTCCACAGCACTACTGGCAAAATATTCTATGGACAGATGAAACCAAAATTGAGTTGCTTGGAAAAAACACACAACACTATGTGTGGAGAAAAAAGGCATAGCACACCAACATCAAAACCTCATCCCCACTGTAAAACATGGCAGAGGGAGCATCATGGTTTGGGGCTGCTTTGCTGCATCAGGGCCTGGACAGATTGTTGTCATTGATGGAAAAATGAATTCCAGAGTTTATCAAGACATTTTGCAGTAAAACGTAAGACCATCTGTCCGCCAACTGAAGCTCTGCAGAGGATGGGTGATGCAACAGGACAATGACCCAAAGCATACAAGTAATTCAACAAAAGAATGGCTTCAACAAAATAAAATACGCCTTCTGGAGTGGCCCAGTCAGAGTCCTGACCTCAACTTGATTGAAATGCTGTGGCATGACCTTAAGAGAGCGATTCACACCAGACATCCCAAGAATATTGCTACACTGAAACAGTTTTGTGAAGAGGAGTGGTCCAAAATTACTCCAGATCGTTGTGCAGGTCTGATCTGCAACTACAGGAAACGTTTGGTTGAGGTTATTGCTGCCAAAAGGAGGGTCAACCAGTTATTAAGTCCAAAGGTTCACATACTTTTTCCACCCTGCACTGTGAATGTTTACATGTTCTGTTCAATAAAAACATGAAAACATATAATGTTTGTGTTGTATTATTTTAAGCAGACTGTGTTTTTCAAATTGTTGTGACTTAGATGAAGATCAGAGCACATTTTATGACCAATTCATGCAAAACTCCACGTAATCCCAAAGGGTTCACATACTTTTTCTTGCCACTGTATATTAAAAGTGGATACCAAATGCCTAGTTGTATATTTTGTTGTTTTGTAAACCATTTCAAATGTTGTATGTATTATTTTAAGAGATAATTAAATAAAATTATGAAATGTTTAAATTCAACCATTAAAACAAAGATCAGCCATGCATGTCAAGTATTATCTGGATCACAGCTGGTCTAATTTGTTGAACAATAAAACCCATAGAAATGTGCGGTGTGTATGAGCGTATCACAGAGCTCCAAAACAATAAAACCCACAGAAACGTGCACTGTGTATGAGCGTAACACAGCGCTCCACAACAATAAAACCCACAGAAATGTGCACTGTGTATGAGCATATCACAGAGCTCCACAACAATAAAACCCACAGTATTGTGCAGTGTGTATGAGCATATCACAGAATCCAATGCAATAAAACCCACAGTAATGTGCAGTGTGTATGAGCATATCACAGAGCTCCACAGCAACAAAACCCACAGAAACGTGCACTGTGTATGAGCGTAACACAGCGCTCCACAACAATAAAACCCACAGAAATGTGCACTGTGTATGAGCATATCACAGAGCTCCACAACAATAAAACCCACAGTATTGTGCGGTGTGTATGAGCATATCACAGAATCCAATGCAATAAAACCCACAGTAATGTGCAGTGTGTATGAGCATATCACAGAGCTCCACAGCAACAAAACTCACAGTAATGTGCAGTGTGTATGAGCATATCACAGAGCTCCACAGCAACAAAACTCACAGTAATGTGCAGTGTGTATGAGCATATCACAGAGCTCCACAGCAATAAAACCCACAGTATTGTGCGGTGTGTATGAGCATATCACAGAATCCAATGCAATAAAACCCACAGTAATGTGCAGTGTGTATGAGCATATCACAGAGCTCCACAGCAACAAAACCCACAGAAACGTGCACTGTGTATGAGCGTAACACAGCGCTCCACAACAATAAAACCCACAGAAATGTGCACTGTGTATGAGCATATCACAGAGCTCCACAACAATAAAACCCACAGTATTGTGCGGTGTGTATGAGCATATCACAGAATCCAATGCAATAAAACCCACAGTAATGTGCAGTGTGTATGAGCATATCACAGAGCTCCACAGCAACAAAACTCACAGTAATGTGCAGTGTGTATGAGCATATCACAGAGCTCCACAGCAACAAAACTCACAGTAATGTGCAGTGTGTATGAGCATATCACAGAGCTCCACAGCAACAGAACTCACAATAATGTTCGCTGTGATGAGCATATCAGAGCACCACAGCAATAGAACTCTCACGGTAAAGGCAGTGAGTATGAACATACACTTGAATCCACAGCAATAGACCTCACAGTAAAGGCAATGAGTCTGAGCATACACAGGATCCACAACAATAGACCTCTGACGGTAAAGGCAATGCATCTGAGCGTACACAGGATCCACAGCAATAGACCTCCAAAGGTAAATGCAGTGAGTCTCTCCTTTTTCATGTCCCCCACCCTTTATCATGTCCATCTCCCCTCCTCCCTTTATCATGTCCATATCCCCCATATTTCTCACTGTTTCCATGTTAGTTTCACCCCACCTTTCTCATTTCACTCAGCCCCCCACTCTTTTCATCTCATTGCATCTTTTCATTTAATTCTCCCCCTCTTTTCATTTCCTTGCATTTCATTCTCCCCCTCTTTTCATTTAATTTCATTCCCCCTCACACTCTTTTCATTTCATTGCATTTCATTCTCCCCCCTCTTTTCAACTCATTGTATTTCATTCTCCCCCTCTTTTCATGTCATTGTCCCCTCTTTTCATTTCATTGCATTCTTGTCAGGAACGTGGGGATGGTACCTGGGTGGCACCTGGATGGCAGGGGTAGGAGCCCAGGATGCAGTGGTCTGCACCGATAAACAAAGGATAAGGGTAGAGGAGGGTGGATGAATATGAGAACTGACCAGGTTGATTGCAGAAGGATGATGGAAATGATGGTTGTAGTAGCAGGAATATCAGGTAGCAGATCAGCAACGGTGTTTACTCTTTGTGAGCAAAAGCTGTAATGAACCAGCAATTTGTCATTGAGGGGCAGAGCCCTTTATTTTGTGAGTCACGTGTGTTTTGATGTTAACTCTTACACTGCTGGATGCTGGTTGCAGGCTGCAGGGCAGGAACAGGATGGAAGTGAACCACCAGGGGGGGTTTCAGGATGGCTACAGCCAGGGATCCTGACAGTACCTCCCCCTTCAGGTCACGCTCCGCGTGACCAAGGATGGCAGCAGGACTGCCCATGACCAGGCACGGGTCACTCTAGTGGGTGCTGTTTCCAATAATCGTAGCACCACTGGAGGGCAGAACGAGGGTCAGGAGTGGTAGTACAGGGTTGGGCACGTGCCTTTCTTTGACGCCGTCGTGCCTTGGCCTTTGTTATCTTAAGGTCAGCAGCAGCATCAGGAAGGAGGGTGCCCATGTATCCAGATGGTGTTCTCCTTTCAGCATCTTCAATCTCCTTACGCCGGAGTAACCCCTTTTCAAAGATGTCGAGGTCTTTGCGACGAACCATAGTCCCATTAGAAGCAGTGACTCGGTCCTCCGGTGATGGGTCAGCTGATACTTCAGGAATGAGGGTGCCCAGGTGGTACCAAGGTAGGTAGAGCAAAACATCCCTGTACCGTATAGGGACATGGATCCTCGGGTAAGGGGTCTTGATGAACAGGAGTGTCCTTGGAGCGTCTGGCCTTGGCGACCGAAGGAGACAAGTAGGAGGCAGAGTCACCTTCGAACCTGGTGCCCACATAGGAAGAAGGCATCGGGGTAGGCATCTTCTCCATTTCTCCCAGTTCCCCTTCTAAACCTGATCCATCACTAAGGGAAGGATAGTCGCACAGCCAGGACTTCATGCCCTCGTCCTCTTGCTCTTCCTCGCCACAATCCCTTTCTGATACAGAACCATCGCTGGATGAAGAACAGAAGCCTCGCCATGCCTTCAAAGGGGTGTCAGACCAATGGTGTTGACCTGGGGGTCCCTTTGAGCGTCGGGCCGTCTGTCTCGGTGGGCTCTCCTCAGAGATAGCGATGTCCTCTGGGTCATATTCAGACAGGGAAGAAACCCAGGAAGACAGCGGTGGATCGTGCTGGCTGGGAGTGATGGGAGTTGTAATTGCCATAAGGGAGCTCTTAATCTTCTGGGCTTTCTTCAGCCTGGCCTTCATTACCTGTTTGAAAGGGATCTGTGTCACAGTAGAAACTGGCATGGACATGATCTCCATAGGGGTTGGTAGATCTGTCTCCACAGGTACGGTTGTCTCCAGATCCATGGGAAGGACAGGTTCTATGGGCACAGTGTAATCAGTCTCCATAGGCATTACAGGGTTCGCATACTCCTCTTCTGAACTGACCTCCAGAGACGTCACATGCCTGGATACAGTTCGTCTGGGAACAGGTATAGGTGCATGAATTGTTCGAGGTGCAGGTTTGGGTTCAGGAAATCTCTTGGGGGCCGGTCTGGGTAGGGGTACCGGCTTAGGAACGGCAGGTCTCATAGAAGCAGGTGTATACACAGTGGCTGTAGCAGGCCTGGAAGCCTGGGGCTGCTTCAGAGCTCTACGCACCTGAGCGTGCTTGGAAGTTGCAGCTGGCTTGACAAACGCTGATCTGGGGGGTTTTTCTGGGCAATTCGATATCCAGTGTGATCCTGCCCCGCAATACAGGCACAAATTGCTATTTTGTCTCCTGACACGCTCTTCAGGAGACAGGGGACCATGGCGTTTGTTTGGAGGAGTGCACACCTTAGTTGAGGTGCCCAGAATATTTTGCAGTAATGTCATCAGGGAATCAGCCAGGTTTTTAAACAGGTCCTGGAAGGTCTTTTTTAGTAACTCCACCATAAAGTGCAGCACTGCGGGCTCATTAGTATGTGGCTGGTTCATTCTGTCAGGAACGTGGGGATGGTACCTGGGTGGCACCTGGATGGCAGGGGTAGGAGCCCAGGATGCAGTGGTCTTCACCGATAAACAAAGGATAAGGGTAGAGGAGGGTGGATGAATATGAGAACTGACCAGGTTGATTGCAGAAGGATGATGGAAATGATGGTTGTAGTAGCAGGAATATCAGGTAGCAGATCAGCAACGGTGTTTACTCTTTGTGAGCAAAAGCTGTAATGAACCAGCAATTTGTCATTGAGGGGCAGAGCCCTTTATTTTGTGAGTCACGTGTGTTTTGGTGTTAACTCTTACACTGCTGGATGCTGGTTGCAGGCTGCAGGGCAGGAACAGGATGGAAGTGAACCACCAGGGGGGGTTTCAGGATGGCTACAGCCAGGGATCCTGACAATTCTCCCCCTAACTCCTTTCATTTCATTGCATTTCCTTCTCCCCCCCCATCTTCTCATTTCATTCCCCCCTCTTTTCAATTCATTGCAGTTTACCCCCCTTTCATTTCATTGCATTCTCACCCATTCCTTCAGTGAACCTATGAGCCAGGCCTGCTGAGTCCTGGGAGCCATTGCTCTCCTTCACGGCTCCACGTGCATCTGATCATGGTGAAGCGCTGGGAGGAAGTGACGCTATATGATCACTTCATCCCAGAGCCGCAAAGTTCACGTGATAGTGGCGGCACGACGAGGAGGGTGTCTTGCATCACTCGGTTGCACTGCGGCGGGGTGGTCCAGCGGTCAGCTGAGGCTAGGGATTTTGAAACCGGTGGCTGTGGGTCCCACTGAGCGGTGGGGCAACTATTTTCATGTGGAGGGTGGCATTTTTTGCCGCACCTGAAAAGTGCTGCAAATGTTCCACACTACGTCTAGGCTTAGTCGGCCTAGGCCAAGATACATCAATGGATCTGTTGGTCGCGCAAGACTTATTTTTCTGGCACTAATACAAAACCATGCTGACGAAAGGGTTATCTCCTACCAGGTGATAGGGCCCTAAATGTGGAAAGCCACCAAAACATCTTTCCCCTCCTCCAAGTAGCCCTTGTCATCTCACACATTATCAATATGACAAACTCAAATTCGATATTGCTATATCACCACAGGTTGGCTTGGTTTAGGGAATTATTATATTAACCCCTTAAGGATGGGAGTAATTTTACAAGTTTGGAACACTTTTGAACACTTCTAAAAGTAGAATTTCAGCTATTCGCTGTTCAACCATAATTTACCTCTTACATATTAAGTGTACCCACCCTTAATATATATCATTTTGTTCAGGAGAAATAGGGCTTTCATTTTCCATCAAAGATTTATATATAAAATATATATAGTATGAAAAAAAAACTAAAAACTATGAGAAAAAAGGAAATTTTGCAATTTTCAAAGTTCTCCATTGTATTTGTAGTGTGAATGACATTGTATGCTTAGCATTAAATGAAATAAAATACATATATTTCTGGTCGGCAATGTCTTACGAGTTCAACGGTACCCCCCATGTAGAGGTTTTATGAGGTTTTGGAAAGTTACAGGGTCAAATATAGAGTTTGCCCATTTCACGTTTTACAACTTGAAATTTGCCAGATTGGTTTCCTGGCCCTATGTTGACTTTGAGAGGTTATGGCAGCCCAGGTATGAAAAGTACCCCAACATGACATACCATTTTGAAAAGTAGACAACCCAGGCTATTCCAAATGGTGTACGTTTCGTTTTTTTATAGTAGTCACTTAGTCGCAAACTTGGTCTTCATGTTTGTGTTTTGCATTTTTCACACAAAAACTGTTATTTTACTGATGATATTATGCTCCCTCGACATTTTACTGGCCTAAAAACCTCATATTTATGGTCGGCAATGTCTTACGAGTTTAACGGTACCCCCATGTAGAGGTTTTAGGAGGTTTTGGAAAGTTACAGGGTCACATATAGAGTTTGCCCATTTCACGTTTTACAACTTGAAATTTGCCAGATTGGTTTCCTGGCCCTATGTTGACTTTGAGAGGTTATGGCAGCCCAGGTATGAAAAGTACCCCAACATGTCATACCATTTTGAAAAGTAGACAACCCGGGCTATTCCAAATGGTGTACGTTTAGTTTTTTTATAGTAGTCACTTAGTCGCAAACTTGGTCTTCATGATTGTGTTTTGCATTTTTTACACAAAAACTGTTATTTTGCTGCTAATATAATGCTCAGTCAACTTTTTACTGGCCTACAACATTGATATTTGTGGTCGGCAATGTCTTACGAGATCAACGGTACCCTCCATTTAGCATTTTTATTTTGCTTTTTGGAAAGTTACACGATCAAATGTAGAGTTTGCCAGATTGGTTTTCTGGGCCTAGGTTGAGTTTGAGAGGGTATGGCAGCCCAGGTTTGAGAAGTACCCCATCATGGCATATCATTTTGAGAAGTAGACAACCCAGAGTGTTGAAAATGGGGTATGTCCAGTTTTGTATAGTAGCCACTTAGTCACAAACCCTGGCCACACTTAGTCTTAATGATTGTGTTTTGCATTTGTTTTACACGAAAACTGTTATATGCTGCTAATATCCTGCTCGGTCAACCTTTTACTGGCCTATAACATTGATATTTGTGTTCGGCAATGTGTTACGAGTTCAACGGTACCCCCATGTTGCATTTTTATTTACTTTTTGGAAAGTTACACGGTCAAATGTAGAGTTTGCCAGATTGGTTTGCTGGGCCTAGGTTGAATTTGAGAGGGTATGGCAGCCCAGGTATGAAAAGTACCCCATCATGGCATATCATTTTGAGAAGTAGACAACCCAGAGTGTTGAAAATGGGGTATGTCGAGTTTTTTATAGTAGCCACTTAGTCACAAACCCTGGGGACAACTTAGTCTTCATGTTTGTGTTTTGCATTTGTTTTACACGAAAACTGTTATTTTGCTGCTAATATCCTGCTCAGTCAACCTTTTACTGGCCTATAACATTGATATTTGTGTTCGGCAATGTGTTACGAATTCAACGGTACCCCACATGTAGCATTTTTATTTAGTTTTCTGGTAATTTGACAAGTGATTTTCAGGATTTATGTCGACTTTGAGAGAACATGGCACGCCAAGAAAGAATATTGCTCCAAAGATGACGTGCCAATGATTCTAAATTAGTATTTTGAGTGTTTGGTCAGCCACTTTAGAAATAGCTGGGCTTATCGTAAACAGGGACAGGCCAAATTCAGGGGATTCCAGAAGTCAGAGTAGTCGTTATAACACCAATGAGTCGGTACAGGCAGCAAACAAAGAGTAGTCGTGTAACAAACCAATGAGTCGGTACAGGCAGCAAAGGGTAATCGGGACAAAGCAGAAGGGGATTTAGTAATTTAGCTCGGTATGATAAATTTTGAAGCACTCGGCCAGGTAGAGATGGGCAGGTAGGGCAATAATAACTAGAATCCTTTCGGATTCCTTTTTGCGGCAGACACAACTTTTCTCTGGGGGGACTTTTTACAGCGGGTGGAGGGACTCGGGAAAGGAAAGTGTCTGCCGCTTAATCTTTGGAGATCTCCTGATCCAAAGCGGATGTAACGGGGGCCGGGGTTAGGAAAGTTGGGATGTGATCTCAAGCATGAATTCTAGGAAGGGATATGGCTTTTGTACTGCTGCCTGCTTGTAGAGCACGTACGCATTGAAAATTGCTATCTCGGTCAAATAGATGGCAATCTTCTTGTACCATGCCCTAGTTCTTTCGTTTCACCAGATAGGCTGTATACATTGATTCAGCCAGTCTACTCCCCCATAAACTTGCTGTAATCTACAATGCACTTCGCTTTCTCCAGTGGCTCAGTCCTCCCTTTCACAGGCACTGGCACTGTACTGTTCGTCGTGCACTGTAGATAGCAGTGTAACATCCTTCTTATCGGTGAACCGAAGGGCTATGCACTTCTTCCTGACGTAGAGATGAAGAGGAGCCTCTACTTCTTTTGCCTGCTGTCAGGAATTTGGGGAAAACCTCTGCGATTCTTCCGCACTGTGCCACACGCAAGGGTCTCAAAACAATATAAATTTTTAAATAGGTCGATACTGGTGTAATAGTTATCGACCCATAAATGATAGCCCTTGTTGAATAGGGGATAGACCAGATCCCACACAATTTTTCCATTGGTGCCTATACAATCGGGGCATCCTGGGGGGTCAAGGTGGCTATCTTTCCCTTCGTATATTCTAAACGCCAAGGTGTAGCCTGTTGTGGACTCACACAATTTATAAAATTTGATGCCATACCGGGATCGCTTGCTTGGGATATACTGCTTGAAGAGCAGTCTGCCTTTGAATTTCATAAGGGACTCGTCTACAGATATATTTTGGTCGGGAACATAATTATCGGTGAATTTGGCAGACATAAGACTGATAAGGGGCCGAATTTTATAGAGGCGGTCATGCATTGGGTCGTTTCTTGGTGGGCACAGTGCGTTGTCATTAAAATGGAGGAATCGCATGAGATTTTCGTATCTCTCCCTCTTCGTAACCCTTGGAATAGTGGGGTAGCCAGGATGGGGTTTTTGTGCCAGTAAGACCGGATACTTGGCTTCTTCACTATTCCCATTACGAGGGTTAGAGCCCAAATTTTTTTTAACTCTATCACATCCGTTGGGTGCCACTTGTTACGTCTGTGGTGATGTGAATCCGGATGCGCATCAAGATACTGGTTGGCAAACAGGGTTGGTTTGCTCAACCACCATCTCGAATACGTCGTCCCACATAAAGAGATAAAAAAGCTCACTGGCTCACAGTCCTCTACCCTTACTGTGATGCCAGGAGTCGCTATAAATGGGGTATTTCTGGGGCTGCCATATTTGGGGGTACCCAATTCCTCTCGCGCCTCCCAGTAGATGGTGGGGGGTCACCATCACTGGAGGGTTCACTAAGGGGCTCTATATCAGAGGCTGTGAGGGTGTCACTGTCGGCAAGAGCGTCGCTCTCAGAGGCGGCAGGATCTCATATGCCTCTTCTGGGGAATAAAAGCGGGAGGACATTTTTATGCGGATCTTGTTATAACTAATTAAATGGGAGGCGGGGAACTGATGGGGTCAAGTACACAAATAAAATATTAGAACACCTAAACTAAGCCCTTCCGGTCCTTGTAGTGGCCGGTACTTCTATCTATCTATCTAAAACAAGGTAAGAATATCTCCAAGGGGGGTCGTATGCCAATGCGAGGTAGTCAGGAATGCCACGGGATCGTATGCCAATGCGGGTAGTCAGAAATGCCAAGGGTCGTATGCCAATGCGGGTAGTCAGAAATGCCAGGGGTCGTATGCCAATGCGGGTAGTCAGAAATGCCAAATCATTGAATCACCCTCATGTCCTGTCGTCCTTGGGTTTCCATGGCTAACAGAGCACAACCCAGTAGTCGATTGGGTCCAGAGAGACATAAAATGTTGGGGTCAAAATTGTCAGTCTAAGTGCCTAGGCACAGTTAATGTGATTGGTGGCCTCAATATTGCCACAGCCCCTCCTTTATCCACAGAGGTCCCTGAATGTTACCGGGCATTAAAGGAGGTGTTCTCTAAAGCCAGGACTGAGGTTCTACCACCACATCGTCCATATGACTGTGCCATTGACTTGCTCCCCGGTACGATGCCTCCTAGGGGTCACGTATACCTTTGTCGCAAAGGGAGAACGACATTATGGAGGAATATATAAGGGAGAATCTGGAACGAGGATTCATTAGACGGTCCTCCTCCCAGCAGGAGCAGGTTTCTTTTTTGTCTCCAAAAAAGAGGGAGATCTGCGACCTTGCATCGACTATAGGGGTTTGAATAGGATCACTATAAGAAATGCATATCCCATACCCCTCATAACAGAATTGTTTGACCGATTAAAAGGGGCTCGTGTCTATACTAAGCTTGATTTACGCGGAGCGTACAACCTGGTCAGGGTTAAGAAGGGAGACGAATGGAAAACGGCTTTTAATACACGTAGCGGGCATTACGAATACCTGGTGATGCCTTTTGGGTTGTGTAATGCGCCAGCCGTCTTTCAGGACCTTATAAATGACACTCTAAGGGAATTTCTGCAAGAATTCGTCATAGTATATCTGGATGATATCCTGATATACTCTCCTGATATGGACACTCATCATGTCCACGTAAAACAAGTGTTGAAAAAACTATTGAAGGCTGGATTGTACTGTAAGCTAGAAAAATGTCTATTCGACATAGTAACTGTGCAATTCCTTGGTTATATTATAACTCCTGGGGGGTTTCAAATGGATCCTAAGAAGCTCTCAGCTATTCTTGACTGGCCTTTACCCCAAGGACTTAAAGCCATTCAGAGGTTTCTGGGGTTCACGAACTATTACAGAAGGTTCATTAAAGATTTTTCGGCCTTGGTGGCCCCCCTCACGGCTATGACAAAGAAAGGGGTGGGAAATCAGAAATGGACACCTCAAGCCACTCAAGCCTTTGAGACACTTAAGCAAGCCTTTACTACTGCTCCTGTTCTCCGGCATCCAGATCCGGCTCTGCCTTTCCAATTAGAAGTTGACGCCTCCGAACTAGGTCTTGGTGCAGTCTGTCCCAAAGGGAGGCTCCTGACAAACCCTTGCATCCATGCGGCTTCTATTCTCGAAAGTTGTCCCCGGCAGAGAAGAACTATGACATTGGAAATAGAGAATTGTTAGCAGTCATCGCGGCCTTGGCCGAATGGAGATACTTATTAGAAGGGTCTAAGGACCCCGTTGTTATCATAACCGACCATAAGAATCTCACGTACATTGGAGATGCCAAACGTTTAAACTCCAGACAAGCGAGATGGTCATTGTTTCTTTCAAGTTTTAATTACGTACTTACCTATAGACCTGGTCCAGAAACATTAAAGCAGACGCATTGTCGAGACAGTATGAGTCTTATGAACATAATATCCAAGATCAGCATCCCATTGTACCCCAGGAGAGGATTATAGCCGCTACCACGATTAGTGTTTCGTCTCCTCTAATGAAAAGGTTGCAGACCGTCCAGGGTGCAGCTCCTGGGGGAAAACCTCCTGCGAAACTCTTTGTACCTGAGAACGAAAGAGAAGAGGTACTCAACATCTATCATGACAATAAAACTTCCGGGCATATGGGTATCACCAAGACTGTGTCTAGTATCAGTAAACTCCTCTGGTGGCCCACGTTGCGCCGAGACGTCAAAGATTACATTGCCGTGTGCGAAGTGTGCACAAGGCAGAAAAGTCCCAAAACAGCACCCATTGGCTTACTCCAGCCTTTGCCGATCCCCGAACGACCCTGGTCACATGTAGCCATGGATTTTATAGTAGAGCTACCTGAGTCAAGAGGGAATACAGTGATACTTACGATCATAGATCGATTTTCCAAGATGGGTCACTATGTTCCTCTTCAGAAACTACCTTCGGCAGCCTGAACTGGTGCCCATATTCATTGCCAATGTGGTCCGCATTCACGGTGTCCCTCGGGAGATAGTCTCTGATAGGGGGACCCAATTCATCTCCGGATTCTGGAGAGGGTTTTGTAAGAACGTGGGAATAGACCTCTCTTTCTCTTCGGCCTATCACCCCCAGACCAATGGAGCAGCAGAACGAGCAAACCAAAACGTAGAAAAATATCTCAGGTGCTTCATCTCAGAACAACAAGATAACTGGTCAGATCTGTTACCGTGGGCAGAATATGCTATTAACAGCGCAGTAAGTGAATCCACAGGTCATTCTCCTTTCTTCACTGTTTATGGCTTTGATCCTCCCGTGCTCCCCGCCACGTTTCCTGATTCCACGATTCCTGCTTTAGATAAACAACTGGCATCATTGAAAGAGACCTTGGGGAGAGTGAGACGGGCACTGGAGGAAAGTAGTGCCATCCAGAAAAACTAAGGCCGACAGACACAGGAGGCAGGCACCCGTGTATCAAGTTGGGGACAGGGTTTGGCTGTCTTCACGTAATATCAAGCTCTTAGTGCCTTCCATGAAGTTGGCTCCTAGGTATATCGGCCCCTATAAAATTCTACGGCGACTCAACCCTGTCTCCTATGCTTGGCGTTACCCCCCCATTTTAAAATACATAATGTGTTCCATGTAAACCTTCTGAAGCCGCTGTTATGTAACCGGTACACCAAAGTCCATGCTCCACCGCCTCCTGTCTCTGTGGAGGGCCAAGGAGGAATTCGAAGTTAAGGCCATTCTGGGTGCCAGGCTGTCTAGGGGGTCCTTGCAGTACTTGGTCGATTGGGTGGGTTACGGTCCGGAGGATCGTTCTTGGATTCCGGCTGCAGAGGTCCATGCTCCTAGGCTAGTGAAGGCCTTCTATTTGGCACACCCCCGTGCCCCTGGGGGTCGTCCAGTGGCCGCCCCTGGAGGGGGGGTTCTGTCACGGGGACCCAGGGGATGCGGCGCCTGGCAGCAGCTTCCTCGCTGCTCGCTGGCCAGGCGCCGAATGTAAGCGCTTCCGGGCCCGCTCACGTGGGACGCCAAGGGCGGGCCTGGCGCTGTGACGCGGACCCGCCGGTTTAAAACCCAGTCTCTCCCACACACCGGTGCCCTGACGTGGTATTCACCTCCCGCAGAGCTCTTGTGTCATTTTGGCTATCTCCTGTGTTATTCCTGTGTATGACCCTTGCATTGGCAAACGAACCCTCTTGTGTATAATCCTTGGCATTGGCAAAACGAACCCTCCTGTGTATGACCCTTGGCATTGGCAAACGAACCCTCCTGTGTATAACCCTTGGCATTGGCAAACGAACCCTCCTGTGTTATGACCCTTGCATTGGCAAACGAACCCTCCTGTGTATGACCCTTGGCATTGGCAAACGAACCCTCCTGTGTATGACCCTTGCATTGGCAAACGAACCCTCCTGTGTATGACTCCTGGCATGGCATTTAACTCTGTTCTAGGTTCTGCCCTTAACGTTGGTTACCGAGGTCAGTCTGTGTGGCACCCTAAGCACGCATCAGACTACCTCTGCTATTACTAAAGTCCTAGGGAGGACTTGTGATCTGGTCTGTACCCCTGTCTGGTATTTCCCTTTCTTTGTCTATTACCTGTTTCATTGCCTTAATAGCTTTGCCGACCATTCAAGGATCGGAAGGGTAGAAAGGGAGCTGCATAAAGAGAATTATATCTTAGTAGTCAGAAAGATTCGTGACGATACTCTATTCCATACCCCTGTCTGGTGCTACCCCTTGTTTCTATATTGTCTGGTTATTTGTCTGTTTAGTATCACCGACCATTCAAGGATCGGAAGGGTAGAGAGCGGTCTGCGTAAAGGGACCACACTTCTGGTTATCAGGGGGATCCGTGACAGGTACACTGCCAATCAGGGGTACACTGCAGGCCAGGGGGTACAGTGCCTGGGTTTTTTTCAGGTTTTTTTCAGTCAGGTTTTTTTTCAGTTATTTTTTTCAGCCAGGGGGTACTGTGCCAGGAGGGTACAGTGCCTGCCAGGAGGGTACAGTGCCAGCCAGGGGTACTGTACCTGGTTTTTTTTTTCAGTTTTTGTTTTTTTTTCAGCCAGGGGGTACTGTGCCTGGGTTTTTTTTCAGGGTTTTTTTTCAGCCAGGGGGTACTGTGCCAGGAGGTACAGTGCCTGCCAGGAGGGTACAGTGCCAGCCAGGAGAGTACAGTGCCAGCCAGGGGGTACTGTACCTGGGGTTTGTTTCAGTTTTTTTTTTTCAGCCAGGGGGTACTGTGCCTGGGGTTTTTTTTCAGCCAGGGGGTACTGTGCCAGGAGGGTACAGTGCCTTCCAGGGGGTACAGTGCCAGTAGGTACAGTGCCTGGTGGGTACAGTGCCAGTAGGTACAGTGCCTGGGGGATACAGTGCCAGTAGGTACAGTGTCTGGGGGGTACAGTGCCAGTAGGTGCCTGGGGGTACAGTGCCAGTAGGTACAGTGCCTGGGGGGTACAGTGCCAGTAGGTGCCTGGGGGGGTACAGTGCCTGGGGGATACAGTGCCAGGGGGTTACAGTGCCTGGGGGGTACAGTGCCAGGTGGGTACAGTGCCAGTAGGTGCCTGGGGGGGTACAGTGCCTGGGGGATACAGTGCCAGGGGGTTACAGTGCCTGGGGGTACAGTGCCAGGTGGGTACAGTGCCAGGTGGGTACAGTGCCTGGGGGGTACAGTGCCTGGGGGGTACAGTGCCAGGTGGGTACAGTGCCTGGGGGTACAGTGCCTGGGGGGTACAGTGCCAGGGGGTACAGTGCCAGGTGGGTACAGTGCCAGGGGGTACAGTGCCTGGGGGGTACAGTGCCAGGGTTTTTTTTTTTTTTCTTCTCCTGCTCCGTTCTCTGCCTCTCTCTCTTGCTCCTCAGATCGCAATGAGGAACAGGAGAAAGGGGCAGAGACAATGTCTCAGCCAATGCAACAATCATTGGCTGAGACATTCTGACAGTTGCAGAGGTGACAGCTTGTCACCGCTGCAACTGTCAAATCAAAGCGCCGGATTGGCTGCTTGGATGTTTTTCCACGAGGGAAACGGCCCGCCCTCCCTTCCCACAATGCCGATGCCAGCTGGGAGGGTCTGCCCGGGTGGTCAGGGAGGCCCCCAGCCAGCGATCGGCATTGTGGGAAGGGAGGCGGGCCGTTTTTCGCGCCCAGAGGCACCAAACACCGCGGGGCGTACCATGCCATCCTGCGGCATTAAAGCCCACGTGGTGCAGGACAGCATGGTACGCCCTGCGTCCTTAAGGGGTTAATCATCTAAATAGATTTAATTTATATATTAACCTTTTCGCTGCTGAGCCATTTCATACCTGTGTGCTGAGCTAATTTTTACCGCTTTTGCTCATCATGTTTAAACGCGTTTTGAAGCCACGTTTTATTATACCACCCAGACAAATTATATATCGTTCTTTCCGGCAGACTCGGCAGATTCATAATATATCATTATTATATATATTTGTCATGTCCTGTCTGTATATTATAACAACAAATTCAATAAAACTTGAATTTTCAATCATTTACAGCGTGTAAAGTGTTTTTTTTCTCTTTTTATCATGCGAGCATTTGCGATTATATTTCTATGGGTTGTGCTTGTTAAAAAAATTAGAAATGGGGACTCGTTACATTTTTTTGGGGGAAATTATGAGCTTTTTAGCAAAAGCCCCCATAGAAATTTTTTTTTAGTGCAGCATCATTGTTCACATTTTAATTGAAATGGGAACAATATTGCTGCATTAACAAAACAAACAAAAAAAATGGTTTTACTTTTTATTTTTTTAATTTTATTTTTATTTTGAATTATTTTGTCATATTTGGTATCATTGGAAAGGCCATTCTCTGGCCGTTCCAATGATACCAGACATTAACCCCTAGCCACCACGGATTGCGAGATAGGGGGTTCATTGGAACCCCCTATCTCCACCATAGGTGGCAGCTAAAGGTTAACTCCAGAACTGACATCATTGCGCTATGTGTGATGACGCCAGTTGTCAGGGGGAGATCCCAGAAGCTTGGCCGACATCTTGGATGTCGGCCAGCTTCGTGAGGGGACTGCGATACGGCGCCTGTTGTCGCTGAATCGCGATCCAGTCCCTTAGGGGTTAAAGACAGCCACTGCTTGGAAGGGCAGGCTTTTTAGGCTGCCCTGCACGGATAGGGAGGGAGAGAGGTCCGAAGGACCATCCCCCTCTACTTTAGGCACCTTTCCCACACTGGGGGGGGGTGCCTGAATAGATGTCATCGCGCACGGCCCAATGACATATATTGGTGCCTGCTGGGGTCCCGGAGGCTGGACTGACAATCCGGCCGATCGCTGGCTGCAATGGGAGGACGTGGCTGGACGCGCTGACCGCATCCTCCGCAGCGAAGTGGTTAACAAGAAAACATGTCGTAAAAATATAGGAAACAAAAGTTTTTGTGTGCGTTTGTCTATTGGGAACTCTATTTCCCCAACATAGCCAGTGATGGAACACTGTTATGCACCCTGTTCAACTTGACCTGGAGGACTACAAAAAGAAAAGAGACTATATGGGTTATTTCCCTACCGACTGGTCTTTCACTGAAAGAACGGAGAAACTACTTTGGCAAACTACAGTGGATGAAATGCAATGAAACTACTTTAAATGCACTACTTGGGAACTTTCATCACAGTTCACCATATTTTTCATTGTTCTTTCCACCATAGTTTCTGATTAAGTTGTGTGCCGTAGTTCTCGGTGCAGGTTGAAACAGGGGTTATCATCTAGTTTACGTGCTATTAATTTAGCTTAGTTTTACTGTTGTTTCCACTGGCGTTTTAGTTGAATTTGTCTAGTGTTGCTTTTATTTTTACCATAGTTTGTATAGTAGGGCTACGGCAATTACCACTTGAAATTGCCAAAGTGCATACACCGGTGTTGCACAAACTCAGCTGAACCAGCATATGGGGTATATCTTTTTAAGTGAGATAACCATGGTACCGTTATTCAGCGCTGTTCACGGTTATTTGCAGGAACTTCATCTGCCATTTTTAGATTTACCTTCTGTGGTCAGCCCATGTTCATTACATACTTGAAACAATGGTCATTTTTCTGCTGTTTGCAACAGTGGTGAACATCAGCACTTGTGAATTACCTCTTATATGTTGTCTTTTGACTTGCAATAAATTTTATACACAAACAAATTAGGGGCATAATATACATATTTACACTATCAAGATATCATGCTGCAAAATAATTTAAAAAATGGTAAATTATATGAAGAGAGCCGAATTTGTCACTGAATTGTACTGAACGGTGAATTTCACCGTACAGTGCAATTTCATGGCAACTTTGCTATTCGGAAACCTGGCAATTCGCCAGCATCGAAAAGTTGGCGAAATGACCAGAACTTTGGTGATTTTGTTCGATATCTTTATACAGGCGAATCCCATAGGTTTCAATATAAATAAAAATTCCCTATTCGTATTAATTTTTTATTCAACCGTTTATTCTTTTCATTTGGAGCAAAAAGTCTTTAAATTTTATTTTTTACAATTTTTTTAGGCATATTTATAGATTTTTTTCGGCAACATTTTTGATTCCAATTTTTGTTAAATGGTGTTTTTTTGCATTCTGTAACATGCCTTTTTATTCTTATACATAGGACCTTCTATATTATTTTCAAGCATTTTGCATTTTTTCTACCCCTGGTCGGCAGCTGATCGGCTTTTTTCAGCGGCATTTGGCAGCTGGCCGGCTTTTTTCAGTGGTGTATAGGAGGCGTTCAGCTGTCTGTTTGGTGGATCGTTAGCTGCGTTCGACAGGTTTGCAGCTGCGTTTGTTATTTTTTCAGCATCATTCGTGAGTTTATTGGCCGCGTTCGGCAGATCCATTCAGCACACTTCGGGGACCCTGCGGTGAATGCTGAATTCACTGCATAGTCGGCAAAGTGTGCCGAATAAAGGGCGGCGAAATATCCTTGAAATTTTGGTGCTCTTTGAATAACCTCTTAAATCTTTTTATGGTATTATTGATTTGCAAAGTATAGCCAATTAAAAACAAAACACTGTTTCAAAATGTGAATTTGGCAGAATAGCGAACTTACATTTAGTGTAAGATGATAAAACACCTGAGATCTTTGCGTAAAATTTACGCAAAAATTTGATCTTTGCGCACGAACTGAACACGCGGAAATGTTTGATGTTCGCCAAACAGCCGAACGGGCGATGTTCGAATCGAACACCAAACAGATCGAACCAAACAGCTCATCCCTACTCAGAAGATGTGGATCCTGGGAAAAAATTACAAGGTATCTAAGAAAGGCTCAACAAACCAGTCATTGTTACAACACACTCTGCATGCATGTAGTTGACATCAATTTGCCTGAACCAAAGACTGGGTGGTTGTGAATCCTGTTGACACTCTAAAGGAGATGAAGAATGCTACGACTTAGTAGAGAGGAAATATTTTCTGTTAGTTTGTGTTAAAGCCATAACACTCCTCTTAAGTGTAAGGACTATGTAAGAGATAAATGGGCTTCCCTCTAGACAGGGGTGTAGGAATATATTAACAGGCATATATTAAGAACAGGCATGTTGCAGTTATTCACCATTTCTAATCTGTGAGAAGAAACAGAGACATTCCATGCATTCAGAGAATGAAGGTTTCCACGATTCTCCCAGTGTTTCAAGCAACTAAGTGGCAGGGAAGCTAAGTATAAGAGAATGTAGTAGAATGTACACTAATTGATATTTGTTGAGTTACCCATTAAGCTTGAGTGGTGGAGACCAACAGTATAAACCTCGTCTGTTATAAAATTACAGGACATTAATCTCATGAGTGACTCAATATGGAAGTTTTAATTCTCATTTTGTTTATTATCTGGTGTAACGAAATGATTTTCTTATGATATTATGGGCTATGGTTTATTTAAATTACTTTCAGAAGTTTTAAAAGACAACAGATTCCTTGGGCAGAAATTATCTGTAGGCCAATTCATTATATACCATTTAATGAATGTTTCTCATAGCTGTGTTTACAGTCGGAGGGTATTATTTACTCATATGATATTTGTTATCGTGATATGTACTAACTGTGATGATGAGGCACAAATGGGCCGATGAAAGCTATTTACTGGAATAGCATTGCCTGGTGCATAACTACTGCCATCTAGTGCCCTTCTACTAAATATATATGTATGTATTTAAAATGTCTTGGAATGGATTTTTTTCTGATAATTGAACACAAAGGGCTAAAACAGTTTTATGGTTCAGTGATACATTTTCTAATAAATGGGTGGCTTTTTTAACTCATCCATTTTGTTGGTGCACCCATTCATTAACACAGTAAAGCTGAGAGGAGACACATGTTGGACAAAGAAGGGTACATTAGGAAGCAATCAGTTTTCCGAAACCGAAAAAAAACCAACAATGTTACAAACATTGGCATAGCAAATATTTAAGGGATAATCATAATAAAGTGTAGAACATGCATTAAGATCAGTACAATTTGCATAATTATAATAAACATTTCAAAATATACAGTACCCACTCATGAAGAAAGAAATTCATGAAACCATGGTTTTGAGGGCATATGAGTCAGCCCTTATACATCTGGAAGGAGATTTTCAACTGTCTTCCAAATTCCAAAAGAGAATCTACTGGGAAGACTGCTGGAATAATATCTTGTATCATGCTGGAGGTAAGAAAGCCATATTGTCATAGTTGGAGGAATCTTATTGATATAACACTTTTTCAGTGAACAACCTGAGTATCGCTAACAAAACTTAATCATGTGGTGTTGGAGATCTAGCACCGTGATAGGGACAACAATAAGAGAGAGGTACACTGGAAAAATACAAAAAAAGAATACAAATAAAGGAACAAAATATATCAGTGCCATTTTAGTCTATGTAATGAGTATTGCAGATGCAGAGTAGAGGAGAACAGTATTTGAATCCTGTCATAGATGAATGGTATCTCAGAGCGTAGCCCATAGCCTAGTCTAGAGAGTGGTCTCTCTGAGTTGGAATGGTGCAAGCATGGAGGTGGTGAGATGAAATCATCGGGTGGAGCTGGAACAAAGATGAGAGCTATGTCATCTAGATGATTGAAAAAGTGGGATGCTCTATTGACTCACTGTCTGCCCAGGTATTACAAAGCAAATCGTTCTTGCAACTTGGAGCTTATTGGTGCCAAAACTCTTAACTTCTGTGTGAGAGAAACCAAGAAATTTTGGAAAATGCAGTATGTGGATGCCTAGTATTTGAGAGGTTTCATCTTGCAGTATGCTTGGAGGATATTAGTCCCATCTGCAAAATGAAAGCATTTTGAAATATGGTCCAAAGAGTATTTTCAGGCCATGACAATGTCCTGCTTTGATATCTGTTTTTTATTTCTACGGCTCCTGTTCTATACATCTTCTAGTTTTACTGTTGTGTAGCTATTTGTGAGTCATGGATTCCACTGTGTATTTTAGTGGGGCTATAACATTCTTGATAGTAGACATATGTTTTGCTCAGGTAATCTCTGAACTTGTGAGGTGTTATGAGAGCATCATCTCAATGGTAGCTGATATTTGTTCCAATTTTTCATCCAGTGGAGATAAAAGTATGGCTGTGAGTTCAGTTGCTGTTGTACAAGGAATCCGGGGGATGTTTCTGATGTCATGATGTCAGTACACTGAAAGGAGTCCACGATCTCTGGCCATTCTTACTCCAGGTTCATCACCAAGAGAAGAAGTGCACAGGAGGAGCATCATCCACAAACCAGAATTTTCCCCAATGACAAAAGAATTTTGTCTTCAACTAGTTAAATTGAGAGGCCATGAGAGTCAGGCTGACTTCATTTAACACTCTACATGCATATAAGACATTCTTTTTACATAGCCTCAGACATGATCTCCTGTATCTTATTTTGACTAGAAGCTTCTGTTTTGTCAACATACCATACAGTCCATTTTGCCTCAGAAATGATTGACTAGTGCACATTTACTGCAGCCACTCTGTAGCACCTTTAAAGTCTGATAAAGTTTCATGTTTCCATCTTGGAGTCCCATGAGCAGTCACTGTGTTTTTGTGGAGGGTCTTTCTAGGTGGTCTCTGGGTGGTGTGACAAAGCCTTCACTTCTGTATAACTGATCCAACAATGGCAACCAGAATTTTAATACACTAAAATTGTTATGTACCCTTTTCCTAACTCGTAATAGTTGGAATTCATTATCACCTACTAAATTCTAATGCTCATTCTTCTTCATTGCAGCAGCTTTCATTCTGGAGCATGTCCACTGATAATCCAGATTTATAAGTCAATACAAAATTTAACCCCTTCACTAACAAGCGATTTTCCAAAAAAACATTGTCAGAAACCAGTGGTTTTTAGAAGAATCATTTTTTATCATTTTTAATTAATTATACTGAAGGAAATATTGAAAAATACTCCCAATGATTTTTTTTTTACTTTACTAACATATTTGGCCGGTAGATGGTGCCAATTTGAGTTATAGTTGCAGTGAGTGTTTCACTGCTACAATGTATCAACTTGCTGAATGCCAATCCGACATTCATTTTTGTTGATTTTACAGTGTTATCTCTTTGGGCATTATGTCCACAGGGCTAAAACTTTGGTGGCACCTTTTGCAGTCCAAAAGCAAGCAAAATTCCTTTGCAGCAAACTAATTTTATTTGCTTTTGGGCTGTAGAACAGCACATCTCGATATCGGGGCACCAGATGGTGCCTTTGAAACCTGAGATATCTCGATATTGGTAGTGAAGGGGTTAAAGAACAAGTTATTAGTGACTTATTAGTGCCATGAGGTCATTTTTTTCTGCTATGTAAACCTGCAGCATCCATACTTTGGTATTTTATGTTTCTGAAAATACCTTTTCTTAACAGAAAATCATAGTTAAGCAATTCATTTTGAATTTGACCGTTTTATACAATCAAACAGAACAAAGGTTACAACATATACAGTAAGATGTAAAAAGTTTGCAGATAGTCTAAATACGTTTGCAAGACAAAATCATTACATGAAACAAATATAGCTTTATTAAAAAGATGCTGAGCTTCAACCAATATAACAACAAACAGAAATATGAATTTCAATCATAGGTATTCAAAACTTGGAAAGACTGCTGTGACTTCCCAGAGTTTAAATAGTGTGCTGAGAAGTGGATATATATTTTCTGTGTGCATGATGGTTAATAAGTGACCAGCATCCCATCGATCAAGTGTGAAGATAAAGCAACTTTGCATACAGATTTGCAGGGCAGACGTTACTTTGACTGGTGGACTTAGATCTAAAGAATGTCAAAATATTTAATACGCAAATCCATAATAAGACTGCAGCAAGAACATATAAATATATGAATTAGGCTAGGGTCAGACGAAAGCATTTTTCCCCACGAACGTGAAAAAGTGCGTCCGAACGCATTGACGTATTTTTTCACGGAATGCGCAAAAACGGTCAGACGACGCGCATTTTCTGGCGTGATTTTGTACGGATCGTCAATAAAACTCTTTTTGCGTCTGGACGTTATGTTGGCTGGACATTAGCAGTGTCTGACATCTCCTAATCACGCAAACACGCCGCTATGCCGCAGCTGCGCACTCAGTACGTCAGTACTAGCGGTTCAGCGTTCTCAGAAAAATGCGTTCAAATTCCACTTGCGTTGCACGGCCGGACTTTTGTGCGGCCATACATCGTATTTTGGCCGTCATTGCCCGTCATCTGCTGCTAGTGCGGCCGTAATTATGTGCGCCAGAACGCACGTTAAAAGTGCGCTGGTCTGACCCCAGCCTTATATTTGAGCAAAAGAAATGTGATGAATTTGAAACTAGTACAAAATACTGGTAAACAAAACAACCAAAAATAAATTAAATGTGGGCAGCACAAAAAGGGCAATACAAGTGATAGAAGTAATAGAATATATAATTACGGATATACAGTAAAAAATATACAGGGTGTCCATAAAGACTCTTCACAATTTCAAAAATTTATTACAAAGGCAAATGAAAAGACAGATAAGTGAAAATTATTACAAAATGAGACGTATATATTTAAGTTTTTTTTTGCCTCATTTAAAACACCTCTATATGGGCACCATTAGTTGCATGAAGCACATCAAGACGGTACTCAATTTCTTGCCATGTTCATTGTAGCATACCCTCGTCAATGGTGGCAATGGCATCAGTGATCCTCTGCTTCAGATGAAGTTGTGGTGTAGGATCATGTACAATCGAATCATTGGTGATTGGTCTGTTTTTCTTCGGTGAGACATCAATTACTGCAAATGTTTACCTTGACCTTTTGACTGAATACGTGGCACCACAACTACATGACCTTCAATCAACCATCATTTTCCAGCAAGATGGTGCACCACCACATTGGGGACTGCATGTTTGTGGCTTCCTAAATGAAACATTTCCAGACCAGTGGATTGGAAGGGTTGGCCCAATTCCCTGGCCACCTCATTCACCAGATATCACTCCCTCGACTCCTTTCTATGGGGTTATGTTAAAGATATTGTGTATCGAACAAAGGTGCGGGACATCACTAACAGGGCAGCCATCAGAAATGATGGGGCCCCTTACTAAAAATCACGATGGGGCCCCCCGGCACTCCCTCAAACTCTAACAGCTTTTCTCCCCCTTCAAAAAAAGGACATAACATAGCACCACAGCAATAAATCTCCCAGTAATGTGCAGTGTGTATGAGCGTATCACAGAATCCACAGCAATAAAACTCACAGTAATGTGCGGTGTGTATGAACGTATCACAGAATCCACAGCAATAAATCTCACAGTAACGGGCTGTATATGATGGTCTCTGGGTCTGGTCCCTGGGTCTGGTTTGGGCCTTGGGATCTGGGCCCTGGGCCTTGGGGTTTGTGCTCTGGGCCTTGGGGTCTGGACTGGGCCTTGGGGTCTGGTCTGGGCCCTGGGTCTGGTCCCTGGGACTGGGCATTGGGGTCTGGTCCCTGAGTCTGGTCTGGGGTCTGGGCCCTGAGTCTGGCCTGGGGTCTGGGTCTGGGCTCTGGTCCCTTGGGGTCTGGTCCATGGGGTGGGCCTTGGGGCCTGGTCCCTGGGGTCTAGGCCCTGGGTCTAGGCTGGGTCTGGTCCCTGGGTCTGGGCCTTGGGGTCTGGGGCCTGGTCCCTGGGCCTCAGGGTGTGGGCTCTGGGTCTGGTCCCTGGGTCTGGGCCCTGGGTCTGGCCTGGGCCCTGGGGTCTGGGCCTTGGGGTCTGGGCCCTGGGTCTTGGGGTCTGGGTCCTCGGGTCTGGGCCTTGGGGTCTGGGCCATTGGGTCTGGGCCTTGGGGTCTGGGCCATGGGGTCTGGGCCTTGGGGTCTGGGCCTTGGGTCTGGGCCCTGGGTCTGGGCCTTGGGGTCTGGGCCTTGGGGTCTGAGCCCTGGGTCTGGGCCCTGGGTTTGGGCCCTGGGCCTTGGGGTCTGGGCCCTGGGTCTGGGCCTTGGGGTCTGGACCCTGGGTCTGGGCCCTGGGCCTTGGGGTCTGGACCCTGGGTCTGGGCCTTGGGGTCTGGGCCCTGGGTCTGGGCCTTGGGGTCTGCGCCTTGGGGTCTGGACCCTGGGTCTGGGCCCTGGGCCTTGGAGTCTGGGCCCCAGGCCTTGGGGTCTGGGCCCCGGGCCTTGGGGTCTGGGCCCTGGGTCTGGGCCTTGGGGTCTGGGCCCTGGGTCTGGGCCCTGGGCCTTGGGGTCTGGACCCAGGTGGTCTGGGCCTTGGGGTCTGGGCCTTGGGGTCTGGGCCCTGGGTCTGGGCCCTGGGGTCTGGACCCTGGGTCTGGGCCTTGGGGTCTGGGCCTTGGGGTCTGGACCATGGGTCTGGGCCTTGGGGTCTGGGCCTTGGAGTCTGGGGTCTGGGCCTTGGGGTCTGGGCTTTGGGCTCTGGGCCCAGGGTCTGGGCCTTGGAGTCTGGGCCCTGAGCCTTGGGGTCTGGGCCCTGGGGGTCTGGGCCCTGGAGTCTGGACCCTGGGTCTGGGCCTTGGGGTCTGGATCCTGGGCCTTGGGGTCTGGGCCCTGGTTCTGGGCCCTGGGGTCTGGGCCCAGGGTCTGGGCCTTGGGGTCTGGGCCTGGGCCTTGGGGTCTGGGCCCTGGGTCTGGGCCCTGGGCCTTGGGGTCCAGGCCTTGGGGTCCAGGCCTTGGGGTCTGGGCCCTGGGCCTTGGGGTCTGGGCCCTGGGTCTGGGCCTTGGGGTCTAGGCCTGGGCCTTGGGCCCTGGGTCGGGGTCTGGGCCCTGGGTCTGGGCCTTGGGGTCTGGGCCTTGGGGTCTGGGCCTTGGGTCTGGGCCCTGGGGTCTGGGCCCTGGGGTCTGGACCCTGGGTCTGGGCCTTGGGGTCTGGACCCTGGGTCTGGGCCCTGGGGACTGGGCCTTGGGGTCTGGGCCCTGGGTCTGGGCCTTGGGGTCTGGGCTTTGGGGTCTGGACCCTGGGTCTTGGGGTCTGGGCCTTGGGGTCTGGGCCCTGGGGCTTGGGGTCTGGGCCCAGGGTCTGGGCCCTGGGTTTGGGCCTTGGAGTCTGGGCCCTGGGGTCCAGGCCTTGGGGTCTGGGTCTGGGTCTGGGCCTTGGGGTCTGGGCCTTGGGGTCTGGGCCCTGGGGTCTGAGCCCTGGGTCTGTGCCTTGGGGTCTAGGCCTGGGCCTTGGGGTCTGGGCCCTGGGTCGGGGTCTGGGCCCTGGGTCTGGGCCTTGGGGTCTGGACCCTGGGTCTGGGCCTTGGGTCTGGGCCCTGGGGTCTGGGCCCTGGGCCTTCGGGTCTGGACCCTGGGTCTGGGCCTTGGGGTCTGGGCCCTGGGTCTGGGCCTTGGGGTCTGGACCCTGGGTCTGGGCCCTGGGGACTGGGCCCTGGGTCTGGGCCTTGGGGTCTGGGTTTTGGGGTCTGGACCCTGGGTCTGGGCCTTGGGGTCTGGGCCTTGGGGTCTGGGCCATGGGGCTTGGGGTCTGGGCCCAGGGTCTGGGCCCTGGGTTTGGGCCTTGGAGTCTGGGCCCTGGGGTCTGGACCCAGGGTCTGGGCCCTGGGGGTCTGGGCCCAGGGTCTGGGCCCTGGGGTCTGGGCCCTGGGGTCTGGGCCTTGGGGTCTGGGCCCTGGGTCTGGGCCCTGGGCCATTGAGTCTGGGCCTTGGGGTCTGGGCCTTGGGGTCTGGGCCCTGGGTCTGAGCCTTGGGATCTGGGCCCTGGTTTGGGCCTTGGAGTCTGGGCCCTGGGCCTTGGGGTCTGGGCCCAGGGTCTGGGCCCCTGGCCCTGGGGTCTGAGCCCAGGGTCTGGGCCTTGGGGTCAGGGCCCTGGGGTCTGGGCCTCAGGGTCTGGGCCCTGAGCCTTGGGGTCTGGGCCCTGGGGTCTGGGCCTTGGGGTCTGGGCCTTGAGGTCTGGACACTAGGTCTGGGCCTTGGGGTCTGGGCCCTGGGGTCTGGGCCCAGGGTCTGGGCCTTGGGGTCTGGGCCCTGGGGTCTGGGCCTTGGGTCTAGGCTGGGCCCTGGCTCACCACTCCGCTGTCTTCTTTTTTTCAGCTTCTCTTTTCTTCTCCTTTTCTTCTCTCTTCTTTTCTTCTCTTCAATCTTCTTTTCTTCTCCTTTTCTTCTCTCTTCTTTTCTTCTCTTCAATCTTCTTTTCTTCTGTCTTCAGCCTGGGCCCTCCAGCTCAGGCGCGCAGCTTCCCTGAGTGGATGGGGTGGAGCCAAAGCAACGTGCTTGGGAGGCCCCCACATGCTGCTTGGCCCCGCCCATCCAGCCAGTGAATCTGCCAGGAACCGGAGGAAACACAGTGTCTCCTCCGGCTCCTGCTGCAGAGACACAGCTCTGGATTCGGACTCCTCGAGTCCGATACCAGAGCTGTAAAAGGGCGACGCCGCTGCTGAGGGGGGCCCGGCCCCCCGGGCCCCTTCGGCAGCATGGGGCGTAATGCCCTGATGGCCGCCCTGATCACTAATCTAAAGCAGAGGATCACTGACGCCATTGCCACCATTGATGAGGGTATGCTACAGCGAACATGGCAAGAAATCGAGTACCGTCTTGATGTGCTTCATGCAACTAATGGTGCCCATATAGAGCTGTATTAAATGAGGCAAAAAAACCTTAAATATATACGTCTAATTTTGTAATAATTTTCACTTATCTGTCTTTTCATTTGCTTTTTGGAATAAATTTTTGAAA
This sequence comes from Leptobrachium leishanense, assembly GCA_009667805.1. Classification (NCBI taxonomy): domain Eukaryota; kingdom Metazoa; phylum Chordata; class Amphibia; order Anura; family Megophryidae; genus Leptobrachium; species Leptobrachium leishanense. The sequence goes on from CM019064.1 coordinate 130,862,779, forward strand.
TTGTAAAGAGTCTTTATGGACACCCTGTACGTCCATGACACTTATACACACAACATATGTTACCAGAGTACTAAGAAAAGAGTAAGAATAACCTAAGAGAATAAAAAAATGAAATATTTGGTACCTAAGAAGAAATGTTTAACCAAATTAGATGTACAATACAGAGCTAAATTTAATGGTTGTTTCTGATGACTGTGTAAAGTGTCCTTCTGACTATACGATACCTGGTAGCATGTTGTTGACATGTTTTCCTGTCAGTAAACGGTATTCGGATGTAACAGGAACCACAGTGGTTAGACAAGGATGTTAAATTGTACTGTATTAATAATTCAAGCATAATTTTGCTTGTTTACTAGTGGTATTACATCTACTATGCAATGCAGCAAAGCTTTAAGGTACAAGTGCTAATGGAACTTGGCTGAACTGCAAACCCTGATGTCTAACATTGACCTCCACTGTATTGAACATGAAGAAAAGAACACATTTTTCATTAGGCTGTCTGAATTTCTATGAGAGATTTAGATAAGACTCATAATTAGCAGGCGTTGAAAGATGAGAAAAGCTTCGGAGAACGGCACAGCAGATGTAAAATAAAACACAGTGCCAGCTCAAGGGAACTTTTATGTGAGAATGGAGAATGGAACTAGAAAGCATTGTTTTAGCTACAGGAGAAATTCTGTCCAACATGCGTAATTTACATCAAGGATATCATATTATGTAAAAGACTGTTTTTTATGAAGAAGTTTTTAATAGAAATGTAAACATTATGGGCACTATTACGGTCGTCGCGCTAAAATGGGGATGCTAGGGAAAAAAATTTGGGCCTGCAAGTTTCTCTTTTGCGCCCCCGTTTTAGCGCAATATTAAGATGCAGGTGCTAAAAAAGCTGCCTGCATCGTTATCGGGCGCTAAGTCCCAGGATGCACGTGGCAGTGCTAAGCGCCGCCGCGAGGATCTCCTCCATGGAGGCCATAGTCACATGACTCCGGCAGGTCGGCGTAGTGATCCACAGGGGGAGACTGGGGGATTTTTTCCCCAGTCTCTCCCTGCTCCCGGCAGACAGAGGAGGCAGTTGGAGCTGCGGTCCTTACTGCGGGATTAGAGGTGAGTATATGATTTTATTGGGGGGGGGTTTCTGCTGGTGCTGACGGATTCTGCAGTAGGGAATCCGTTAGCACTAGGTCCAGGCTGTGGGTAACTGTAGGGTTAACCGCAGTTGGATGGTAATTAGCGTTAGTATATTGTACTCCTAACGCTGATTAACACTTTGCGCTCCCCATGTTAAGCATAGGGAGCGCAAAAGTACAGTAACCTCGCGACGAAAAGTGCAAGATTCCAATCGCTAATGTGTTTTTTAACACATTAGCATTTGGATTGTAATATGGTGCGCCCGCACTAGAGCCACCAGGGCTAACGTTAACACTCACTCAGGTGACCATTAACATTAGCGTGAAGAATGTAATGGTGCCCTATAAATATTATTATTTTAACACTTTTTATCACCAAAATTGTGTATTCACAATTTTATGTTGTTATACAATGAATATTGAAAATTAGCATATGAAACCACATTTGCAGACCTATTTAATGAAAGAGTAGTGTGCCCCGGGCAAGAAACACAATTCTCTGTGAGAACTCACTCCTGTCACCTTGTATTAGTGGAAAGAAGCTACAAGAAGCAGTTCTCACTGTAACAAAAGGTTCAACAAACTTTGCTACTGCATTACAGCAGACAGGGAGAAAGCAGAATACATGGAGAGATCTGGGCTCACTTACTACAGTACATGGATAAGAGTCAGGTTGTTATAATTGCTATAAATCAGTATACAGTACAGATACAATGTGGTACTGTATTTTTCAAATGGCCTACGAACAGATATTATTTTTATTTTCTAATGGTATTTTTTGGAAGCTGCATTGCTAATAATCTCATGATCACTACAAATCTCCATAAGCTGGAGATCTGACCATTTTTATTATCTTTTTTATTACATTTACTGTACTTAAAACACAATTCATTGCGGCCTGTGTGCTAATAACGCAGATCCCCTTTGAAATTGTGCAGGATAAGGTACAGCATCTAGAGTTTACATCCTTTTATTGCAACAATATTTCTGTAAAGATTAAGAAAATACATGAATATAAAAATTAGCAATTTTACATAATTTAAAAAAATTTAAAACCCACTAAAAACCTTGAAATAACAATCTTTATGGAAAATTGCTACCTTACATTTAAGTGTTACCTATGCACTCCATGTTTTATATAAATGTTATTGTAATCTTTTTTGTAAAACAGAAAGTTATAAATCCACACACTGCGAGGCAGCACCTCTCTGTAGTATAATTAATGCAGCATATGAATCCGCACACTGCCGGGAACTTCCCAGCAGTGTGTGGATTCATATGCTACATTAATTATAACTCATAGAAAACAAAAAACTAACTGATCCGAAAAATGAATCTATCTGAATCACTGAATCGATCTGCAGAGAGGTGCTGCCCCACAGTGTGCGGATTCATATGCTGCATTAATTATACTGCAGAGAGGCGCTTCCCAGCAGTGTGTGGATTCATATGCTCCATTGAAACCTATGGGTTAAAAAGCCTTGTTTCTTTAAAAAAGTTAGAAAACCTAAAATTTCACCCAAAAAATGCCTAAAAAATCTTTAAAAAACTTTCATTTTATTGGTAGTCATCTACTTCCCATTTTTAAATAACTAATAAAAAACGAAATAACTCATAAAAAATGAGAAAACTAACGGATCTGAATCATCCGAATCGATCCGAATCGCGATTTGATCCAAATCACTGATCCGAATCGCGCCGAAATTTCACATCGATCTGAAATTTTCGGACAGCCTATATTTCATTTTCGGAAATGCTCCCGAAATACGAAAATGGTGAATTTTGTCCGAATTTGGATTCGGAACTAAATGTATTGCACATCTCTAAGAAACACCAGAAAAAGGAATTCTAACAATGGGCGCCCACTTGGGCCATCGTGGTGGCTTGGAACAAGGAGTGTAGCCCTTTAGGCTAGGGTCAGAGTGGGGCAGTCGGAACGCGCGTGCAGGCGCACTAAATCACGGCGGCAGTAGCAGCACATAACGGCCAATGACGGCCAATATACGCAGTACGTGCGTACAAAAGTGCGCCGACACCACGCAACCGGCAAATGAACGCATTTTTCTCAGAACGTGAAACCGCTGCTACAGACGTACAGAGTGCGCTGCGGCCGCATGGCAGCGTGTGTGCGTGATTAGGAGACGTCAGACGCTGCTAGTGTGCGGCCTACATAACGTTCAAACAGCCGGATTTCCCTAGAATTGCGTTGGTGAGTACCTGCGACTGTGCGACTGTGGTCGTCTGACCACTTAAGCGTATTCCGTGAAAAAATGCGTGCGCACGCATCGACGTACATTTTGACGGTGGCCGCAGAAAATGCGCTCATCTGTCCCTAGCCTTAGGCAGGTGCTGACTTGATACAGGACATATAAATTATACAGATTCCAGGGCAATACAGAAACCAGACTGAGACACAAGGGACAGGAGGGACAGGGAGAAAACTAAAGGGATCCCTATGCTGTGAATGATTTCTATCTAAGAAACTCTCACAAAGAATAACAGAGCAAGGGAAGCAAGAAGGGCAAAGGTTAACAAGACAGACAGAAATCCTATACTGAAGAGGTCCCTGTATGTTGGCCTCTGAGTAAGCTAAACTTAGACAAACAAGATACATGAAACATGATACATTGGAATGGTCAAGACTAACAGAGATTGGCAACTGAACAGACATACAGTAATACAGGGAACAGGCAATAGAGAGATCCAGAGAACACGCTAAGGTCATACACAGGAATGGTTCTCAGCCAGGCTAGGTCAGTAACAAGAATAACAGAATTCAGAGTACAGGGAACAAGAAAGAGAATATCCAGAGACGTAAGCCAAGAGTCAAAACCAGGAAGTACTAGACATAAAGGTATGCAGCAACGCGGGAATCGGGAACCAGCAACCAGGAACCAGGAACAGGACACATGAACCACAACCACCATAGAACTCCACAAATGGTCAAAGAAGCAATGTGCTGCTGGGATATATATATATATATACAGTGGATCTGTGTGATTGGGAGATGTGACCTCAGACCAGAAGATCACAGCAGAACCCCAGAGCAGCCCCAGACAGCACAGCCAAAAACAAATCAGGGGAAAACAGACGTGAATACCTCTCACCACCAGGGGGCACGGCTAAAACCAGGGAAAATGTGACAGGAATGGGATATGATGGCTATGTGAGTCCAGCAACAGCCTGGGACTCTGTGCAAGGTAGTTTGGAACTTGCCACGATGCCTGCCTCCATGATATCATGGGCAGGAAAGCAGGGATTTGTGGCATTTTCCACGGTACAAATAGAATCACCCAATACATGATAATTTGGAGTGTAAATATGTGTGTTTATACAGTTATAATTTTTTCTGTCTGCTGTTTATTATGCCTGTATTAATTTTCACACTCTTAGCAATGACCATATTGCCAATAATTCAGCCTTTTTATTTAAATACATTGTTTGTCATTAGTGTACATAGTAGTCACTTCTGTTTGTATTGTTATGTCATAAAAATGCTCACGTAATTGTATACAAAACATCAGTTATCTGCATTTTACCAGTATACAGTTTGTTGTAATACAGAAAATTCTCCAGTGGGATTATACTGTACAGGAAAACTCAATGATGGGTTTTACTGCAAACTACGGTTGAATACATCCGTGCAAAATCCCGCTGGTGAGTTACACCTAATAGGTTGGGGCAAGAATTTGATATGGATTTATTTAATCTATTAATTTGCAGCTGTTTGGCATAATGTATAGGCAGAATTTAAATCCCCATTAAATGAGTTTAAACTATGTGAACCCTGACCAGTTTTATACCACCATACCTAGGCCAGTAGGATAATGGAGAAAATCTAGGGCACTATCCCCTAGTGAACTTTAACGTTAGTGTTCAGATACGTAAGCGTTATCACTAGGTTAAGTGACATTAACGCTTGCCCCCCCCCCCATATTACCTTCTTGATGCTAAACCCGTATGAAATCCATTAGCACATCGGTTTTTGTGCTAGCTTACGCGAGCTTACTGTATAATGCAAATCCTATATCTAACATGGTGAGCACAATCAGTAATTAGCATTTCGATAAGTAAGGTGTTGCAAAATGCTAGCATCTATGGACTCCAGGAGGTTTGCATCACGGTCCGGGGCAAGGTGCTTAGACAGTGCCTTGGTCCAAGGCAAGGTGCAGGCGAATATTTTCCCCGTTAGTCTCCCCATTTTAGCGCTAACATGGAAATAGTGCCCCTAGTTTTTAATATTATACTGTTATTTAAAAGCAGATTATGTTTGGGCAATTTTGAAAATTCTAAGTGGTAGAACTAGAATGAGATCCTCAGTTCATAATGCCATGAACTATTATAGGACTCTTGGACTCTGATCTCTTCTTCACATCTCACATTCAGTCATTAACCAAATCTTGGTACTTACATTTCAAAAACATTTCACAAATCTGCCCCTTTCTTAATCAGGATTCTACTAAAATGCTTATCCAAGCTCCTATTATCTCCCACCTTGACTACTGTAACCCACTTCTCACTGACCTTAAGGGATCCCAGATTCTCCAATTGCAGTCTGTAATGAATGCCTGTGCCAGGCTCATCCACCCCGCATTCCCATACATCTCACACATCGCCCCTTTGTCAATCTCTACCCTGGCTTTCTGTTTCCTTTAGAATCCAATTTGAAATAATGGTTCTGATGTACAAAGCTCTCCATAACCGCGCCCCTGCCTACATCTTCTCCCCTATCAGCAGGTGTATCCCATTCCTTCCACTTTGCTCTGCCAATGATCTGATATTATCATCCCCTCGTACCCGCACTCCATTCAGACCCCTTTATCTCCTGAATCATGCAACATAAGAGGGCAGTTTAGAGGTTATTGGAAAGGCCAGATTCTGGCCTTTCCAATGATTCCAAACATGACCATTTAAATTTTTAACAAAAGAAAAATAAAAAACAGGAAACTAAAACAGAGGAAAACAAATTGTTGTTTTTTTTAAGGCTGTAACATTGTCCATTTTTTACATATAAAATAAGCGATACCACTGCCATTACTTGCCATTTATTTTCCCATGCAGAACCAAGTTCAATGTTTTATATATAGGCATATTTTTCATAAAATGCAATGTTCAAATATACTAGCAAATAAAATAAAAATTTTCATCTTTAGTTAAATGTGCAGTTTTTTGGAAAAAAAGAGTAACGGGGTCTCCAGTTATGATTTTTTTTCATAAAGACTAACCCATAGAATATATTATAAACACAAAGGTTTGGTTGATAAAATGTGGAAAAATAAATGTATACGCTGCAAACAATTGATACCCAAATCGAAATTTACACTTTATCATTTCTTGTTATAACGTTCTGACGCGTCATGAGAAATACACATAGAAATGATATATTTTGAATCTCCTGAGTCTGTTGAAAAAAATAATATATCATTTGTCTCGGTTCTACAATAAAGCATGACTTCAAACCATGTTTAACCCTTTCACTACCAAGTGATTTTAAAAAAACCATTGTCAGAAACCAGTGCTTTTTTGTAAAATAATCTTAAATTAATTTTAAAGTAAGAAATATTTGAGCTGATACTCATTGTATGTCTTATTGTAAATAACCTATTTTTGGCCAGTAGATGGCACCATCTACTGATAAATTGAGTTAGAGGTTTGACGGTCTATTTTCTTCATTTTCTCCCTGCATCGGCTGCTGAAAGGCCGATATATTTCAGATCTTTCAGCAGCTGATTTTACAGATTTAGCTCTTTCGGCATTATGCCCACAGGGCTAAAACTTTGGGGGCACCTTCTGCACCCCAAAAGCAAACAAAATTAGTTTACAGCAAACAAATTGCATTTGCTTTTGGGCTGCAGATCAGCATACTGAGATATCTCGATATCAGGGCACCAGACGGTGCCTTTGAAGCCCGAGATATCTCGATATCTGTAGTGAAGGGGTTAAACGTGATGAGCAAAAATGGTGAAAATGAGTTCAGCACAGGGATAAAATGGCACAGCAGTGAAGGAGTTAGAACATAGTGAAACTTATAATTTGTTCTATACATTAGTATACACAATAATAATAACATTTACATATTAACACATCAAAACCTGTTAGCATACATAATAAAAATACATATTTTTTTTCTTATCAATTCAGACTTGAATATCGGAGCAACTGTGAATAAGAGTTAGAATGGCAGCTCGGCCATTACCATTTGCAAGAGGAGCTGTAAAAGTGAACAGCTCAAATGCATCAGAGGCCTGTTTGTTTAGGGAAGGAGTCATCTTTTCATGTACCAACCACCAACACTATCAACTGTCTAAAATATATAGCTGAGCACTATTGCTTGCAAGTATAGTGAAACAATGGTAAAAATCAATGTTTTTGCACCTACGGTAAACTTCGGCTTTGCATGCTGATGGGGAAAATCAATTAATTAAATAAGACAGTATGACAGTCTATGAATTCTGCAAACTGAGGGAAGCCCTGCTCTGCAAAATAATTCATTTCACACAGTTAAGTCTATTTGCGCACTTAAAAAAGGAAAAAGAAAAATTATGAGAAGTTTTACTATTCATCCCAGGGTGATGGAATTTAACCATCCTTTTTCTTTTTTCTATTGTTTAATGTGGATTTAGTCCCAGCAATAAGGAAGAGACCCCCACCATATTTCGTCCTCTGATACTGTAAGTTTCAATCTTTGTACTCCCCTTCTAATGCTAATTTCCTTTCTAAATGAGATGTTATGATTATAAATGTTCCCTGGCATTACATAACCAGCTTACTTTAAGAATTGTCTTCAATGGAGATGGAATGGGAGATAATGATATATATATGTAGAAAGAACTCATGAAGACCAGTGGATGAAAACCAGATGTTCTCTTGATTTAAACAGCCTCAGCCAGGGCTCAGTTATTCAAAGAGTGTTGTGGACACTGAAATTTCAGTTCTCTTTCATTCTACGCACTTTGGCTACCTCAATATGCCGACCCTGCAGTGAATTCAGCATTCCCTGTAGGGTCCTCGGAGTGCACTGAATCGATCCACTGAAGGCCACCAAAAAAAACACCAAATCGATCCGATAAACCGCCAAATGTCACTGAACGCCACTGAAAAATCACTGAATCAATCCGATAAACCACCAAACTCAGCCTTAAACCTGCCGAACGCAATCAACGACCCACTGAACAGATCGCCGACCAGCCACTGGAAAAAGCCAACCAGCCGCCGAACAGGGGTGGTAAAAAAAACACAACATTTTAAAAGCGTTTTAAACAAAAATAATGCATGAAAATGCATGGAAATTATAGATAAGGTCCTATGAATAACAATAAAAAGGTCTGTTACAGAATATTAAAAAAAAAAGACATTTTAAAAAAAAATCGGAATCAAAAAGTTTGCCAAAAAAATCCGGAAAAACGCCTATAAACATTCTAAAATATAAATTAATAAAGAGACTTTTTGCTGCAAGTGAAAAGAATAAAATGCTGAATAAAAAATTAATAAAAACTGGGATTTTTTTTTTCATTGAAACCTATGGGATTCGCTTGTTTAAACCTGTCAAATGAAACCACCGAAAATCTGGTAATTTTGCCAACTTTTCACTGCTGTTCGGTGCTCTCGGAATAGGTTAACCATTACTTCTCTATGGGGAATTTCACAGCTGCCGAATTGCAACGTATTTCGCTGGAAATTCGCCAATATATGACGAATTGCAAGCTTTTTGAATAGCTGAATTGCCACAAAATTGCACTGTACGGTGCAATTCGGTGGTCAATTTCGCTCTCTTTGAATAACCCCTTTGGTGGCAGTATTCACAATATTTCACCGTTGTTAACCCACTATTGTACACAGGAGATAATTATTATTTTATTATTATTATTTATAAAGGATTTTACCAGGAAGGATACATTGAGATTTCTCTTGTTTTCAAGTACGTCCTGGGTTCAAGAACATTAAAATGTTACAGTTATTACAGAAATACAAAGTAATAAAATGCAAGATATTGAAAAAAACAAAACACAAATATACAGATTAACAGAAAATAAATATGTAGGAAATAGTCATTATGTTACATAATCCACCGTTGTTTAACTGAAATACCAGCGCCTACTGAATAACCCCCATTGAGAATGATGATTGATCAGACTATATTAATCTTTTCTTCTTTAACCCCTTCGCTACTGATATCGAGATTTCTCAGGCTTCAAAGGCACCATCTGGTGCCCCAATATCCAGGGCTAGGTGGCCGCCTAGGGTGCAGCCGGGCATGACCACTTAAAAACTTGTTTGAGTCCGCGGGGCAGCCGGGGGCGGCCGCGTGCTGCAGCCAGCCAAAATACGTGCTGGCGTCGCGGCTGGCGTCAAGGAGAAGGTGGCGTGGACTTGGTGCTGGCTGTGGCTCGTGTATCGAGTGTGCCGGCTGTGCACGCTCGCTACACCAGCTGCAGCCAGCACCAAGTCCATGCCTCTGTCTCCTTGACGCCAGCGGCTGACGCGGCGATGCCGGCACGTATTGGGGCTGGCTGCAGCACGCGCGCCCTCACGTCAGTCGTTGGCATGAAGGAGTCGGAGAGCAGACGAGGTGCCGAGTGAGAGAGATGGAGCTGGGGGCAAATATACCCGTATAAGAGCTGGGGGAATATATCCATGCGTGAGCTGGGGGCAAATATACCCATGTGAGAGCTGGGGCAATATATCCATGTGTGAGCTGGGGGCAAATATATCCACGTGAGAGTTGGGGCAATATATCCAGGCGTGAGCTGGGGGCAAATATACCCATGTGAGAGCTGGGGCAATATACCCATGTGAGAGCTGGGGCAATATATCCATGTGAGAGCTGGGAGCAAATATAACCATGTGAGAGTTGGGGGCAATATATTCATGCGTGAGCTGGGGGCAAAGATACCCATGTGAGAGCCGGGGCAATACATCCATGTGAGAGCTGGGGGGGCAAATATAGCCATGTGAGAGTTGGGGGCAATATATCCATGTGAGTTGGGGCAAATATATCCATATTAGCTGGGGGCAATATACCCATGTGAGAGCTGGGGCAATATATCCATGTGAGAGCTGGGGCAATATATCCATGTGGGAGCTGGGGGCAAATATACCCATGTGAGAGCTGGGACAATATATCCATGCTTGAGCTGGGGGCAAAATATCCATGCGTGAGCTCGGGGCAAATATACCCATGTGAGCTTTCTTTTCTTTGGGGGGGGTGCAAGTAGCTGGTCTTGCCTAGGGTGCAAGATAGTCTAGCACCGGCCCTGCCGATATCGAGATATCGAGATATGCTGATCTGGAGCCCAAAAGCAAATTAATTTTGTTTGCTTTTGGGCTGCAGAAGGTGCCCCCAAAGTTTCAGCCTTGTGGGCATAATGCCCAAAGATCTAAAACTGTAAAATCGGCTGCTCAAAGCTCGGAAATATCAGGCTCTCAGAAGCTGTCAGCAGCCGATGCAGGAGAAATAGAAGAAAATAGACCCGCTGTTAAAACCTCTGTAACTCAGTTTGGCAGTAGATGGTAACATGTACTGGCCAAATAGGTTATTACAATAATAGATATGTATTACTGTATAATTTATTAAAAATGATTTTTTTTTTAAAAAACACTAGTTTCTGACAATGTTTTTTTGGAATATCACTTGGTAGTGAAGGGGTTAAGTATATATAACCATTTTACCCTCTCAATTCATATACAGTATTAGAATCATATAGGTTACATATAGGGAATTATATCAGAGTTAAATTTATTTTCTTGTTGCACAAACATATTTAGTATTCAACATTTTCTGTCATATGTTGTTTGTTCATTTATGTGCTATGAAGGATAAATAATGATTACTATTGGCTCAGATTCCTTCATTTAACAAGGGTTATTGGTGTGAAATATCTTCCAGTAAACTCTGGTTTTACAAAAGGGCTGAAGAAATTGCAGAAAGGTTCTGTTTTGTTTTAACATTAATCTTTCTTTTCAGTAGAAGCTGTCACGTTTAATATTCCCTACTGCCGCTCTTCCAATCTGAGAGCTTTGCATTTTTATTGTTCTTTTTATTTTTATCCCTTGGCTAGAGCACTGAAAACTATTTAGAAATGATAATCTATAAGCTGAAAATTTGCCATTCACGAGCGTATTTATTTCATACATAAGGTGCCTACCCTCATTCCACTTTTAATAAACATGAAATGGGTTTTTCATAAATATTTTTTCTTTCTTTCACAAGTATTCAATAATTTATGTCTGTACTGAATGTTCCATAGCTTTCATAGAAATTATTAAGTTATCCTTCCTTTAACCACTTCACTGCAGATGCCACATGGGACACATCGCCTGAAGTCACAATTACTCAAATTACGCAGTGTCACCGTTTTGTATGGATGACATGACACCTGCCATAGGATCCCCCTATCTCCAATAATAATGCAGGAAAGTACCTATCCCACACCGAGGATGGTGCGTCCCGCAGAGAACCGTTTTCTGAAGGGATGACAGGTGATTAAACACCCAATCTGAAATACAACAAGGCACAACTCCTAACACGGAGAAAAAGTAGTCCCAAACCACAATTGTGATATCATTTAAAAATTAACTTTTAATAGTAAATATAAAATTAAATATATGAATAAAAGAATATCCAAACACCAGTGAAGTGGTTAATTTGTGAGATACGACAGCCTTGATCACAACAACAATGGTCCTATCTCCACATGGCAGCTAGAGGGTTAACTGGCCCACTGACATCCTCACACATATGGTGAGGATGTCAGTGGGTGGGGGGGACCTGGAGGCTTGGCTGACGTCCAGGTTTGAATCGTGATTCGGTGCCGATTTGTGCCAAATCGCGATCCGGCAGTGAAAATGTTGATACTATAAACTGTTGAAAAGGGGAGACTCTCCCCTTTCCAGCGGTGCAAAAAGCATCGTTGTAAGTTAAATGGTTGGGGATAGAGGGCTCCAAACGAGCCCCGCTCCCCTTCCTGAATTTTCCCTACAGGCGCCTGCCGATGACGTCATCACGCAGCGTGATGACGTCATAGGATCTGCCGGCCCCCAGGAACCGGCGAGGCAAGCTGGATGCCTCGGGAGGGGAGTTTCGGCGGGAGGGAGGTTAGGAGCCCGCTGACGTACTATGTCTAAGGGAGACCCGTGGACAGGACGTACATGGTACGTCAGTGGTCGGGAAGGGGTTAAGAACCATAATATACCATGGTGCTTGGAGCTGGTGCCTATAGAATTAAAGGAAGACTGAAGAAATTTGAGACATATCTCGATTGTGGTTGTGAAGTCGTTAACTCCTTCTTCAAAAGCACCGATAGGTGTCCGAGATTCGTTTAAGAGGGTGCATTTTAGAAAAATTGCTAACAAATTTTGTTTATTGCCAGTGAAGCTTGTTTGTAAGTGAGCTCCAGAATGTCACTTACGTTACAGTACATCGTACATAGCAGTAACTCATAAACGCGCTCACTGAAATCCAGACTCTGCTGAGTCTCCTTTTGGAGACTTGTGGCAAAATTAGATTAATCTTATGAAATAGTGCATGCAGTCTCTAAATACTCTGTAATCATATTATAGTGCCTTTAGACTGTGTAGGTGTGATTATGTTTCTGAATGTATGTATGCAGGTGGATTTGCATCTCAGGAGTCTGTAGGCACAGAAATGTGGAGCATCCTACTCCTCCTGCCCAAGCAAAAAAAACAAACAAACAAACATGCCAAAATGACTATTTACATTTTTGTTTTAGTCAAAATAATAATAATAAAAAAACATTTAAAAAACCTGGAAAACAGTTTCTCTCTGCACTCAAATCAAAAGAAGGGGCAGAATCTGTTGCCTTGTGCGGTGTACAATTCAGAGATGCAGGTTCCAAAGTCCCCCTGTCTCTCCTCACTGCAGTGCCATGCTCTAGGTTGTCGATGAAACAATGCTTTGCATCATTAGCTCCACACTTGCTGGCAGTGTGGGAAATGAGAAGGTGAGTTAGCGCAGCATCACTTTTCACTTTATAATTGTAAACTGAATAATAGCGCTGTGTTAGAAAAAAATATTATTTTATTTGTTATTTTATTTTTACATAAATCTAACCTGGTTATGTTTGGTATGGATTGAAAAGCCATAATCTGGCCTTTCCAACGAAACCTCATATCTCCTTCTAGCCCAGTGGTTCCCAACCACGGTCCTCAAGTACCCCCAACAGGTCAGATTTTGCAGATATCTGAAGCACAGCACAGGTGATATGATTTGCTGATCAGTGATTGCAGGATTCAGTTTGCATTTCTCAAAGGCAATCCTAAAACCTGGCCTGTTGGGCGTACTTGAGGACCGCGGTTGGGAACCACTGCTCTAACCCTTAGGGCTCCAGGGATAAAGTGGTCTAAACGATTGTAAATTGTAAAAAAAAAAACATATCCTTTTTTTTTTTACAGAGCAAGGCACCGCCTTGTGGCAGGCACCTGTAGGCACATGCCTACTCTGCCTACTTATAAGTCCAGCCCTGTATGTATGTGTGGTAGTGATAGCGTTAAAAGGTAATGTACACCAGTTGTCCATAAAACCATTTGCTCCTGCAAGTGTTTTTACGAAAAACCAGTTGGTAGTGAACGGGTTAAACAAAATCTGAGCTAAGGTACGGATTAAGATAGATTACGATCTTCACATGAATTGTAGATTATTATAAATCGCACATATCGTATAGAAAAAATAAGCGCTGAGAAGGGAATGTGTTTATGTTAGAAGGCAATTCAATATCGTATGGCAGACACATAGAAAAAGATGCTACATTAATTGTTAGATAGAATAAAGAATTTCTCTGTTTGGAACATTATACAAAATGCACAGTGGAAAATCTGTGTGAAACAATTAATTACCAGTACCACCATGTGGAGATAAGCTGGGTTTTCATCTTCCAGCCAAAGCACAATGAGCCTTCTTGTAAATCTCCACAGCCGGTACTCTCAAGGTCATGCAGACATGTCAAATGGCCCAGCAACTAGTTCAGAAACACGCTGCCAAATGCAATTTAGGCAGTAACTGTAATATCCTGCATGACCAACTCACCTTCTCTTTGTAAAGCCTCCAGCGGCCTGCATGCCAAAAACCAAATGAAGGTTTAAATATATTACCAGGAAATGTTATTTGTGATGCTGTGTGATCAAATATTCAGATGTTCAGTCAAAATGCAGGATTATTATTTATTATGCATTAGTATTAAACATATAAACTCTAACTTTCAGAGAAAAGTTAGAACTCAAAACAGTGTATAAAAAACAATAAATAACCAGAGATTATTCTTTAAAATATTGAAAATACAAAGAAATGTCACGCAAAATAAAATAATCATTCATTTTTATGTCACAGAAACTGCATTTATATTAGTGCAGCCTGAAACTTGGAATATATGAAATCCCTGAAAATGATATCACAAAAATGTAAATAAGAAAACAAATACGTAATCATGTGATTTATATGTGGAATGTTGAAAAGATCAAAACAGGATACAGATTCACATAAGCATTTCATTTTTTTAACATGTTTTCTCCTAAATATCCTTTAAATTAAAAATTCATAAATAGTGAGGTTTTATATCACACACAGATCATAACCCCTTCACTACCAGGCGTTTTAAAAAAAAAAAACACTGTTTGTGAATATTCTCAATGTATATCTTACAGTAATAACTTATTTGGCAGGCAGATGTTGCCATCTACTGGGGAAATGGAGTTACTACACTGCAGCTCAAGGATACATATCCGCTGGGATAGGACACATTCCTAGCTGATTTTAACCCTTTCGCTGCTGAAGCATTTCACGCCTCTGTGCTGAGGTCATTTTTACCACTTTCGCTCATCATGTTTAACCGCGTTTTGAAGCCATATTTTAATATATGACCCAGACATATTATATATCGTTGTTTCCGGCAGACTCGGCAGATTCATAATATATCATTATTATATGTATACGTCATGTCCTGTTTGTATATTATAACAAAAAGTGCAATAAAATTAGAATTTTCAATAATTTACAATGTGTAAAGTGTTTTTTTTCCACATTTTAACATGCGAGCATTTGCGGTTATATTTTCCATGGGGTGCGCTTGTTAAAAAAATTAGAAATGGGGACTCTTTACATTTTTTTTGGGGGGAAATTTCGCTATTTTTAACAAACGCACCGCATACAAAAATCGTTAGTGCAGCATCATTGTTCACATTATAATTGAAATAGGAACAATATTGCTGCATTAACAAAACAAAAAAACCCTTTTTTTTTAATAATTTTTTAAAATATTTTTTTTTATTTTGTTTTTATTTATTTTTACATGGTCATGTATGGTATCGTTGGAAAGGCCATGCTCTGGCCGATCCAACGATATCAAACATTAACCCCTAACCTCTAGCTGCCACGGATCGGGAGATAGGGGGTTCATTGGAACCCCCTATCTCCACCATTGCTGGTAGCTAGGGGTTAACTCCAGAACTGGCGTCATCGTGCTATGCACGATGACGCCAGTCCTCAGGGGGAGTTCCTGGAGGCTTGGCCGACATCCAGGATGTCGGCCAGCTTCGGGAGAGGATCACGATCCGGCGCTTTTCAGCACCGAATCGTGATCCGGCTCCCCAGGGGTTAATGTCAGCCACTGTTTGGAAGGGCAGGCTGTGCCCTTCCAAATGGTGCCTGCCTTAATGCTGTGCCCCCCGCTCAGTGCGCCCATAGCACAGGAGAACCACTTGGCTGGATGCGCTCAGCGCGTCCATAGCAGCCAAGTGGATAAACAGTTTTAGCCATATAGACATCATGCCCACGTGCTAAAACTTTAGCGGCATGTTCTGGGGCCCATAGGCAAACAAAAATCATTTGCAGCAAATTAATTTCATTTGCTTTTGAGGGGGGTTAAGCCTAATGCTAACCCAAAGTACCCATTAACCCCTATACTACAAAGATTGACTGCATACTATTACAAAAACTAGTTTCAATCATATGTGTCCGATCAATCGCAATATGTGTCCATTTCTGACAGCGCTTCCCTCCCCCTCCCAGAAACATGCGGAGTACCCCAAGGCTCCATACTCAGCCCCTTGCTATTCACGATATTCACAAATGATCTGCCCAACGTCTGCAAAGTATCAACTGTACACATGTACGCAGACGACACCGTAATCTATACCAGCAAACCAAATCTTCCACATTTGGAGGCCGTGCTGCAAGAAGAATTCACGGAGGAAGAAAAGTGGGTCAAAGATAACAAACTTTTTCTAAATACTGACAAAACTGTTACGATGCTCTTTGGAACAGCACCTAAACTACATAGATTGCAAACACCCTATCTATGTGTCAAGACAAAATCAAATGGCATGCTGACCACAGTCACTTCTCTCAAATATCTAAGTATGTGGTTAGTAGGGATGAGCGTTCGGTTCGGATCTGTTCGGAGTTCGATTCGAACATCGCCCGTTCGGCTGTTCGTCGAACTCTGAACATTTCCGCGTGTTCGCCGCATGTTCGCCCACAATGCACCACAATGGACCACAATGCACGTTTCCACTGGCCTGAAGCTTGTAATTGGCTACAGCCTTGCACCTGACCACAGGTCAGGTACAAGACAGGTGCAAAACTATGCCAATCATGGCTCAGAGTCCTGATTGGTCAAATTTTGCCCAATCATGGGCTCACAGAGCTAAGCCCTGCAGCACACTATAAAAGGCTTCCCTGCCTGCAGCCCCAGCGTTTATGTTTGCAGGAGTGAATCAGAGAGGAGAGGAGATTGTTCTGTCAGGGTGTATCAGTGACGTTGTAGGAGATTTCGGGGAATTAGAATCTGTGTTGGCACTGCCAGGCTATCAGGAACAGTGTGTATCAGTGAGTTGTAGGAGATTTCTGGGAATTTTAATCTGTCTTGACACTGCCAGGCTATCAGGGACAGTGTGTATCAGTGAGTTATACCACAGTTCAGCAAATTAGAATCTGTCTTGGCACAGCCTGTTATCAGTGTGTATCAGTGAGTTATACCACAGTTCAGCAAAATATTGGACCACAGGGTCCACCACTGCACTCTTCCACAATACCACAGAGGGGTTACGGTGTGAAGGCAATTGCTGCCACCAAAGGTAAAATATTTGGGTGCACTGCCACTGACGCCTATACCAGATTCATATCATTTTAATATTTGACCGCAGGGCCCAAACCTGCACTCTTCTACAATACCACAGAGGGGTTACTTACGGTGTGAAGGCACTTGCTGCCACCAAAGGCACAATATTTGGGTGTACTGCCACTGACACCTATACCAGATTTATATCATTTTAATATTGGACCGCAGGGTCCACCACTGCAATCTTCCACAATACCACAGAGGGGTTACGGTGTGAAGGCACTTGCTGCCACCAAAGGCAAAATATTTGGGTACACTGACGCCTGTACCAGATTCATATCATTTTAATATTTGACCACAGGGTCCAACCCTGCACTCTTCCACAATACCACAGAGGGGTTATGGTGTGACGGCACTGTTGCCGACACTAACGGCTCAACTTTAAAGCACCTATTGTTACTTTCATCCAAAGCCTGCATAAATTTCACCATAATTTAGCCAAAAAAATCACTAAACTTGTTCTGCGTGTCCTAAAACATCTCCTCTTTTCATACAGGCTGCCGCCCCAAGCAGTTGTTTATGAATAGATTAAAGGAAAACCATTTACCGTCATTTGAAATGTCATTTTTTTTGTTTTAAAATGTTTCTATACATCCTATAAATCCGCCACTTCACGGGCAGGTTATGGGGACCTCCTAGGCACGATATTTGAAGGAATTTTTCGTTTTTATTCTTAACCTTTATTTCATGGAAAACTCACTGTTCCTTTAAAAACTTTTTTTAAAGCTTTTTGTCCTTGTTTCCTGTCCCCCAGGGCACTACCCGGACCCCCATACACCTTTTATGGCAAATATCTAGCATATATGCTCTCTTGGAGGGCACTCTAAAAATCGAACGTTCGGGTTCCATTGACTTACATTGAGTTCGGATCGTGTTCGAGTTCGAACTCGAACTTTTGAAATTGTTCGAGTTCGAAGACGAATGAAACACGGGGGCGTTCGGCTCATCCCTAGTGGTTAGACCCAAATCTATCCTTTGGCCCCCACATCGAAAAACTCTCATCTAAACTTTACCCCAAACTAGGTGCCCTTTACAGAAACAAATCCTGCCTGAGCCCCGCAGTAAAAAAGTAGATTGTACAACAAATGCTTATGCCGGCTATTGAATACGAAGATGTAGTGTATGCAGCTGCCCTGCAAACGCACCGTTATAAACTTACTACATTGTATAACTCATTCTGTCACTTTGTGCTACAATATAACTACACGACCCACCATAGGGGCATGTTAAAAGAGCTAAACTGGCCGTCGCTGGATTCTAGAAGCACCCTTCACCTTTCCAACCTGGTGTTTAAGAGATTTTCTGGGAAGCTACCACCTTACTTGAATAGACTGCTTTCCCCAGCAGTTCCCTCATCCTATAACCTCCGATCCAGGACCTGCAACTTACTTGCAATCACACAATACAAAAAGAAAGTGGCTCAATCCTCATTTTCCTACAGAGCACTGCAATTATGGAATAACCTCCCACACCACACCATCAAATCTTCCCCAGTCTAAAGTCACTTAAGAGATCTCTATTAACATACCTCAATGCAGAATGCACCTGTAAACATGTAACATAGTGAATATATTTCCTATATATTTATTTTCTGTTAATCTGTATATTTGTGTTGTTTTTTTATATTTTGTCTTTTATTACTTTGTATTTCTGGAGCAACTGTAACAATTCAATGTTCTTGAACCCAGGACATACTTGAAACCGAGAGAAATGTCAATGTATATTTCCTGGTAAAAGACTTTATAAATAAACAAATATATAAACAAATTTATATATATTTAATCTTCAATGCACCTGCTGGTTCCCCATTTTGAAGTATATATGCTGTGGTGTAATTCTGGAGCAAGAAAATGTGTTTTGTTTATAGCAAATTAAACTTATTTACCATTGGGCTCCAGTATGTACTATTAAAATTTTAGCACCTTATGCATGATAGCTGAGGTCGCAAAACAGTTTAAACAGCTGGGATTCCTTTTTTCCCACAAGAAAAAAAACAGAACCCAAGCTCTGTTATAGACATGTAGTAACACTATTTGGTCAGCAGATGGCTCCATCTGCCCGTCAAACAGTGCATACATTTGAAAATGTGCTTTTGAGATTTTCAGTCAAATATTAAATATAAATATAATGCAAATTTGTATTCCATAAATCCACTGGGCAGATAGTGTTATGGGGAAAAACTTGGTAGTGAAGGGGTTAAGTTGGCAGTAAATTTGTCATTGTTCTTATCAGATGAATTCACTCTAGGAGACAATCCATATTTTTGTGAATCTGCTTCAATTATGGTTATGTTCCGGACCCTGCAATGCGCTATCTGTGCAATATAAAAGCAACAACTCATATAACGCAGTATGAGAATATACAGTAAGCATTCCAACAAGAGCCCTCATTTCTATGAATGGTAATTGTTAAAACATTGACAGAAGTTAAATTTGTTTTTCACATTATTCTGCTGTAAATGCATTGATGAATGTGTCCATTTTTGTCCAGTCAATATGCAAAAAGGTAAACACAAGGGCAATTATGATTTTTTATTCTAGAGAGACAGAAGGAATATTGAGCTAATTGATGACATTACTAAAATAAATCAAATATCACATTGCTTAATGACTGTTACTCAACAAAGTAATTGCGCATTTTGCAATATAGCAAACGATTATCAAACAGGAATACATTTATAGCTATTGTGAAACAAAGTGACTGCGAGGTAAACCTTCCTTAACAATTTCATCTAATTTGCTTTCCTCAAGTAGCCAATATTATAATGCTTCTTACAATCTCATTTCTAAGCCGCTCTGTTACAATTTTATATTTTTATTTTTTGCTTAGTATTTTGGATGCGCCTTATGCAAAATGTATTACTTTATCAAGGTGGTTTGTTAAATTAGCAAGCAGTTGGGGAGAATACACAAATAATAATTTAAACAATAAAATGTTTCCAATGAGGCGTGCAGCCACACACTGAACTAAAACTAACAAAGAAATGGGTGTTAACCCTTTCATTACCAAGCGATTATACATTCTACCACTGTCAGGAACCAGAAGTTTTTGGAAAATCCTTTTTAATTAATTATACATTACGAAAGATTTGGAAATGTGTCAAGATCCTTGCTCAGGAGCACTAGGAGACCACAGAGGGACCTTTGGTAGAGTTACGCCTGATGTTAGATATCCTGGCAGCACATTTTCTGTCCCACTCCTGCTTAACTATCCGGTCCAGGTTTTCTGCTTACCCAGCCTGAAGGAAGCCTCTACTGTTCTCTTTCCAGCATGTCAGCCGAGAACTTCTATTTAACCCTTTAGTGACCGGGCAGTTTTACACAAATCCGTCCTTTAGGCTGGGTTCACACCTGCATGTTTTTTGATGCGCGTGATACGCACGTTTTTTGACGCGCGTATCCCGCAAACGTAAAAATCACGTGAACGAGCATTGCAGCGCGTTCAGCTGCAGTCTATAGGCTGTGAACGTGCTGCAATACGTCCCAAAGAAGCTCCTGTACTTCTTTGGCCGTAGGACGTTTTACAGTGCATTCCTACGCGCTGTAAAACGCACCAGATGTGAACGGGCCCCATAGGAAATCATGGGATTTCCATGTTTAAGCGTTATACAGCGCACAGGAACGCACTGTAAAACGTCCAGGTGTGAACAGGGCCTTAGTGCCTGCTGCTGTTTTTACGTTTCTGCGCTGTTCGTGTTTAGGTCAAATTTTCCTCTTACTCGTTTATGCAACCCACACATATTATACACAGTTTTTCCCGCCATTAAATTTACTTTCTAAAAATACCATTATTTCCATCATATCTTCTAATTTACTATAAAAAAAAATATGAATAATGATGAAAATTTTTTAAAAAACACACTTTTTCGCAATTTTAATCCCCAAAATCTACAACCACCAAAAGTGACCCCGGCTAAATAGTTTCAAAATTTTGGCCCGAGAATAGAAATACCCAATTTTTACATGTTTTTGCTTTTTAACCCCTTAACTGCTGAGCCAGTTCACCTATGTGCTCTGAGCTCATTCTGTCCGTTTTATGCTCATTATTTTTAGATGACAGCCTAGGTCCCATTTAACTAAACCCCCCCAGACAAAAAAAATTTAAAAATTTTTTTTTTTTATTTTACTTTTTATTTTATTTTTATTATTTATTTTTTATTTTATTATTACACCAAACCTGGTCATGTTTGGTATCATTGGAAAGGCCATGATCAGACCTTTCCAATGATGTCAAATATGACCCTCTAGCTGCCGATCCCCCTATCTCCACATGGCAGCTAGGGGGTTAACTGGCCCACTGACATCCTCACACATATGGTGAGGTTGTCAGTGGGTGGGGGGAACCCGGAGGCTTGGCTGACATCCAAGATGTCAGCCCCCTCCAGGTTTGAATCGCGATTCTGCGCAAATTTGTGCTGAATCACGATCCGGCAGCAAATCAGTTAATGAGACTCTCCCCTTTCCAGCGGTGCAAAAAGTATCACTGTACCTTAAATGGTTGGGGAGATAGAGGGCTCCAAAGGAGCCACTCCTCCCCTTCCTGAATTTTCCCTACTGGTGCCTGCCGATGACATCATCACGCAGCGTGATGATGTCATCGGATCTGCCGCCCCCAGGAAACGGTGAGGCAAGCTTCCAGCTTGCCATAGATGCCGTTGGAGCCAGTGAGGGAGGTGTGTATCGGCAGGAGTTAGGTTAGGAACCCGCTGACGTACTATGTACGTCCGCGGTTCTAAGGGACACCCATGGGCAGGATGTACATGGTACGTCAGAGGTCTGAAAGGGGTTAAGGGAGTTGTCTCCTTATGGACGTTGACTTGGTATTGAGGTTCTGTTCATGGTACTATCTGGACTTTGTCTCCTGTCAGTTTGTCTCCTCTGGTCACCTCTTTTTCCTGCCAGAATCCAGCGATGCCCTTCTGTTTGTATCCTTTACTCTACCTGCTGTGTTTCATACCTGCAAAATAGCTTCTGGATTTCTCTGTACCTGCCGGTTTGTGCTGTGTTTCCACTGCAGTTTGGGCTCTCATCTGCCACTTCGCATCACTCCGCTCTGAATTTTATTGCTTTGCGGCTCTCTGATACTCTAATACACATCGCACATTTTTGTGAGCGTTATTGCTGGGGAGCACTATGACACACTTAAACACACTGCACATTATTGTGCGTGTTATTGCTAGAGAGCTCTGTGATACAGCCATAAAGACTGTACATTACTGTGAGTTTCATTGCTGGGGAGCTCTGTGATATAGTAATGTGCAGTGTGTATGAATGTGAGTTTTAGTGCTGTCGAGCTCTGGGATACGGTCATACATACAGCACATTACTGTGAGTTTTATTGTCCTGCAGCTCTGTGATACAATCATTAGACATGTGCATTTCGTTTCGTAACAAATTAGTTTTCGTCCGAGATTTGGATTTTAGTTGTTTTGAACCGATCCTAAGTTCCAAGCCAAAAAAGATACGAAAATAACTAAAGAACAAAATCCCAAATGCACAACGGAACGAAATCTCGAAAATATGAAAATTGAATAGTCATTAGACCATGAAAACACGAAAATACGAAACTAACATGGACAAAAGCTGAGAATCTGAATCAATAAATGAACGAAAAAGGGTAAAACGAAAATTGAGTACGGCAATCCAGGAAAAACCCGCAGAACAAAATTCCGAAAATACATAAATGTCCGATAGAAAGATTATACGAAACCAGTGACGATACCCGAAAATCTGAATTGGCAAAAGAATGAAAATATGAAAAATAAACCATTCTTTTTAAATCGGATTCACATCCACAGCAGAAGACATGAGGGTCTTCATGTCTCTTCATGACATGAGAGTTCATCAAAAGGTTTTGTAAACTTTAAGGTGCATTCAGGAGTGTGATTAGTTCCCTTTGCTACAGTGATGCATTGTGGGACATTGAACAAGCTCTATGATTGGCTGGCAGGAAGGTCTGTGTGAATTTAAGTGTACCATTAGTACCTACCCAGTACCACCCAGTGCATAGTGAATGGGCATGCAGTAATATGAATAAGATTAGTTTGTTCCTTACTAAATCCCTAGTCTAAAGAACACAATTCAAGATATGATAAATAAACTTTAATGTGCAATGCATGTTCACTGTTCAGGCTGGCAGCTATGAAATCATGCATCGTCCGAAATAATGGGTTGTTCGAAATAACAGGTCGTCCCAAATAATGGGTTGTACAAAATTACTCCAAACTACACAAATTAAACGAAATAAGAATCGGTATGAAATGTGAATCAAATCAAAAATGAAATAACCAACAAAAATGGAAACGCATTGTTCCGAAATCCGAATTTACCAATTGTCACGGATCCCCCTGATACTAGAGTGGTGGTCCCTATACGCAGGACACTCTCTACCCTTCCGATCCTTAGAGTGGTCGGCACGACTAGACAGACTACTAGAATGGCAGTACAGAGCACATACAAGAGAGACGTCACGGATCCTTCTGCTTATCTGACTAGTGGTCCCTAGACGCAGGACACTCTCTACCCTTCCGATCCTTAGAGTGGTCGGCACGACTAGACAGACATAGAATGATACACAAGACCTTAGAACAATTAGCTCTTCCCAAGACCCTAACAACACAAGGGGTAGTCTGATGTGTGCTTAGGGTGCCACACAGACTGACCTCAATACCAGAATTAGAAGAGTGAATGCCAATACCAGGGGTTACGCACAGAATGGTTCGTTCGCCAATGCCAAGGATCATACACAGAGTGGTTCGTTCGCCAATGCCAGGGGTCATACACAGAATCGTTAGTTTGCCAATGCCAAGGGTCATACACAGAATCGTTAGTTTGCCAATGCCAAGGGTCATACACAGAATCGCTAGTTTGCCAATGCCAGGGGTCATACACAGAATCGTTAGTTTGCCAATGCCAAGGGTCATACACAGAATCGTTAGTTTGCCAATGCCAAGGGTCATACACAGAATCGTTAGTTTGCCAATGCCAGGGGTCATACACAGAATCGTTAATTAGCCAAAATATACAAGAGCTCTGCGGGAAGTAACTACCACGTCAGGGCACCGGCGTCTCTGTGAGTCTGGGCTTTAAACCCGGCGGGTCCGCGTCTCGCCGCCAGGCCCCGCCCCCCGGCGTCCCACGTGTGCGGAAGCGCCCGCAATATCACTCGGCGCCTGGCCAGCGAGCAGCGAGGAAGCTGCTGCCAGGCGCCGGGGGGGTGCGGGGGCCACCGTGACAGAACCCCCCCTCTACGGGCGGCCACTGGACGACCCCCAGGAGCGCGGGGATGAGCCGAATAGAAAGCCCTCACCAACCGAGGAGCATGAACCTCAGTAGCCGGGAGCCAAGAGCGATCCTCTGGACCGTAGCCCACCCAGTCAACCAAGTACTGAAGGACCCCCTAGAAACCCTGGCGTCCAGAATGGCCTCAACTTCAAACTCCTCCTCGCCCTCCACAGAGACAGGAGGAGGGGGGACACGGACCCTGGTGTACCGATTACACAAGAGTGGTTTTAAAAGGCTCACGTGGAACACATTGTGTATCCTGATATGGGAGGGCAGTGCCAAAGCATAGGAGACCGGATTGATTCGCCGCAGAATCTTATAGGGCCCTATGTATCTGGGTGCCAGTTTCATAGAGGGTACTAAGAGCTTGATGTTCCGTGAAGAAAGCCAAACCCTGTCCCCAACTTGATACACGGGTGCCGGCCTCCTGTGTCTGTCGGCCTTGATCTTCTGGATACCACTGCTATCCTCCAGTGCCCTTTTAACCCTTCCCCAAGTTTCTTTCAATGACGCTAAATGCTCATCCAGAGCAGGAATCGCGGTATCAGGAAATGTAGCAGGGAGCACGGGAGGATCAAAACCGTAAACAGTGAAGAAAGGGGAATGTCCTGTGGCTTCGCTCACTGCACTGTTCAAGGCATACTCTGCCCACGGTATCAGGTCTGACCAGTTATCTTGTCGTTCGGATATAAAGCACCTGAGATATTTCTCTATATTTTGATTGGCTCGTTCTGCTGCTCCGTTGGTCTGGGGGTGATAGGCCGAAGAGAAGGATAGGTCTATCCCCACATTCTTGCAAAACCCTTTCCAGAATCTGGAGACGAATTGGGTCCCCCTATCAGAGACAATCCCAAGAGGAATACCGTGTATGCGGACCACATTGGTAATGAAAATGGGCACCAGTTCGGCTGCCGAAGGAAGTTTCCGAAGAGGAACATAGTGACCCATTTTGGAGAATCGATCAATGACCGTGAGTATTACAGTATTCCCTTTTGACTCGGGTAACTCTACTATAAAATCCATAGCTAAATGCGACCATGGTCGTTCGGGGATTGGCAGAGGCTGGAGTAAACCAATGGGCGCTGTTTTGGGACTTTTATGTCTTGTGCACACCTCGCACACGGTTATGTAATCCTTAACATCACGGCGCACCGTGGGCCACCAGAGGAGTTTACGTATACTAGACACTGTTTTGGTGATCCCCATATGCCCAGAGGTTTTGTTATCATGATAAAGTTTTAGTACTTCTTCTCTTTCGTTCTCAGGTACAAAGAGTTTCGCAGGAGGTCTCCCCCCAGGAGCTGTACCCTGGGCGGTCTGCAATCTTAACATCAGAGGAGACGAGACACTAATCGTGGTAAGGGCTATAATTCTTTCCTGGGGTACAATGGGATGTTGATCTTGGATGTTATGTTCGTAGGATTCGTATTGTCTTGACAATGCGTCTGCTTTAATGTTTCTTGACCCAGGTCTATATGTGAGGACGAAATTAAAGCTTGAAAGAAACAATGACCATCTCGCTTGTCTGGCATTTAACCGTTTAGCGTCTCCAATGTACGTAAGATTCTTATGATCGGTTATGATGACAATGGGGTCCCTAGACCCCTCCAATAAGTATCTCCATTCCGTCAAGGCTGCGATAACTGCTAACAACTCTCTATTTCCGATATCATAGTTCCTCTCTGCCGGGGACAACTTTCGGGAATAGAAGCCGCATGGATGCAAGGGTTTGTCGGGTGCCTCCCTTTGGGACAAGACTGCACCAAGACCTAGCTCGGAGGCGTCAACTTCGACCTGGAAAGGCAGAGCCGGATCTGGATGTCGGAGAACAGGGGCAGTTGTGAATGCCTGTTTAAGTGCCTCAAAGGCTTGACTGGCCTGGGGTGTCCATTTCTGATTCACCACCCCTTTTTTAGTCATAGCCGTGAGGGGAGCTACCAAGGCCGAAAAGTTTTTAATGAACCTCCGGTAGTAATTAGTAAACCCCAGAAACCTCTGGATGGCTTTAAGCCCTTGGGGTAAAGGCCAGTCAAGAATCGCTGAGAGTTTTTTAGGATCCATTTGGAAACCCTCAGGGGTTATTATATACCCAAGGAAGTGCACTGTCTCTATGTCGAATAAGCATTTCTCTAGTTTACAATATAACCCAGCCTTCAATAATCTCTTCAACACTTGTTGCACATGGACGTGATGGGTGTCCTTATCAGGAGAGTATATCAGGATGTCGTCCAGATATACTATAACGAACGTTTGCAGAAAGTCCCTTAGGGTGTCGTTTATGAGGTCCTGGAAAACGGCTGGCGCATTGCATAACCCAAAGGGCATCACCAAGTATTCATAATGCCCGCTACGTGTATTAAAAGCCGTTTTCCATTCATGCCCCTTCTTAACCCTGACCAGGTTGTACGCTCCGCGTAAATCAAGTTTTGTATAAATACGGGCCCCTTTTAATCGGTCGAACAATTCTGTTATAAGAGGTATTGGATATGCATTTCTTATGGTAATCCTATTCAAACCTCTGTAATCGATGCAAGGTCGCAGGTCACCCTCTTTTTTGGAAACGAAAAAGAAACCTGCTCCTGCTGGAGAGGAGGATCGTCTGATAAATCCTCGCTCTAGATTCTCCCTATATATTCCTCCATAATGTCGTTTTCCTTTTGTGACAAAGGGTATACGTGTCCTCTAGGAGGCATAGTACCAGGGAGCAACTCTATAGCACAGTCATAAGGACGATGCGGTGGTAGGACCTCAGTCCTGGTTTTAGAGAACACCTCCTTTAGCGCCATATAACATTCAGGGACTTCGGTGGACAAAGGAGGTGCTGTAGCAATATTGAGGCTACCAATCGCATTAACCCTGCCCAGGCACTTTGACTGGCAACTAGGACCCCAACACTTTATATCTCGCTGGGCCCAATCAATCACCGGGTTATGCTCTATTAACCATGGGAACCCAAGAACGACAGGACATGAGGGAGAGTCGATAATCTGGAATCGTATGGTTTCACGGTGCAGAACTCCTGTAGTCATGCATACATCAATAGTGTCGTGAGTGATATGGGGACATGACAGGGGTTTTCCGTCTATGGCTTCCACCATTAGAGGCCTCTCCTTTAGAACCAGAGGTAAGAGGTTTTTGGCGGCAAAACATCTGTCCATAAAATTACCTGAGGCTCCAGAGTCTAGGAATGCCTCAGTCTCGAGGTGAACCCCCTCCCAGATGAGGGAGATAGGTACCAGAATCCGGGTTTTTTTTTTTTCATCGTCCACAAAGGAGGCATACAGAGAACCGATAACCTGGGTATTAGCTGTTCTTTGACCTGATTTGTTAGTCTCACCCCTGCTACCCCTGGGTCTCTGAGGACATTGAAGGCGGAAATGATCTGCCCCAGCACAATAAAAGCAGAGCCCCCTTTCTCTTCTGTGAGCTCTTTCTGCCTCTGAAATACCCGTTTTTCCTATCTGCATGGGTTCAACGGCCGGTACATCAGTCTTTGCGGTCTCCGGGTTGCCTGATGTAGTGGTGTGTCTGGGTACTAAGGGCAAAGGAGGCAGGACCCTTCTGGGTCTATCTCTGGGGTGTCTCCTTTCCCTGATTTGATCGTCCATGGCAATGCAGAAATCAACCAAATGATCCAGATGTTCTGGTAATTTTAAGGGAGCCAACTCAAACATAAAAGCCTCGTTCAGGCCTTCGGTAAAGGCTAGGGTTAAAACGTCGTTCGGCCAGTGTACCTCAGAAGACAAAGTCTTAAACTCTATGGCATAGTCGGAGACCCTCCTATTACCCTGTTTGATGTGAAACAGGGATCTACCCGCATTGGTAGCCCTTCTAGAGGGATCAAAGGTACGCTTTAACTCGGAGGTAAAACCCTCATAGTCATAAATGATGGGTTTCTTATTCTCCCACAAGGGCGTGGCCCATAATAAAGCTTTTTCGGTTAGATGATTAATCAGATAGCCTACTTTGGCTTTATCAGACATACAGGACCCTGGATTGTTCTCGAACAGGATCTTGAGTTGGGTCAGAAAGCCCCGGCATAAGTTTGGTGTTCCATCATAGCGTACGGGTGCCTTCATACTGAGCCTACATCCCTCGGGAGCGGCCGAACTGACCCTAGGCACTACTGGGTCTGGAGGGCTTGCAGTTCCAGAACTGGATCGATTTAACAGGGTTTGCAGGGCAAGAGCAATCTGGTCCATTCTATGGTCCTGCTCTTCTTGTCTGGCTGCAATACGGGTCAACTGATTAGAGAGGTCTGCGGGATCCATTGGCCCTGACGTAATGTCACGGATCCCCCTGATACTAGAGTGGTGGTCCCTATACGCAGGACACTCTCTACCCTTCCGATCCTTAGAGTGGTCGGCACGACTAGACAGACTACTAGAATGGCAGTACAGAGCACATACAAGAGAGACGTCACGGATCCTTCTGCTTATCTGACTAGTGGTCCCTAGACGCAGGACACTCTCTACCCTTCCGATCCTTAGAGTGGTCGGCACGACTAGACAGACATAGAATGATACACAAGACCTTAGGACAATTAGCTCTTCCCAAGACCCTAACAACACAAGGGGTAGTCTGATGTGTGCTTAGGGTGCCACACAGACTGACCTCAATACCAGAATTAGAAGAGTGAATGCCAATACCAGGGGTTACGCACAGAATGGTTCGTTCGCCAATGCCAAGGATCATACACAGAGTGGTTCGTTCGCCAATGCCAGGGGTCATACACAGAATCGTTAGTTTGCCAATGCCAAGGGTCATACACAGAATCGTTAGTTTGCCAATGCCAAGGGTCATACACAGAATCGTTAGTTTGCCAATGCCAGGGGTCATACACAGAATCGTTAGTTTGCCAATGCCAAGGGTCATACACAGAATCGTTAATTAGCCAAAATATACAAGAGCTCTGCGGGAAGTAACTACCACGTCAGGGCACCGGCGTCTCTGTGAGTCTGGGCTTTAAACCCGGCGGGTCCGCGTCTCGCCGCCAGGCCCCGCCCCCCGGCGTCCCACGTGTGCGGAAGCGCCCGCAATATCACTCGGCGCCTGGCCAGCGAGCAGCGAGGAAGCTGCTGCCAGGCGCCGGGGGGGTGCGGGGGCCACCGTGACACCAATTGACCGAAAATACAAATCACAGCAAAATACTAAGGCTCCCAAAAACAAATCTGTGTAAAAACAAAAAAATGAATTAACTAAGAAAACGAAAAATGAAGTGATCTGAAAAACAAAAAAACAGTCGCCCACATTTTCAGATTGATTCGAAAATATAAAACGCGATAGGATGACGAATGGTCTGAAAAGAAAACCCCGCGGTTTGAAATGATCCAAAATTATATGGGGGGAAAAAAAAATGCCATGCACAAGTCTAACAATCATATATGCTATTGAGTTTTATTGCTGTGGAGCACTGTGATAAGCACATACATCATGTACATTAGTGTGAGTTTTATTGCCGTGGAGCTCTTTGACAGGCTCATACGTACTTGAAAACGAGAGAAATCTCAATGTATCCTTCCTGGTAAAATCCTTTATAAATAAGTAAATAAATTTCTTTTTTATCAAGGGGATCTCAATATGATTTTTTTGGGCAATAATATTCATTGCATAACGATTCTTACCGGAAAAATTATGAGGTGGAAAAACTGTTCAAATGCACAGAGGATACTATTATTAAATCTAATTAAAAAATTTGACTATTTATTAGTTGTAAAGCAAACTGGCTGGTGTTCATATTATACTCTAACTTCCCACTTGAGGGATGTTAACAACCAACTTTATAATCTTATATTTAAAAAAAATTTCTTTATTAAATGTTGGTACATGACCTTTCCCTCCTTCCTTCCAACTCAAACGATCGATGGCAAACACAGAGAATCTCTCAGTGACAATGCTCATTAAAACATGCTTCCTGTTTGACCCTAACCATGATCTTTAATTAAGTTCATAGACAAGACAGATACTTGAAACTGGTAGCCTTCTTCTTCATTGTGGACCAGTGGACAAGACATTGTCTGACATCAATTGTACTAATTGGAAAAATTGCATATTGTGCAGGGAAAGCATTAATGAGCAATTTCAATAAAAACATACATCATTTACTGTATTAATCATAGGGCACAGTTTTCCAATATAAATATAATAAAGAATAATTAAAAAAAAAATAGCTGACTGCAAAGAATTGGATTATTATTATTATTCTTTATTTATAAAGTGCCGGCATATTCCGCAGCACTGTAGAATAGGCACAGTATAGACAGGGTTACAATACATTGAACAACATTTGACAAACAGTACAGCAGGAGATGAGGGCCCTATTCCCGTAGGAACTCACAATCTAGAAGGGTTGGGGTTGGAAACAGGAGGAGAGGACTGCAAGGTGAGAGTAATTGATGGTTGTGTCAGTGAGTTGGGTGGTAGGCTTCCCTAAATAGGAAAGTTTGAAGGGAGTGTTTGAAGGGAGAGAAATTAGGAGAAAGTCTGACCGTATGAGGGAGAGTGTTCCAGAGAATGGGGACTGCGCGTGAGAGGTCCTGCAGTCTATCATGGGAAGAGGTGATGCGGGGAGAAGCTAGGCGCAGGTCACCGTTTGACCTTAGGGAGTGGGCTGGGGTGTATTTGGTGATTAGTGAGGACAGGTAGTGGGGAGCTGAGTTAGTGAGAGCTTTGTAGGTCAGGAATTAAGAGAAAAGACTGCAAACAGTCAATAATTCACTTGTAAATCTGTAACTGTATGTGTGCATACCCTCTTTTTATTGACACATGGTTTGAAAGGCTGTCAAGTCAAGGGGTTAGCAGATGTTTTTGCAGGAATATGTTTTATGAACGTCAGAAACTGTTGGCAAGCAATGATGAAGGAAAACCACCAAAACAGTGACCATGATTTGGCTTTGCATAGAAAGCGGGTCTAGCTCCGGTGTAAAATCAGTAAGGCCAGAGTCCTTTCCAATGACACCTCAATTAATGTTGCTGGACATACTTTTCTAGAGTCCTATGGACTCTTGGAGATGATACTCGTGGCCACGTGGAAACGCTACCACAAGTATCACCGAGGGTAGCGCTTCATTACGGGGCAAGGTGCTAAAGTAGCACCTGCCCTAGAATCTAACGCTAAAATGTGGACGCCATTGGGAAACCTGCAGGCCTGTTAGCTTCCCCATTTTATCATTATGGAGGGAATAATGAATAAAGTCTGTGTGGAGCATCCCCGTCGACACGCTGTCTGCAATGCGCAGATTAAAAACAGTGGGCACTATCGCGTGCCGTAAGCTAAAACTGGGATGCTAAGGGGAAATATTAGCATTCGCTAATTTCCCCTTTGCGTCCCGGTTTCGCCAGCAGATCATGGGGCAGGCGCCTAGTCTGGCAGCCTGCCCCTTAGCGATCGCTAGGATCGCGGATGCTGGGGGGCAGAGGTACAGCGCCCAGAAAAGAAAAGATCAACAATGGCAGCTGAACTTGCTGCAAACAACGTTGATCATCAGTACCAATGTTATGCATGAATTATGGCTATAGCATATTAACCATTGTTCCACAGTTGTGTGCAGTACCGGCTGGGTGGAGTAGAGGTAAGTACTGGCTGGGTGGAGTAGAGGTAACATCACTGCTCTGCATGGAGAGAGCCTGTGGAGACATGAGTTTGATTCAAGCAAGAGCACCTCATGGGATTCAGTGGATAAATACAGAAATGTTCAAACTTTGAGAGTGCTCATTTAATGTCAGTGTATGCCAACAATAATCCTGTTCTAGGACAGTAAGTGTCCTTGGGCAAGACACCTAACGGTACATACTCGCCACCTAGGACCTACTTGAAAACGAGAGAAATCTCAATGTATCCTTCCTGGTAAAATCCTTTCGCAAAATAAAAAGTACTTTGCCAATTTTGAGCTGGAGTTCTTCACTGAAGTCAGATAGAAACTACGCTGAAAGCAGCAATAAGACAATTCTCCTTTGACTGATCTACAATGAAATCTACGTTAAACAACTTTGGCAGAAACTACAGTGGAACCAATAGTAGAAACTCCATAGGAAACTAAACTGAGAAATATACTAGACAACTACGTCAGAAACGAGGGTAGAAATAACAGTGAAAAGCATGGCAAACTATGGTTGACATTCCCTGAGAATTCACTGTACCAGTTCCACCATAGTTTGCCAAAGTAAAAACACTGTTCTTTCAACAACAGAATGGTGGTTCACCAATTATCCCTATGGACTTTAGTTGTAGTTTGAGGAGTAAAGTCGCTTTTGCCTTTGGCTCAGTTTGACATTGAGTTTCATGTTCTGACAAAGTGTAACAATGAGTTTTAGTTCCCGAGAGGGTAATGTTTTAAGTATGGTTTAATGCATAGTTGAAGCATTAAAATTGCTATCCTGAATCACTCATTCATTTCAATTACTTTTACTCATTTATTTCAATTTCTCTCGGCAAATTCTCTGTCATTCTATCCGCTCACTGCCGTACACAAATTTCCCTAATCTATATTGTTTTATTATGTGCAAGTGAAATCATATCTTGCTAGAACAGGATTATTGTTGGCATACACTGACATTAAATGAGCTCTCTCAAAGTTTGAACATTTCTGTATTTATCCACTAAATCCCATGAGATTATTATCTCTATTTTACATGTCTGAATATAGATGCGTCCCCAAACGAGTGGCGTTTCCAGAGGTCATGGGAACCTGAATTTGGAGAAACTATTGATCAATTAGCTTGGTCAAAAATTGACCACCTGGATGTGGGCACAACTAGAGTTGTATTGGGCCTCAAGACTATATGCAAACTGTTATATCACTGGTATCTAGCCCGTACTCTGGAATCCCATTTGAACCCTAAAGTACAAACCACTGTTTGGAGATGCCATTGAACTTTTGGGGAATATGCTTCAAATTTGGTGGACTTGTCCTCTCCTAGACCACTCCATGGATTCAGGTTTCCATGATAGTCTCTGAGGTACTTGGCTTGGAGATAATGTTACTTTAAGTCAACCTCATTTATTGTAGATCTATTTCCACCAACAATATCAAAACTCCAAGGAAGAATGTTTGGGTTTATTACTTCATGTACTATTCTGTAGACAGCTAGAAAATCAATGTTTGATTAAAATTCGCTCCCTTTAAACCCTTAACGATGGTTGGGCGCCGTCAGTCAGGGGTGGCTTAACTCTGGCGAGGAACAGGTACGCCTCACCGACAGGTGCCGTGTTGAGCCACAGATTGCGCCTGCCCAGCCACTGATGCAGGCTGCGGGTAGGGGCCGAGGCAGCCCATTGAAGACAGAGGGGAGTACCTATACGCCCTGCATCTTCAAAGTCCTCCCGCCACCAAGATGACATAGCATGTCCTCAGGTGGCAAGGGCTTAAAGTACTCTATTTTTTGTATACCTTTGCATTATGGATGTACCGATACCAGGTTTTTTTTAAGACTGTGTACGAGTACCGATACTTTTTGTCAGGTACTCACCGATACCGATTATGATACTTTTATTCAATGTCATATGACTGCTCCAATAAATAATTTAGGATTTTGCTGAAAGCCTTCTAATTTATCTTAATATTGAAATGTATGGCCAGACATCCCATTTACCCCTGCACAGGCCTGCACACACTCTGACCACACACACAGATACCAGACCTCAGACATAAATAAATACCTAGACCTCAGATACATGTATACCCACACCAGACCACAGACACATGTATACCCACACCAGACTACAAATACATGTATACCCAAACCAGACCTCAGATGCATACATAACCACAGATCTCAGATACATGTTGTGTGTGCAAATATATATCTATATACACACACATCCCATACCTTAGATACAGACACGGGGGCAGCTGGCAGAATGCTCTAACCGCATTCTGCGAGGCCCATCTGACTGGCCACTGGTGAAGGTTGTAATGCAGTCGCTCACTGGCACATCCAGCCTCGCTCTCATGATCTCACGACAACCTTTGCCGACGGCCAGTCACTGGCACACGGCCAGCCAGAGAAGCCTGGCAGAATGCTGTTAGAGCATTCTGCCAGGCGTCCCA
Source organism: Leptobrachium leishanense (assembly GCA_009667805.1). Classification (NCBI taxonomy): domain Eukaryota; kingdom Metazoa; phylum Chordata; class Amphibia; order Anura; family Megophryidae; genus Leptobrachium; species Leptobrachium leishanense. Next base: position 130,897,368 of record CM019064.1, read on the forward strand.
GCTCCTTAGATACCGGCCGGCAAGCTAGCCCAGTGCTGGCTTCCGCTATCGGGGCATTGGCATTAGGGATGAGCTGTTCGGTTCGATCGGTTCGGAGTTCGCATCGAACATAGCCTGTTCGCATGTTCGCGAACTATGAACATTCCGCCTGTTCGACGCGTGTTCGCCCACAATGCACCACAATGGACCACAATGCACTTTTCCACTGGCCTGAAGCTTGTATTTGGCTACAGCCTTGCACCTGACCACAGGTCAGGTGCAAGACAGGTTCAAGACTATGCCAAACACGGCTCAGAGTCCTGATTGAGCAAATTTTGGCCAATCATGGGCTCACAGAGCTAAGTCCTGCAGCACACTATATAAGGCTTCACACAGCGCTTCTGCACGTGTTTGACAGGAGATTTGAGAGGAGATTGATCTTGTGTTAGTGTTCTTACTGCCAGTCTGCCACCAGCTACTGGGGGGGGGGTCTCATCTACTGGGGGGGTCTCATTTCTACCAAATATCTGGGAATTGTTGTAATCTTTGTGTTCTCACTCCCAGTAACTATTTTGGGGGCTCAGTAATTTCTACAAAATATTTGGGAATTGAGGTAATCTGAGGTAATCTGTGTTTTGTCACTGCCAGCCAGAATTTTGGGGGCTCAGTAAAGTAATTTCTACAAAATATTTGGGAATTAAGGTAATCAGAGGTAATCTGCCACGCAGAATTTTGGGGGCTCAGTAATTTCTACAAAATATTTGTGAATTGCGGTAATCAGATGTAATCTGCCACGCAGAATTTTGGGGGCTCAGTAATTTCTACAAAATATTTGGGAATTGAGGTGATCTGTGTCTTGTCACTGACAGTGCCACCCAGTATTTTGGGGGTCAGTAATTTCTACAAAATATTTGTGAATTCAGGTGATCTGTGTCTTGTCACTGCCACGCAGTATTTTGGGGGTCAGTAATTTCTACAAAATATTTGTGAATTCAGGTAATCTGTCACGCAGAATTTTGGGGGCTCAGTAATTTCTACAAAATATTTGTGAATTGAGGTAATCTGAGATAATCTGTGTCTTGTCACTGCCAGCCAGAATTTTGGGGGCTCAGTAATTTCTACAAAATATTTGTGAATTGAGGTAATCAGAGGTAATCTGCCCCGCAGAATTTTGGGGGCTCAGTAATTTCTACAAAATATTTGTGAATTGAGGTAATCTGAGGTAATCTGTGTCTTGTCACTGCCAGCCAGAATTTTGGGGGCTCAGTAATTTCTACAAAATATTTGTGAATTGATGTAATCAGAGGTAATCTGCCACGCAGAATTTTGGGGGCTCAGTAATTTCTACAAAATATTTGGGAATTGAGGTAATCTGGGGTAATCAGTCAGGGTTATCCAAAGAGATTCGAAAAGTCACCGCACGTTCGGTGACTTTTCGTTCTCTTCAATTCGGTTCCTTTTGCCGATCCCATTTCGGTGACCCTGCGGTGTATTCAGCAAGCACCACAGGGTCCCCGAATTGCAGGGAAAAGCTGCCGTAAACCCACCGAAAACTAACCGCAAAACTCACCGAATGCAGGCTGAAAAGCCACAAAAACATCTGGATAAACCCCTCCAAAAGCCGAACAGGAGCCGATCACTCCCAGCCGAAGCAGCTGAGACTGCACACAGAGGGAGGTGAATAAATAAGCAAAACCGTTTGTATGAATGTGAAAATGAAACGCTGTTTGCAAAGAAACTACTGAGCGAAAATGTCTGCAATTTGCACAGGAGGTCCAGGGAATGATAATAAAAAGGGCTGTTACAAAAAAAATAAGTAAACTGAAAAAAAAATCAAAAAAAAATCAAAAAAAAATCGGACTTTTAAAAAAAAAAAATTCAGAAAAATACTTAAAGTATCCTAAAAAATCTATAAATAAAGAGACTCTTTACTGCAGAATTTTATAATGAACGGTTTATTAGATATTGAATTAAAACGGGAATATTTTTAACATTGAAGCCTATGGGATTCTCCTGAATAAATTTGCCGAATTAAACCACCGAATGGCAGGGCATTAGGGGAACCTTTCACTGCTGGTTTGTGTTCTCTGAATAGCCGAAGCAGTGCTTTTTCATGGGGATTTCACTGCCCTCGAACAGGCACCGAACAGGCACCGAATGTGCAGGCAATTCGCCAGGATTTGGCGAATTGCCTGCTCTCTGGATAGCCGAATGGCCAGGAAAGGGAACCGAACCCGGATTTTCAGCGTTCGGTTACCTTTCTCAAGCAATTCGGATCTCTTTGGATAACCCTGTGTGTCTTGTCAATGCCAACCAGAATTTTGGGGGCTCAGTAATTTCTACAAAATATTTGGGAATTGAGGGGATCTGTGTCTTGTCACTGCCAGTGCCACCCAGTATTTTGGGGGTCAGTAATTTCTACAAAATATTTGTGAATTGAGGTGATCTGTGTCTTGTCACTGGCAGCAAGTATTTTGGGGGTCAGTAATTGCTACAAAATATTTGTGAATTGAGGTGATCTGTGTCATGTCACAGCCAGTGCCACGCAGTATTTTGGGTGTCAGTAATTTCTACAAAATATTTGGGAATTGAGGTGATCTGTGTCTTGTCACTTTCAGCAAGTATTTTGGGGGTCAGTAATTGCTACAAAATATTTGGGAATTGTTCTAATCTGTGTTTTCTCGCTGCCACCCATCAAGGGGTCTCACTGATTTATAGGAGGTTTCTGATACTTGTAATCTGTGTCTTCTCACTGTCAGCTATCAGGGGTCCCACATACTTCTAGCAGATTTCTGAGAATTGTAATCTGTGTTTTGTCACTGTTGCCAGCTATCAGGGGGTCCTATCAGGGGGTCTCACTGACTTGTAGCAGATTTCTGAGAATTGTAATTTGTGTCTTGTCACTGGCACCCATCAGGGGGTCTCACTGATTTATAGGAGGATTCTGGGAATTGTAATCTGTGTCTTGTCACTGGCTGCCAGCTATCAGGGTGTCTCACTGAGTCATACTAGAGTTCTGGAAATCTTTATACCAGAGTTGAATCAGAGTTCTGTATATATTTAATCTATATATCACTCACTATGTCAGAAAGACCAAAAAGGACAGGCAGACGCTCCCAGACACAGATAAGAGGGCAAGCAGCCTCTGTGTCGGGAGGCTGTGCCTCTGGTCGTGGTGGACGTGGTGCATCCTCTGTAGGGGCACGCTTGTCCTTTCTAACTGGTGCTGGCCGTCTTAAGCAGCAGCAACATACAGAGGATTTGGTGGATTAGCTAACCAGGCCATCCTCATCCTCCGAGTCCTCTGCCAGCCAGACTTGTAGTGCTTTACAGTCCACCTCAGCTGCCAAAGCATCTAATGCAGCCTCCATGTCCACAGCTACTCCTGCCGTAGCCTCGCTATCACACACGGAGGAGTCAGCTGAATTGTTTGACTACAATGGCAGTGACATGCTGCTTGAGGATGCGCAGCAAGTACAGTGCTCTGATTCAATCTCTGAGGTTGAGGAAGGGAGTATAATCAACCTAGAGGAAGGGGTTGCCAGTGATGACACACAAATAACTGGCACTCATGTTGCCCCAGTAACTGCAGCATACTGCCAAGTTGGCTCCAGTGATGAGGAGATAGGGGGTGATGATGACAATGATGATGAGGTCACTGACTCCACCTGGGTGCATGATCGAACAGAGGAGTCAAGTGAGGAGGAGGCACAAGAAACACGAGGCACAACATCCTCTATGACCAACCGTAGCACTAGCCAGTACAAGGCATCAGATGTCAGAGCTGCTCAGGTGCAGAGCGCTGTTGTCTCAAAGCACACATCCAGGAACTCTGCTGTCTGGGAGTTCTTTAAGAAATGTGCAGCAGACCCCACCGTTGCTAAATGTAATCTATGTCAGATGAGGCTCAAGTGTGGGAAAAACACTGGACGCTTGGGTACCACATGCTTGAGGCGACATATGACCACCTGCCACACATCCCGTTGGCGCAAAACTTTGCGTAGGTCCTCCTCCTCCTCATCCGTCTCTACCCCCACTGTATGTCCTGCCATGTCATTGCCTACAACCTCCACTGACAGGGATGATGCTACAGTAATGGATGTACCAGGTCCTTCCTCACAATGTGACAGCATCCCATCAGCTGAAGATTTATGCAGTCAGATTACGTTGCCCCAGCTGCTGCAGTGTAAGAAAAAATATAGTCCCAACCATCCCCAAGCACAGTGTCTACATGCCAGCTTAGCAAAATTACTCGCATTGCAGCTGCTGCCTTTCCAGCTTGCTCCCTTCCGTGAAATTGCTGAATGTGCTGTACCACAGTGGCATGTTCCAAAATGCCATTACTTTTCAGGAAGGCCATTCCAGCACTATACCAGCACGTGGAAGACAATGTTATCGAGTCATTGGGAAAGGCAGTCAGCAGCAAGGTGCATGTGACTTTAGACACGTGGTCCAGCAAGCATGGACATTTCCTTCACGGCTGTAACTCTGATTGCAGCTGGGAGGGATCCAAGACGGGGCTCTGTGCTGGAGCTTGTTCATTCACCACGCCTCCAGAAAGCTGCTTGTATGAGGTCTGTCTGCTCCACCACCACCTCTCCCTCTTCCTCCTCCTTCTGTGTCTCTGGCGAAGTGGCAGTTAAACCGACGCGTGGCAGGGGCTACGCAATGGCTCAAGCAAAAAGATGCCATACTGTGCTTGAGCTGGTTTGTTTAGGGGACAGGAGCCACACCGGGCCAGAAATTCTGTCAGCACTGCAGGGGCAGGTGCAGAGATGGTTAACAACACGTCAGCTTCAGCTGGGAATGGTTGTCTGTGATAATGGGAGCAACCTTCTCTCCGCCCTACGCCATGGTAAGTTGACGCATGTACCATGCCTAGCACACGTCCTAAATCTGGTGGTACAGCGTTTCCTAACCAGGTACCCAGGGCTGGTAGAGCCTCTCAGCCAGGCCAGAAAAGTCTGCAGCCACTTCAGACGGTCATTCCCAGCAAGCGTTCGCCTGGCAGAAATGCAAAGAGAATTCCACCTTCCCACAAACCGTCTGATCTGTGACATGCCCACCAGGTGGAACTCGACATTAGCAATGCTGCAGCGTCTGCACAAGCAGCAGAGGGCCATCAACGAGTACCTGTGTGATTATGGCACAAGGACAGGTTCAGGTCAACTTGGTTTTTTTTCCCCCCCGCAGTGGCTGATGATCAAGGATGCATGCACTATACTATCACCATTTGAGGAGTCAACGAGGATAGTGAGCAGTGACAGTGCATGCATCAGTGACACAATTCCTTTAGTGTTCCTGCTGGAGCACCCTCTGTGGGGAATTATAGATGTGGCTCTAGAGGCAAAGCAGCAGGAGGAAGAGGAGGCCTTCCCTAGCTCTGAAGGCCCCAGTCTTTCCGCAGACAGCATTCCAGCGGGTCCTCCTCAGATCAGACAGGAGGAGGAGGAGGAATATTTGAGTACTGGGGCATTGAAGGTGCCTCCTCAAGGGAGGGTTTTGTGTGCCCAGAAACACAAGGACTGGTACGTGGCTGGGTGGAGGAAGTGCACGATGGGGTCATCCTCCTCATTGAGCAGGAAGACTCGGAAGCTAATGCCACCTCCAACATACGCTGCATGGGCTCCCTTATTATGCAAAGTCTGCTAAAGGACCCCAGGATTCGTGCTATCAAGGAGAGGGATCATTACTGTCTGGCAACCCTTCTTGATCCACGATACAAGGGTAAAGTTGCAGAGCTCATCCTGCCTGCACAGAGGGAGCACAGGATGAAAAAACTTGAAGACGCTCTAAAGCGACACTTGTGTAACACCTTTCCAGGCACTGGTAGGTTACCAAGTGATGACACAGGTGCTTCTGAGGCTGCGGATGATCAGAGGAATAGTGGTGAAGGCCGGGGCCACTTGACTGATGCCTTTTAAATTTTTTTAGTCCACGACGCCCAGGGACGTCAAATGTAGGCACCCATTGCCAGCGTCTTCACCATATGGTGCAGGACTACCTAGGGGCAAGGGCAGACCTGGATAACTTTCCAGCAGATGATCCACTGGCTTACTGGGTGTTGAGATTGGATCACTGGCCAGAATTTAGCAAATATGCTATGCAGCTACTTGGTTGCCCTTCATCTAGCATGCTTTCTGAAAGGACGTTCAGTGCCGCTGGAGGTTTTGTCACAGACAAAAGAGCGCGTCTGTCCACCGACTCTGTATACCGGCTGACATTTATAAAAATGAATCAGTCCTGGATCAGCAGCTATCAATCCCCTGATGCTGACGTAACAGAATAGATCGGGGATGTCTTCTGCATTCACAAAACCTCCACCACTGAACTCTTCCACAATACCACAAAAGGGTTACGGTGTGAAGGCACTTGCTTCATATCTTTTTAATATAGGACCGCATGGTCCACCCCTGCACTCTTCCACAATACTACAGAGGGGTTACTGTATGAATGCACTTGCTGGCCTTGCACCAAAAGCACAATATCTGGGTGCACTGACGCCTTTACCAGATTCATATCTTTTTAATATAGGACCGCATGGTCCACCCTGCACTCATCCACAATACCACAGAGGGGTTACTGTATGAATGCACTTGCTGGCCTGGCACCAAAAGCACAATATCTGGGTGCACTGACGCCTTTACCAGATTCATATCTTTTAATATAGGACCGCATGGTACACCCCTGCACTCTTCCACAATACTACAGAGGGGTTACTGTATGAATGCACTGCCACTGACGCCTGTACCAGATTCATATCTTTAGAGGGGTTACTGTGTGACAGCACTGTTGCCGACGCTAAAGGCCCAATTTTAAAGCACCTATTGTTACTTTCATCCAAAGCCTGCATAAGTTTCACCATAACTTAGCCAAAAAATCACTAAACTTTTTCTGCACGTCCTAAAATGTCTTTTCATACAGGCTACCGCCCCAAGCAGTTGTTTATGAATAGATTAAAGGAAAAGCATTTACCGTCATTTGAAACGTGATTTTTTTGTTTTTAAATGTTTGTATACATCCTAGAAATCCGCCATTTCACGGGCAGGTTATGGGGACCTCCTAGGCACGATATTTGAAGGAATTTTTAGTTTTTATTTTTAACCCTTATTTCATGGAAAACTCACCTTTTAAAAAAGTTTTATTTAAAAAATGTTGTCCTTGTGTCCTGTCCCCCAGGGCACCACCCGGACCCCCATACACCTTTTATGGCAAATATCTAGCATATACGCCCTCTTGGAGGGCACTCTAAAAATCTAATTTTGAGTCCCATTGACTTGTATTGAGTTCGAGTTCGAGTTCGAATTCGAACATTTGAAAAGTTCGAGTTCGAATGCGAACCGAACTCGGGGGTGTTCGGCTCATCCCTAATTGGCATGAGTACAAAGTACTCATGCAAATATTGGTACTGGCACCGATACTAGTATCGGTGCATCCTTACTTTGCATCATTACTAGAATTATTGTATGATACATAAGTACAAAATAACACAACTTTTAGGTACTTCCACTAGGTTTATTTTCCCTCCCCTTCCCTTTTCTTGCTCTTTTTCTTTTTTTAATTTTATTATGTGAGCAATAAACATATTTTTAACATATCCTTTCCTGATTATGTTGGCATTTATTCTATAACATTCACTGAAATTTCATTTTTATTTTTGGTTTATTCACAAAAAACTGGTTTTAAATTAGCCAATGCGTACAGTACTTTAGACACAGTAAAAGGTTGAAAAGCTAGTACTTTAAATGTTCCACATGTTCTAGTTAATCACACAGCAGCTAAAAACATATTCTCTGCTATACTTTGAATTGTCAGAATTATAAACCTGATAAGGTGCAGAAACTGTTGAAATTATACACCTTTGCATTAGTCCAGATTAACGTTAATCCTGATCTGTTTACTGTGTAACTACACATCTCATATTTCAAACAAATTCTATATATTTTTAGCAAAAAAAATGGTGGTGAAAGTGTTAACATGTGAACAGTTTAAGTTGCCTACTGATGACCGAGTCGTACGCAGGGAGACAATAAATACTCAAAAATACACTACACATAACTGTGGAATAATATATATATTTATTATATATAGGCCACAGCTAAAACCTCCACACAATAAACTCACCACCATGACATAAAAATTCCCATAACAAAAAATAATCCAATAACCCAGTGCTGAAAGAGGACTCCACACAACCACCACACACCTCCAAACTAACCAACCACAAAAACTTCCCAACTCCCAACCATGTGACCAAAATTAGCCTAAATAAAAGGAACACCTAGCCAGCACTGCCTACAAGCCCCCGCCAAGAGCTCCTCCCATAACCCCCTTATGCGAGAGCTCCCCCACCAAGAAAAAACAGGGCTTGTTCAATCCCCTCCTTGAGTCCCAGGATGAACAGATCCTTGCCCACATCATTCAGGTGTACGCCATCCTCAGTAAAATAACACGCCGAATCCTCCTCCTCAAAGGGTAGATGCCGCACCACCACACCATCCATCCGCCTCACAAAACTTCCCATACAGCGATTCACCTTGATCCAGCAAAGCTGCACCGCCTCCTCATTCTCCGCCTCAACATCTCTGACCACACCACCACCATCCATAGTGACCACTCCCTCAGCTGCCGCAGATCCGCTCTCATCTGCTCCAGCAGCTTTCCGTGAGGGACCACTCCCAAATCCCTCAGCTGCCGCAGATCCACTCTCATCTGCTCCAGCAGCTATCCATGAGGGACCACTCCCAAATCCCTCAACTGCCGCAGATCCACTTGCATCTGCTCCAGCAGCACATTAAGAGGGACCACACCCAAATCGGTCCCTTCCATGTGTACCACCAGCACATGGGGAACTTCACCGTGCCTAAGGGCACCCAAAACCGTCGGCTTAAACTCCTCCCATAGGAGTCCACGGATTCCGAACCACCGTACCCATGTTGCCGACCCATGCAAACCCATCTGTACTCCAGATGTTCGCACCAACGCCCTTCTCCTCCCCCAAAAAAAACAACGAGTCTCCAACGATCCATACAACTCTCGAAGAATCTGCAAAAACAAAAACAAATTACCAACATCTCCACCACACAAAATACTCAGAAAAAAGAAAAACTCCCCGCCAAACCACAACACACCCCAAATAACAATAAGTCTGATATATTTGTTTCTTTTTTTTAAAAGTGAAAAACATAACAGAACAGATCATACAGCCAACTTTTCTCCACATAACCTCCCAGCATTAACAAGTGTTTCCAAATTCATAACACCAAACCTGGACGTACGTAGGAATGAAAAGCCCTCGAGTTCCATCATCCCAATTCTTGAATTTCCGCTGCCGACAATCCCAACCTTGAAGCTTCTGTTGCTGCCCCAATACGAAAGGAATGAGAACCAAATTCCTCCGGATTTCTCCCTAAACTCAACAAACCCTTCTTAAAAATGGTAACAAACTGATACCTCGATAAAGTCAACCCGTCCGTGTGACATAAAAAGGCCACTCCAGACTCCACCCATACCTCCAAAAATTCCTTAACGTTCTTCACTGGACAAACAACGCAGTTATCCACACTGGATAAACCAACTCTACGCCCCCTACCCAACTGATCAGTCTTGGGTTAAAAACCCAAATAACAATTTCCTTAACTCCCAACCAAACCGCATCAGCTCCCAAACCACCACCTCCTCTCCTAGAATTGCACACCAGCTCACCCACTCAAACCTAATAACAAAATCCTTGGCGACATCTCTTTTCCCCGATACCTGGAAAAGGTAAGCCAAGGCGGCCAATGACTGCCGTACCACCCCAGAAGATGCCCCTGATTCGCATAACCGAATGAGGTATGTCCTAAGCAAACTCTTCTCATCCAATCCACCTACTGAAACGTACCTGAACCGTACAGCCAATGCATCCCAATCCCTCCAAACTCGCGAGTAGGCCTTCCAAGAGGACTCAGACAAAGAACCTCTCACCCATTTTCCAAAAATTCCGAGCCTAGCTGCCAAAGGCCCTCCGGACAAGGGGTGCCCACCTCCTCCGCCAACGGAGCCAGGGAACGAAACCTGTCCCACTGCAAACGAGACAAAGCATCCGCCACTGAGTTAAGGCGACCCGGAACATGTCGTGCCCTGCATAAAACATTAAATTTAAGACCAAGCAACGCAAACCTCTTCAGCAATCTGATGACTGGCAATGATGAAGCCGACAAAGAATTAACTGCCAACACCACCGCCATGTTGTCAGAACGGAACAGAATCCTTCTCCCCTCCAGAACACCTCCCCACAGCTCCAAGGCCACCACTAATGGAAACAACTCCAACAATGCCAAATTCCGCACCAATGTAGATGCTAACCAATGATCATGCCAACGAGAAGCACACCAACGCCCCCCATAGTGTACCCCAAAACCAACACCTCCCGAGGCATCCGTGAAAAATTCCAGTTCCTTTGCCAAAACTTCTTTCGAAGGGAATATGGCCACCCCATTAAACAAAACCAAAAAGGATCTCCACACCTCCAAATCTTCCTTCATGGCACCAGATATTCTAACAAAATGATGACCTTCCCGAATACCCCGTGTCGCCAGAGCCAATCCTCGCAAAAAGACTCTTCCAACCGAAATGACCCTGCACGCAAAATTCAAACGACCAATCAGCGATTGCAGCTCTCACAACTGCAATTTCCTAACTGACAGGGCCCCTTCCACTTGCCTCAAAGCTTCCACCACTTTCTCCAAAGGTAGACGACACTCACCCTTAACCGATTCAATCTCAATCCCCAAGAAAGTGATGACTGACGCTGAACCTTCTGTTTTATCAAAAGCCAAAGGAACACCAAAACGGTGTGCCACCACCTGAAAAGACCGAAGAATGTGCAGACACTCTCCAGTCCCTTCCCTACCCACGCACAGAAAATCATCCAAATAATATGTCAAATTAGCCGACCCTGCCACTTCACGACCCACCCATTCCAAAAATGTACTAAAACACTCAAAAAAGGAACAGGAAATGGAACAACCCATAGGCAGACATAGATCCACATAAAATTTGCCTTCAAACCAAAATCCCAGAAGATGATGACACGAAGGATGAATAGGTAATAGCCAGAAAGCCGACTCAATATCCACCTTAGCCATCAAAGCCCCCTTTCCTGAATCACGGACCACACTGACCGTGGAATCAAATGACGCGTACGACACGGAGGCCAACTCCTCACCAGTATCATCATTCACCGATCCTCCCCGCGGATAGGATAAATGATGAATCAATCAAAACTCCCCCGCCTTCCATTTAGGCACCACCCCCAAAGGGGATATCCTCAAATCCCGCACCGGCGGAGACGAGAATGGACCTGCCATCCTACCAGCCCCGATCACCTTAAACACCTTCTCCCGAACTACCTCCGGATAAACTCTAGCCGACTTTGAATTTCTTAATTTGACACCCCCTGGCCTTACGACAAAAGGAATCCGAAAACCATCACCAAAACCGTCCTGCAGAGCCAATTCCCAAACACTTAGGAATCCTCCGATACCTCTTTTTCCTTTCCTCTTCCTCCTTTAAACCTTCCTTAGACGAATCATCCTTAACCCATGCCACCTCATCCAAAGGAAGCAGGGAAAAAAGCTCCACATACTCACCGTGCCAAATACCTTCTTTAACCTCTTGTTTCAAATGAAACCCCAAAGGACCAGAAAATGACACGTAAGCATTCCTCCTGGCCACATCCGCCACCCCTGCGGGCTCACCGAGGGAACCCAAAACACCACTCGGTCCTATTGAAGCCAGAGCTTCACCACCAAGAGCTCCACCAACTCTCCCACCTGGCCCACCTGCACCCTTCCATGCTTGAGCCAAATCAACTCCCTGGCTCACCCCCTTTTGAAAACGACCAAGCTTCAAAAGCCCCCTGTAAAAAAGACACGAAAGAACTCATATCACCTCCACTTCCATTACCTGTCACCACACGAGGTCCAGCCAAACTTCCTGGAACCTCCTGTGCCACACTCTCCGAACCCCTCACTTCAACTCCACCGACTCCACCAGCCTGGAAACCACCAACAAGCAGCGGATTCCGCTCCCGAACCATCGGAACTGTGGACGAAAAAACATTTGTGCGATGAGCCTCAGAACCCGAAGTACCATAATCATAATCCCGCTCCACCACACCAAAATCTGGAGCCACTTCACCTCCACCATCTGAACACCAATTTACTTCGAGCTCCTGAGTGACCTTATCCCGCATACCATCACCTTGTGCCACACCACCGTCCACACCCTCATCCACCAACTGCCTTCCCGCCGAAACATCCGTCCCCGAGCCAGCCATCGCTCCACCTCTGGGACCCCTGGCGGACCACCAAACTCTTCTTCTATCCGAGGAACTCCTCGACCTCTGCACTCCTTCTCTCACCACACCACCCCTCCGACCAGAAGGATCCTTAACCCCCGATACCGGCCTCAAGTTCCTACCTTCCACACTTCTGGAAACGATCACGCCAGCCTCAGTCCCAACTGCGTCACCTCCAGCCAACATCCGCCGGACCAACCGTCCTCGGCCTCTCACTGCCTCCAACCTCAACCTCTCAGACGCTGATCCACCGCTGGATTCTCCTCCCGAACTGAACCACTCCGGAGGCCTAGAAATCCTGACAGGCTGAGCTCCCACTTCCGACTCCGCCGCCAGCACCTCCGACAAGCTTCTTCTCCCCCACTCCATACCACGATGCCGAGCCGACTCCCGCACTTCCTCCAACAGTGACTCCAGCTCACCGCCTTCCGCCATACTCAAAAACAATTTTTTAAGGCAAAAAGCCTAAAAACACCGCTCTCTGACGCAGCTCAAGATTTTCCCAGCTCTACCTCAGGAGAAAAAGGCACGCAGAGCCTCTCCACACGCGCCTTAAGTATCGTCCTGGTGACTCCTCCCACACCTCTCCCGCTCAAACCTCCACACACACTAAAAAACCCTTCTAGAAAAATCCTCCCTGCATCCTGGCATCAGTGGCAACTTAAGGGCCCTACGCCTTAGGTGCTTCAGGCCTTCATTATCAGTCCCTACTGGCAGAGTTCACCGAGTTTTATAATATTTTGGAGAAGCGTTGATGCCTTGTTGCGTGACTTTAAGAGGGCACCCATTTTTTCTCTGTTGCTCCTGGACTTGTTTGTTCAGTAGCCAGTTGGTTATAAAGGATCCAGCATACATTATTAGGGAGGCCATATAGGCCATGTTTAAAGGGACATATATAATTTACTCATGCTGATGGGCAGTGCTGGAAAAATGCCACCTCACAACATGAAGAATCCATACACTGCAGGTAAGAAATCAAAGAGGAATCCTAGGTGACCTGCCATGACTTCCGCTCTGCAACATATGAATTATACATGTTGCAGGGCAGCACTTTTCCCTGTCCTTCCCTCTGCATGAAATATCAATGTGTCCCTTAAAAAATGGTTGATATGGTCACACTATATAGTACTTATGTCCGGCTTCATACCGAGGGAGGGGATAAGTGACGGGCTGTTCATCTATGCATATGTAGCGGTGGGGGTAAAGCTCCAAATCCAAAAGAACTATCCAGGCATGCAAGGTGGATGTTGCAGTGCAGGTAGTGGTTGTACTTCTTGTTGCACTGGCATTGGGGCACTCCAAAAAATGTGTCCTGGTGTCATGTTGACAGCAGGGAGGTGAGCCTCCTTCCTCTTGCAGTACTTGCAGGAACCCTGCACGTGGCTTCAGCTTCTTGCAGTCACTATTGCAGTCACTATTGGTTGGATAGTGGTAAGTTGTGGGATAGTGGTGGTATAAGAATCAGTGTCCTGCTCCCTAGATCTGACATGCCCCTGAGAGAACTTAGCCAGTGGTGTGGCAAGCTGGAGCTGTCAGAGCTGTCCCTGTTGTCTCCTGTAAAAAGAGAGGTTTTCATGAATAAGAATTTGAGGTCTGGCCGGATTGGAGGTCTAAGACCCTCCAATCGGCCAGCACATGCCCATTAAATTTGGCAAAGCTGATCCTTAACCTCCCTGGCGGGCTGATTTTTTAACAATTTCATGTCTAAAAGCGGTTAGATTTTTTTTTGCCCCACCTAGCGGTATTCCCGAGTGTTGCTCGGGGTTTAATTCCTATGCTGGAAGCGGTAACCCCGGGCCACACTCGGGATGCCACTGGATACATCACCGATCCCTGCGCTCCCTCGCTGTCCCCCGCAGTCTCCTCCATTGATTGCGACCTCATACTTCCTGGTTCCCTCCTCGCGAGAAGGAATCCAGGAAGTAAAACACCGCGATCACCGGAGGAGACTGCGAGGATCAGCGAGGGAGCGTAGGGACAGGTGATGTATCCAGCCCGAGTGTGGCTCGGGGTTACCGCTCTCAGCGGTGAAATTTAACCCCGAGCCATACTCGGGATAACCGTCAGGGGGGGTTAAATAGCAATGCTCCACAGATAAAGCTTGAATTAACACACACTGATGTATTCTGCAGTTTATTCACTGTTGAGAATACTGTGCTGAATTAATTTTAAAAAAAAATAGTAATCCTGTTGTTTCAGTATTTAACTAAACACAGTTCAATATTACGTAAATAATCCTCATTTAGTTTATAGGGCCCTAACTTGTGCTTTCAGTTCTCAAACTCCTTGCTTCTCTTTAAAAAAAAAGCATGAAATGGGTTTGCTTGGTAATTACATTGTACTAGGAAATAATTTTATGAGAATGACCTTTCCACCTGGTCCACATATTTAGAGGTGATGCCACTCAACATTAATAATGCCCAAGATCAGATCTACTCAGCTCAAGCCAATTAAAATTATCCAGAGAGGCTGTCATGAAGGCTTCTTCCTTAATGAGGTCATTTGATTTATAGATGTTTGCATATTCTGCTGGCTTAATATGAAAAAAAAGTGTTCAATAATTTAATTTTGTTCACAAACTTTAAATTGCGTTAATAACACTTTGGAAAATCTATCAGACACAATCATCCTGACAGACTCTCGTCAGCCGAATGCATACAAAGTCATCTTATCCTTTTGATGGAGATGCAAATTAACAGGCTACCATGATACAATGTAGCACATAATGTGAACAGATAAGATCTCATTAGGATTCCTTTGCACTTCAGTGTTTATAATGAATAATTAAAGACCCAAGGATTGGATGAGGCTCAAGCACTGATTGATTTATACTCAGACTGCGTTCAGTGTGAAGTACTGAACTTTCAGGAGCATCTTGTATGACGCATCAAGAGCTGTAGCTTCGAACAAAAATTCCATTTGACAACTTATTTTTATTATTCAAATGTCTTTAAGAATATATAAAATATGTTCTGAGAATCTGATCCTGCTCGTTTTGCCAGTGAGAAACATGCATATACACTGTTGAAACCAAAGTAAAAAAATTATAGGAATGAATCTTGCGTTATAAACTTATTTTCTCTACTAGTTTTGGAACCCATGCAGATTTGGTCAAATGTACCTTTGCACTTTAATAAAATAATGCAATATTCCATTCGAAGAGAGAAACAAAAAACCCCAACGGACTGGAGTTTGTCAAAATTCAAGTGATTTGACATCATTAGTGACATCAACTATGACATCATCAATGGCATCAGTAGTGGCATAACCTGTGACATCATCCTACAGATCAAATTAAGTCTTATTAATACATTAATGAAAGTATTGGTGACATCACCTGTGACATCATCAACCAGCAGGGAAATAACCCACGTAATTTCCTACGCATCAGATAAATTATTGTGGATG
This sequence comes from Leptobrachium leishanense, assembly GCA_009667805.1. Taxonomy (NCBI): domain Eukaryota; kingdom Metazoa; phylum Chordata; class Amphibia; order Anura; family Megophryidae; genus Leptobrachium; species Leptobrachium leishanense. Next base: position 130,913,098 of record CM019064.1, read on the forward strand.
TATCACAATATTTCACAGATTCATTGTGCAATAATGTTTATAAGATAATGGATGATGTAATTAATGGTACCACTATATACAGCACTGTGTAGAAACGTATGCACATTAACCCTTTCGCTGCTGAGGCTTTTCCCGCCCCTGTGCTGAGGTCATTTTTACCGGTTTTGCTCATCATGTTTAAACGCGTTTTGAAGGCTTATTTTAGTATATGACCCAGACATATTATATATCGTTCTTTCTGTCAGACTCGGCAGATTCATAATATGTCATTATTATAGGTATACGTCATGACCTGTCTGTATATTATAACAAAAAATGCAATAAAATATGAATTTTCAATAATTTACAACATGTAAAGTGTTTTTTTTCACATTTTAACATGCGAGCAATTGTGGTTATATTTTGTATGGGGTGCGCTTGTTAAAAAAATTAGAGATGGGGTCTTGTTACATTTTTTTTTGGGGAAAATTACACGATTTTTAACAAACGCACCGCATACAAAAATCGTTAGTGCAGCATCATTGTTCACATTATAATTGAAATGGGAACAATATTGCTGCATTAACAAACCAAAAAAAAGAAAAAAAACTTGTTTATTTTTTTTTTATTATTTTTTTTAAATATTTTTTTATTTTTATTTTAAATTTTTTTTTAAAAAAAAACACTTTTTTCACAGTCGTGTTTGGTATCGTTGGAACGGCCATGCTCGGGCCGATCCAACAGTACCAAACTTTAACCGCTAGCTGCCACGGATCGGGAGATAGGGGGTTCATTGGAACCCCCTATCTCCACCATTGGTGGCAGCTAGGGGTTAACTCCAGGACTGGCATCATCGTGCTATGCACGATGACGCCAGTCCTCAGGGGGAGTTCCCGGAGGCTTGGCCGACATCTAAGATGTCGGCCAGCTCTGGGAAAGGATCACGAACCGGCGCTTTTCAGTGCCGATTCGTGATCTGGCTCCCCAGGGGTTAATGCCAGGTACCATTTGGAAGGGCAGGCTGTGCCCTTCCAAACGGTGCCTGGGTTGACCCCCGCAACGCCGCCGTTCGGGAGGGAGAGAGGTCCGAAGGACCTCCCCCCTCCCTTTCAGGCGCCTCCTCCGCACATGCGGGGGGGCGCCTGAATTAGGTGTCATCGCGCCGCCGCGATGACACCTAATTACTCCGGCGGCGGTTCCGGGTGCTGGGCTGACATCGAGGATGTCAGCCCGCACCGGGGGGGCCAGCGATCAGCCCGAACCCGGCCGAACGCTGGCCCCAAAGTGAGGACGCGCTCAGTGCGTCCACCGCATGGAACGTGACATGCGGTTGGACGCGCTGAGCGCGTCCACCGCAGCGAAGGGGTTAATAAAGAAGTCAAGTGAGATATTTACTATATTGTCTGTATTGACTTTATTGATTGTATGATATGTGTTTAGTGTGAACTATGAGATAAAGATGGACTATGTATGATATGTTCAAGAAGGTTAGGAATATACTCTGTGTTAGGGTAAAGGACAAAAATGCTATACGTGGTGAGGTGACCATGAGTAAACTAAGCAAGGGACATTGTACATGCAAAATCAAGTGGACAGAATAGACTGCATGTGCATGAAAAATGAGGGCAAGACAAGGAGGTGCATTTAAGAATAGCTTGACAGGGGGGGCGTGGCTGGTTGCCATCGGGAGCAGACATGTTCTGGTGGAGTTCCGCACATCTGCTACCCTTCGGGACCTCCAGCTGATTATTCCCACAGAGATCTTAGACTTTGAGGTGCCTAGGGGCTAGCCACCGGAACGAGCTGTCCGGGACCTGTTTTGTCCCCCCCCCGGATGAGAGACACACCATCTGAGGCCTTCGTTCCCTGAAGAACGCGGTCTTCTGTCGGCCATCTTGGGGCCTAGACGTCGACTCCTTGCCTGGGTGTGCGGCTGCTGCGAGCTGTGGGGATGGAGGGCCCCCATCCCCCGGCTGCTGTGGCGGCGCACGAAATGGCGAGGGGCACGGACTGGTGGCGACTGTCTGACTCACCCCCTGCCAGGACCCTGGGATCCGTACTGGAGGACCTCGAGGCCTGTTTGGAGTCGCTGCCCGGGGATGACGATGCACCGCTGACACGCGGTGCATGGCGCCAACTGATGGCGGTACCGGAGACCGATCGGCGGGTGGAGGCTCCGGTTGGAGATGATTTGGAGGAAGGATCCTCCACCAGCTGTCAGGAAGAAGCTACAGGGGAAGGGGCTGTGATCCCAGAGAGGTGTGGGGGCGAGGAGCTACTACCTGAGGAGACCGGCGGAGACTTGGAGGACCCAGCGCGGCGCCTCATGCTTCTACCTACACTGCCTGAGACGGGGCCGCGGCGGACCTCTGGAGGGTTGTCAGTCAGAGGCCTGAAGCGACCAACCCCGCCTTCTGCGGCACTGCCCGGGACTTTCCTTTTCTGTGCTGGCGGTGATGAGAGTTATGCTGCGATACGGCCGCAGCTGGAACGGTGGGCCTTGCGGGTGGATGGAGGACCTGTGGGGGCTGCGGCCTTTGTCCAAGTTCCGGAGCGATGGATGCTTCGGATTGATGGGCCTGTGAGCGTGGCCTTTTCATTTGACACGGGCTGAGGCACTCTGCTCACACACCTTTTCCTTTTTGATGCAGACCCGTTTTTCTGATGACACCCCCCCTTGTATGCGGACACTTCCCCCCCCCCTTATAGCTGAGTATATTTGATTTGATTTTCTATCCCCACCCCCCCTCCCACCGCGATTACTACTATCCCCGGCTGGAGACGTTGCTGGTCCCATAGATACCTTAAGATGACTGACCACTGATTTTTGCTGAGTACAAGCTGAATGTTTTTCCTGCCTTCTATCCGCGGACTCTTGCTGTCCCCCCCTTTTTTCTTACCCCCTCCACCCCCTCCACTGAGACATACATACTTGCTAACTCTTGTTTGCGTTTATTCTTCTTCTTTGCGTGATTTACTGTCAATTTGCATTGGGTGGTCTATTGTGACCCTCAAATTCCACTTTCTTTAACTATGCTGACATTTATTACATAATAAAAAACTTTAAATATAAAAAAAAAGAATAGCTTCACAAAGAGAAAAATTATGTGGATAAGTGAGAAAGATAGCAAGAAGAATAAGAAAGCATGATTAATGGAAATGTTGACTTTATAGCAGAAACAGGAGAAAGGTTAAAACAGATAGACATGTGCACGGCCAAAAAAATTGTTTTGTTTCGGATAATTTCGTTCCGTTTTCTTTTGGTTTCGGATCATTTCGGCTGGGATAACTAAACAATGGCGAGACAGTAAGGAAATAACTATAACCAGGGGCGAGACAGGAAGGATGCTAACTAGGAAAAATTAATAGGCTGAAATAAAGAATACTGGGCTAAGGAATATAGTGGAGGTACCGGATCCCCCTCTGGATAGTTGTCCGTGTAGTCTCTTTAGAAGAACAGCAGCAGGACCATCAATGAATAAATGAAATCAAGTTATTGCCATAAATTATAATAAAAAACAGTACTGAGACGCATTTAGTGACAAATCGCTTCCTCAGTCAGTGCCTGAATGAAATTAAAAGTCTTGCAGGGTCCTTAAAAAGTGTCCTAATTGATCTGAAATTGAAAACTGAAAGTAAGGAGCTTTTCGCGTCCCGTGGTGTGTCCGCGCATGTGCGTGACGTCGTTAAGCCGCGACCTGCATTCCAACTCAACTCTTTGGGTATAAATGAAAGCCCACCAGACTTCCTCATGACTGAGAAGCAGCATAAACATACACTATATTGCCAAAAGTATTCGCTCACCCATCCAAATAATCAGAATTGATCAGAATCAGGTGTTCCAATCACTTCCATGGCCACAGGCATATAAAATCAAGCACCTAGGCATGCAGACTGATTTTACAAACATTTGTGAAAGAATGGGTCGTTCTCAGGAGCTCAGTGAATTCCAGTGTGGAACTGTGTTAGGATGCCACCTGTGCAACAAATCCAGTCGTGAAATTTCCTCGCTCCTAAATATTCCACAGTCAACTGTCAGCTGTATTATAAGAGCGTGGAAGTGTGTGGAAACGACAGCAACTCAGCCACGAAGTGGTAGGCCACGTAAACTGACAGAGTGGGGTCAGCAGATGCTGAGGCGCATAGTGCGAAGAGGTCGCCAACTTTCTGCAGAGTCAATCGATACAGACCTCCAAACTTCATGTGGCCTTCAGATTAGCTCAAGAACAGTGCGCAGAGAGCTTCATGGAATGGGTTTTCATAGCCGGGCAGCTGCATCCAAGCCATACATCACCAAGTGCAATGCAAAACATCGGATGCAGTGGTGTAAAGCACGCCGCCACTGGACTCTAGAGCAGTGTAGAAGCATTCTCTGGAGTGACGAATCGCGCTTCTCCATCTGGCAATCTGATGGACGAGTCTGGGTTTGGCAGTTGACAGGAGAACGGTACTTGTCTGACTGCATTGTGCCAAGTGTAAAGTTTGGTGGAGGGGGGATTATGGTGTGGGGTTGTTTTTCAGGAGCTGGGCTTGGCCCCTTAGTTCCAGTGAAAGTAACTCTGAATGCTTCAGCATACCAAGACATTTTGGACAATTCCATGCTCCCAACTTTGTGGGAACAGTTTGGAGCTGGCTTCTTCCTCTTCCAACATGACTGTGCACCAGTGCACAAAGCAAGGTCCATAAAGAACACCTTTGGGATGAATTAGAGCGGAGGCTGAGAGCCAGGCCTTCTCGTCCAACATCAGTGTGTGACTTCACAAATGCGCTTCTGGAAGAATGGTCAAAAACTCCCATAAACACACTCCTAAACCTTGTGGACAGCCTTCCCAGAAGAGTTGAAGCTGTTATAGCTGCAAAGGGTGGACCAATGTCATATTGAACCCTATGGATTAGGAATGGGATGTCACTTAAATTCATATGCGAGTCAAGGCAGGTGAGCGAATACTTTTGGCAATATAGTGTATGTGGTTTGCTAGAAAGCAGACTTTGGCTCCTTTAGGCAGGACGCCTTTACTAGAGGTGCCTTGACATGGCAGGTGGGCTTAAAACTTCAATGGCCATTCAAGTAAACAAAAACCTCTAATTGTGTTTTGTTTCACAAGGTGTTATAAGGATAAGTGCAGACACTTTTTGTTGTAATGTTTTACACTGCAGAATTAAATTTAAAATCCTTATCCAGACCTACAAAGTTCTTACTAACTCTGCTCCCTGCTACATGTCCTCACTACTCACCAAATACACCCAAGTCCAGGCATGTACTGGCCATAGGGACTACAGGGAGTTTCCCGGTGTGCCGAAGGCTCAGTGGGCCAGTGTGAATGCTGATTCACTGCACAGCTCTCACTGTCCTTAATGAGTGAGAACTTCCTCACCACCCGTAAAACAGGACAGTTTGCCACAGTACCATATTGGGGCCACTGTGTTGGTGAGACATGCTGCGCATCCACCTCATCTTAAGACATGGTGGGCACTCAACCTCAGTGCCGCTGCATTGCTCTACCCAATCATTCTGCAGAAACTCCGGCATCTGTATAGCGATTGGTTGGTTTATGTATATACAATTTTTATGCGTGTTTGCATAATTAAAGTGGGCCTGTCTGGATGAAGTCCAGGGCTGACTTTTTGTCTCAGTCCAGCCCTGCCCGAGTCCGCTCCTTAAGATCAAACAGTGACCTGTGCCTAGCTTCTCCCCGCATCACCTCTTCCCATGATAGACTGCAGGATTTCTCATGCACAGCCCCCATCCTCTGGAACGATCTACTTCATACTTTCAGACTTTACCCTAGTTTCCCTTCCTTCAAACGCTCCCTTAAGACATTGCTGTTTAGGGCCGTTTTAGCCTACCACCCGACTCACTAATACACCCCACTGCCCCAACCAGTCCATCACTTTCACCTTGCAGTCTCCTCCTCCTGTTTCTACCCCCAACCCTTCTGGATGGTAAATATTGTTCAATGCATTGTAATCCTGTCTATATTGTGCCCATTGTACAGCCCTGCGGAATATTCTGGCGCTTCATAAATAAAGAATAATAATAATAATTCATCTCTCTGACCTTTAAATCTCTTCCTGTCCCACTTTCGTCACTGCTGTCTTCAATCCCTCTCCTAGCACTGTCCCGACTCCCTACACTACTAAACCTATTTCCCTTCAGCCTGTGTGTTGTTTTGCACAGAATGCTTTTCTGCTTTCCCTTTCAGCGACAGCTGCAGAACAGAAGTGGCCAAGTGTCCAAGCTGAGTGTTGCATCTGAAGATTTTCACATTGAGCAGATCGTACTGGGCCTCAGGTTACAACTCGACAGGGATCAATTATCACTCACCCCAGGCGACCAGACAAATGAATTTTTGAGGTCTGTGAATATTATCATTATTATTATCCTTTCTTTATATAGTGCTACAAATTATGCAGCGCTTTACAAGATCAGTTTTCATAAGGGTTTGATACATTGGAATACCACACATGGATCATACGGCCTGACTCAGGGGGACCCTGTTCCCAAGGGAACTTACAATCTATGAGAAGTACAAGTATTTTGTGAGGTAGGCGCATCCATATCGTTAGGTGTCTTACCCAAGGACACTTGCTGGTGGCGACTTCTGAGTGGGATCGAGTCGGCTTTTCATGATTGTAGAGCAGTGACCTGGTGGTTAGGTTGAACCCACTTCTCGTAAAGTCGAGACTTGTTTCTCCCAAGTTGTATTTTTTAAGCCATTTTGTGGTGGATTTTCATCAATAATTAGGATCATTTTCATGCATCACCAAACATCAAGTGAGCTTCACCTGGTGCACAGCCGCCTTGATATTATCCCATAGGGTATCTTGATAGACTTGGGAATTATTTTCCTCTTAATGGTGGCAAGGAGCTCCAAGCTCTCATGAGGCTCCGAATCATGATGCTCCCTTCAACGCACTTAACGAATGATGTTTTCATGTTGGTATGCATTACCTTTTTCTTTACACCCAAACAACACAATCTTAGTTTCATCAAACCACAAAACATTATTACAGTGGTATTGTGGAGTGTCACTGTGGTCTCCAGCAAACTTCAGGCAGGCAGCTATGGGCTTTTTTTCTGGAGAGCAGCGGTTTTCTTTATGATGTTTTTGCCATGAACAACACTTATGTTCCATTTTTTCTGTTTAATAGACTCATGAACAGAGATATTGACCAGTTCCAATGATTTTTTCGAGTCTTTAGGTGTCAGTCCAGGTTTTTTTATTTTACCTCATTGAAACTGTGCTGGGTGCCCTTTAAGTCAACTTTGCTGAACTTCCTTAAAGAATGACTAAGATAAAACACTTTGGGCCATATTACAAAGTTGGTGCTAACTTAACCAGAGCTGTTGTAAACCTTCCAGAGCCATTATAGCCTATGGAGCTGTTAAGTTAACAACAGCTCTGGTTAAGTTAGCACCAACTTTGTAATATAGCCCTTTGCATAACAATATAGTTTTTGTATAGTAATATGATTTATGTCTTTTTATGTTCTCCTCCTAAGATTTTTTATATTTATGTATCTTATCTTAAGTTCCGGCACGTGGTACATTACTTTTTTCCCCCATTATTCGATGGTGTTTGGCACAAATGTTAATTTTTAGTACATATGAAATTCTTCCTAAAGTTGGCTAATATCTTCTATTGACATGTATTGCTAGATTAATGTATGTAGCATTAAACAAAAGGGATGACATTCGAAGAGCTCAGACATACCACCTCTGATTCAGTAGTAAATGGGACCTTCTGTGTCCTTGTCTTCAGCCCTGCTTTTGGACAGCTTGTAGATCCAGCAGCAGATGTACATACTCTCTGGGGTGGAATAGAATCCCTTTTATCATTATATACACATGGTCCCCCAGCTTTTCATCATTGCCTCTCCTGGGTTGTTGTCAAAGAGAAAGAATTTGTTTATCTTGAATCATGGAATGATAATTTCTGCCAACTAAAGTCTTTCTCAATGCTCAATAGAATTGCTGAGGACTGATTTGAAATAAGGCCTTTCATCTTAAGTCCAGATCCTCATGTATTGAAATGTTTTCCAAGAGTAGTGTGCAACCGAGAGAAATTACTCTCTATATTTCCTAACAGATGGCATTTCTATTTATTTTTTTTAAATGGCCTAACTATCACTTTTATCTTCTGTTAAAGGCTTAGCATATTATTGTTTTTTTAAGTTTAGTTGTGTTTTCTTAACAAGTCAAAGGGCACCTTCATTTTAAAACTGATTTTGTAGCAAAATGGCCCAAATTCTGTTCAGATCAGAGATTTGCAAGTGAGGGATCACAAAATCAGCTCTCCAAATTACCACCAAATGGAATCCAATGTTGTCAGACAAGCATTTACAGCAGTCACTAATAATGGCTCCATGGGGTGTAGTGTCAATCACAGAGAAATGTCCAAAAGATATCAAAGAATTTTTACTATTTATTCTCTGTGCTCTAAAAGCTGCAAGAGGAGACAGTGTAACAAACTCTCCTTTTTACCCAGGGTTAAGATGTTTGTTTTCTATATTGTTTTAAACTCAAATTAACTGGCGGTCTCTGGACAAGTTATGGTATCCTCTGGGGTCTGCTAAAATCACAAACTTCGAAAACTGCTTTGAATTATATGAGTATCACAGAATTCCAGAGCAATAAAACTCAAACTACTGCACATGGCAAATCAATGTATCACTAAAACACAAAAAGTCCCCAGTCTCCCTTCACGATTACTCCGTCCACCAGCAGGATCTCGCAAGAGGCAAGATCTTGCCGGTCATGTGACCTGGTAGGAGAGGACTCCTATGGACTCCATTGTACGGATGCTTGGGACCGCGCATTGGTGCTGCCCCCAGAATCCGCGAGCCTTGCGGCCACTGTGGGGCGGGCTGCTGGACTAAGCACCTGCCTCACAATCTGATCGTGAAACCGGTACGCAAATTTTCCCCTTATGGTCCTGGTTTTAGCTCAGGGCAGCCAATAGTGCCTATAGTTAATTGCGTAGAGCTCCACTATTTGGATTTGTAATATCGTGACATGTATGTAGACTGTGTGTAATGTATGTGATGTGTATATATGATACATTGTGTGTTTGATATCTGTTTGAGTGTATTTTAGTGGGATCTTCAAACCATTCATTGTTAGAAATGTGACCGTAATCTAAAGTTTTGTAATGCATTTATCTTCGTACATTTGATTTCGTAATCATTCTTTCTTCACAGGATCTATGTATCTCAGCAGAAAAAAGTGGTTTGCTATTTTGTACTTGGTTACATAAGGTTAATTAATTATATAGTTCATGCAGGTTGACTATGCAGGCAACCAGAAACCCACCAAGATAATACAGGGTAATCCATATATGTATATATATACCGTATTTTTCGCTCCATAAGACGCACCTGACCATAAGACGCACCTAGTTTTTAGAGGAGGAAAATAAATATTCTGAAATCAAATAGTGTAATAATGGATATTGCCCCAGCTCCTCTCATGGATATACTGCCCCAGCTCATGGATACTGCCCCCAGCTCATGGATACTGCCCCCAGCTCATGGATACTGTCCCCCAACTCATGGATACTGCCCCCCAGCTCATGGATACTGTCCCCCAGCTCATGGATACTGTCCCCCAGCTCATGGATACTGCCCACAGTTCATGGATACTGCCCCCCAGCTCATGGACACTGTCCCCCAGTTTATGGATATGCCCCCCAGCTTATGGATATGCCCCAGCACATGGATATGCCCCAGCACATGGATTTGCCCCAGCACGTGGATTTGCCCCCCAACTTATGGATATGCCCCCAGCTCATGGATATGCCCCAGCTCATGGATATGCCCCAGCTCATGGATTTGCCCCCCAACTTATGGATATTGCCCCAGCACATGGGTAATGCCCCAGCACATGGATATGCCCCAGCTCGCTCATGGATTTGCCCCAGCTCGCTAATGGATGTGCCCCAGCTCGCTCATGGATGTGCCCCAGTTCGCTCATGGATGTGCCCCAGCAGCTCATGGATGTGCCCCAGCAGCTCATGGATATGCCTCAGCTCACCTGTTGCCGCCGCGTTAGGCTCCCTCTGAGCGTGCGTCCGGCGGCAGGAAGCTTGGGCACTCGCCTGGGGGAGCCACGGGACCGCGATCTCGCGAGATCGCGGTCATGTGGCTCCCCCAGGCGAGTGCCCAAGCTTCCTGCCGCCGGACGCACGCTCAGAGGGAGCCTAACGCGGCGGCGAAAGGTGAGCTGAGGCATATCATGGGGCATTCGCTCCATAAGACGCACCCACTTTTCCCCCCACTTTTTGGGTAGAGAAAAGTGCGTCTTATGGAGCGAAAAATACGGTATATCCTCTCGGCTGGTGGAGGTGGCCAATCTGAGAACCAGGTGCCACTCTAGCTTTCAGCTACCATCTCTTATCTTGAGTAGCCTGAAGAATAATAACTCCCTGTAGCCTTATCTAAACATTTCCTCCTCCACCTGATTAACTGTTTACTTCTGGGATTTATCTAATCTACAGTATTAAAGAAAATCCTTTGGCAAATGTTGCCTCATGGGAAAAATCAACAAAATGGTAGGGAGATAAGAAAAACTAATTTTATTTTTAAATTTTATATGCAATTACTTTAACCCCTTCCCGACCGCTGATGTACATAGTACGTCCTGCGGCAAAATCCCCTTAATGACTGCAGACGTACTAGGTACGTCACGGTCTCCTAACCTCCCTCCCTCCCTTTACTCACCTCTCTGTCTGGACTTGCTCAGCATTCTGGCAGGCCTGGAGTCTTCCCTGCCTTTTGAGGGGGCCCGGCAGTCACGATGATGTCATCACTGTGCGTGATGACGTCAACACCAGGCGACCCTGGTCCCTGCAGTGAAAAATGTGGAAGGGAAGGGGGGCCTCCTTTGGAGCCCTCTCCCTCCCAAACCTTTCCACCTACAAAAAAATGAATGGTACCCCTTTTTAGTGGTGCCTCTCATTAACTCCTTCGTTGCTAGATCGTGATTTGGCGCCAACCGGTGCCGAATCGTGATTCAAACCCGGAAGTGGCTGACATCTTGGATGTCAGCCAAGCCTCCGGGTCACCCCCCACCCACCGATGTTGTCACCATATATACTAATTTGTCTGGGGGGTTTAATAAAATAGGACTTAAGCTGGCATTTAAACATGATGAGCATAAAATGGTCAAAATGAGATCAGCGCACAGAGGTGAAATGGCTCAGCAGTGAAGGGGTTAAAAAGCAAAAACATGAAAAATTTCTAATCTCAGGACAAAGTTTCGCAACTATTTAGCCAGGGTCTTTTTTGGCGGTTGTAGATTTTGGGGATTCAATTTTGAAAAAGTGTGTTTTTTCCATTTTTCCATCATTTCATATTTTTTTATAGTAAATTATACAATATGATGGAAATAATGGCATCTTTAGAAAGTTCATTTAATGGCGAGAAAAACGGTATATAAAATGTGTGGGTTGCATAAACGAGTAAGAGGGAAAACGTGACCTAAACACAAACAGCGTGAAACGTAAAACCAGCAGCGAGCACTTTTGGACAGACTTTTTTAAAACCGCTCGGTCACTAAGGGGTTAAACACTGAAACCCCCCGTAGCAAAATGTGTTTCATTATGTTGTTTTACTTGTAATGCACAAGTAATCTAGTTGCAGCTTATGTAAGTGTTAGTGTCCCTTTTAGGCTAGTGTCAGACGAGCGTCTTTGGAGAGCGGAAGGAACGACTGTGAGAGTGGACGTTCCTGTCACTCGACGCCCGTCTGACCACCTCGCTGAGCGCACTCAGTGTGCTCAGTGCTCCAAGGCTCGATCCTCCCTATGGAGAATCGCTCTTTGCAGCTCCGTCAACGTCCGTCCTAGCGCTTTGCCGGAGAGGCTTGGAGAACGGACACTTGTTGCACACTCATTTCGTGCATACGCAAAACTATATCAGTGGTGGCACAGGGTGGCACTACTGGTATTGATTGGTGCCTCTATACTATTACAGCTCAAGCAGTTAATACCGCGACTTGGTTAGAATAGAATCGGTAATTGCAAGCCACTATTGGAAGACTACTCATGCAAATGTAACCATGTGCTATGAACAACTCCATTGGGATAAGGTCCCCAGTGTTTTTGCAAAATCTGATGTTGGGCAAGGATGGAAGAGGAGCATTTGAGCCATTATTTTGTTGATTCTGCTAGTTTGCCTACAACAGAAAATTAGAACAAACACTAGAAGAATAGACCAATATTAGCGCTAAGGGATTGCTGCACGGAAACTAGACAATATGCTGCATTTTTATAGTATCACCGAAAGCTACTTCCCTTCTTCACTTGCACATTTTTCAGAACAATTTGTATGTCTAGAAGAAATGTTAATGGATGCATGTAGGGTTAAATTATTAAAGTAAAATATACTGAATATTTGAGTTTTGCCTTTGTTCTGACAGACATGTCTCCTGACATTAATCTATTGCTGTAGATTTTTTTTTAATGTATACATATTTTTCACCACCCGTAAGGGAAATATTTAGCACATGATTAGAAGAGGAGGATAGAAAGAAACTTTAAAGTGTCCTTGGCTCATATTATTTGCAATTAAAGTATTTTCACAGACTACAAATGTGACAATTGTTATAGGGTTTCTAATAGGCAGGATCAAATGGTTATTCATGGTACTGAAATTAGAAAGGCGTATCTTGAACAAAGTTAATAAAGAGCATCCTTGATACGATCCTTCCATTTAATTCATCCTTAGTCTCCATTTCCACATTCCATTTAAACTAAAATAAGTGAAAATGTAAATACAAATGTTAAGTTATGGATATAGATTTTCTGACTTTATAAAGTTTTTTAATGGTATTGTTTTATTTTGGTTTTACTCTTGAATGAGAATAATAGAAAGGACTGAAAAAGAACAGGCTGGAAAGGAATAGAGCATATGCGAAAATAAGTTTATACACAAGAGAACTAAATATAACCCCGGAGCAAAGAAGTCGGCCCATGCACGGCGCAAAGCGATTCACACTGAGACATATGGAAGGGAACTTGGGAAGAAGACAGGAGAAAACAGATTCTTCTTACTCACCCGATGAGTGAACTTTAATTGATTTTTAGCAGGGAAGAGATAGTAGGGGTTATTCAGAGAGAGACGAAATGTCACCAAACAGGGAATTTCCCCATAAGGTGCCAATTGGTGGACATTCGGCTATTCAGAGAGCAGACAGTTCGCCAAATTTTGGCAAACTGCCAGCAGGTACGGTGCCTGTTCGAAAGGAGTGAAATCTCCATAGAGAAGCAATGGTTAATCTATTCGGAGAACACCGAACAGCAGTGAAAAGTTGCCCAACTGCCCTGATGCTCAGTGCTTTCACTCGGCAGATTTATTCAGGCAAATCCAATAGGCTTCAATGTTAAAAATATTCCCATTTTTATCCAAAATCTAATAAACTGTTTATTCTTTTAATCTGCAGTAAAAAAAAGTCTCTTTTATTTATAGAATTTTTAGGATCTTTTAGGCATTTTTTGGATAATTTTTTTTGCTTTTTTAAATAGCGTTTTTTCTTATTTCTGCAACAAACCTTTTTATTATTATTCATAGGACCTTATATGTAAATTGCAGGCATTTTCGTTGGGTAGCTTTTTGCAAACAGCATTTCCATTTTGACACTTTCAAACTTTCTTTTTCTTTGTTTCTTTTTACCCCGTTCATCGGCTTGTTGGCTATTTCCGGAGGCTGGTCAGTGCTGTGTTTGACAGCTCATCGGCTTTTTCCAATGTGTTCGGTGTGTTTTTTTGCGGCGGTTCCGGTGGGTTTTCGGGTCTGGACCCTGCCTGCAGTGAATGCTAAATACACCGTAGGGTGGGGAAAATTTAATTCCCCGAAGAGGGGGAAAGTGTGCAGAACGAGAGAGCAACGAAATGTCAACAACATTTTGGTGCTCTCTGAATAACCGCCCATATAAATATGTATTACTTAGAGTAGAAAGAAGCCAACTGAAGAAGCTATGGCGTTTTGCCTATGGAAGCGATTGTTTTAGTTTAGGTAAAAAATACCAATACCTACCTGCAGTTGTCTGGATATTACCCACTTTCCTGGAGTTACTAAAGGACTTTTTGGAGGTTGTGCAATAATAACCCCCTTCGCGTTGAAACCAGTGCTGGCAGTGGAAGCTCTGTTTCATATATGAGTCTAGCCTTATGTATAAATGATAATATAACGAGGCTATGCTATATGCTGTTACATTTTATTGAAGGATAATTAACAGTAATTCTGAGAACATACACATAGAAGTTGGTGGAAGGCTGAAAATATTCCACATGCAGAATCCAAAGAGCCACAGAGGCTTTATTCATGTGAAAGTGATCAATTAACACAACACAAAACTGTCTTATAAGAAAAACACTATGTACTTTTATGTATGACTTTAAGGATACGTGGTGAAGAACATCCAGTTGGATAACCAGATATACAGTACAGATGAAATATGTCAAGAACCATACAAGGTTACATAGAGTTTTTTTTTTGTCTTCCTCTTTTGTGTTTATTTCTTTCCACCGGTAACTGCACATTGGCGTGACATGTATATACAGTATTTTTCGACAATTGTTTGCTGTGAGGCGCAGGCGTCGCAGTCTTTTTTGTGCAAATGACGGGTGCCTGGCCTGCTAAAAAGAGTTTTAAATCATTTTTCCATGAAGAGCGGATATACTGGTGGTGAATTATTTAAAAGTGAAGAACGTAGGAAATATTTTTATTTCAAGGTTGCTCATGATATGTATTAATACTATGTACTGTGAAACGTAATTTATAAATTAATAGTTTCTCAGTGAAATGAGATCCTGCCAAAATGTCCTACTTTTCACAATTCTCCTCAAGCTGTTTTGGACATACCACTTTACTTTGCAAGGCAACACAGAACAATTATCTTGTTGGCACGTTTATAGAAAGTTCACAGCATTCTATTTTATAAGCACTGCTACATGTTGCTAGGTGTGAATAATTCCTCAAGGCTAAATCAACTCAAAACAATAATGGACAGGACATTGATTTTCATCTCAACTGTTCTTTTAGTTGAAAATTTCTTGAATGATCAAAGAGAAAACACGATTGAAGAGAAAAAAGCCATGATAAAAACATAATAGTAAATGTTCACGTTGTCACTTTTCTGTTCATACTTAAATTCTTCCTCAAGGACAGTCATCAAAGAGCACCAAGGGCTACCAGCAAAGCACCAGCTAACCAGCCACAAAAGAGCACCGTGAGGCAACTGTTATAAATTTTTATGATACATGAGTAAGGTTTAAAGCATCTGTGTATATGTGGTTTTAACATTTTTTTATGTAAAAGCTACTGATTAGAAGTGGAGGGACATCACAATAAATAGGGAATGTTGTTGGTCCTCAAGAACATTGCGGTCTGAGAGTTAGAATGACTGTGTGTATGATCTCATGGCCAGGAAACCATTATTACTTATGTTAGCTTAACACCTTGAATGCAGATGACATGTGGGGGATGTTCACATGTGTCCCTGCTGTATACAGAGAATGTCCCCCACACGTCATCGCTCTGAAGCCCCCTCCCGTCCGACACTCACCTCTCCGTCCGGAGTTCCATCCCCAATCCTCAGGATTTATATCCCTCCTGGCACATTGATGTTAGTTTCAGGTGCTTGAAGGGGAGTGGGGTCCACTCTATCTCCCCATTGCCGAGGGGTACAAAGTCAAGAGAGGCATTGCTGGAAAGATCACAGTCTGGCCTTTTTCAGCAATGCTTCTCTTTAACCCCTTAGGTACCAGGCTGAACTCCAGCACAGATCAGCACCGGATGACGTCCTATTTCCGGTGGTGGCTGCCATCTTAAATGTCAGCCCCGCCTCCAGGTCTCCCATCATCAACTGTTGGCATTGCATATGGTGCAATAACATCCGTTAGTGAGTTATTTATTTATTTGCAAAGTATTTTACCAGGAAGGATACATTGAGATTTCTCTCGTTTTCAAGTATGTCCTGGGTTAACCCCTAGCTGACAGGGATTTCCTATGTAAATCGCTAAGGTGGAGATATGGGGGTTATTTGGAATCCCGTATATCCCAATCAATTGCAGCTAGTGGGTCATGTTTGGTACCATTTGAAATGCCAGAGCATGGCCTTTCCAATGATATCAAAAATGACCAGGTTAAGTGTAAGAAAAATAAATAAATGTATTTATTCTTTTTCTTTAATTTATTAATGCGGCACTATCGCTCACTATTCAATTATAAAGTGAACAATTGCACGAATGAAAAATGTTGTTTTTGTTATGGCTAAAATCGTGTATTTTCTCAGACAAATACAGTAACAAGTTCTCATTATGGAGGATCGCGCTTTGCAGCCCCATTGTATGCACGTCATAGCATTTCAACGGGGAGGGTTTCAGCACATCCAGTGCGGCGTGCACAACTCGTGTGTGCGCTACACCATGTAGCCAACCTTGTCGAAACATCACAACAGTGTGACGGACGTCGGGAGGCGGGTCAGTACATGCGCGCTAAATGTGCTTGTCTGACCCCGGCCTAAATTAAAGTTTTATTAACCAGATGGTCCAGTTCATTTTAAATATAGTCTTCAGTACATGTTTATGCACATTTTCATATTATTTTTATATAGGGTGGGCACAACAGAATTAGGGGGAAACTAGAAGCACAAGGCATAAATGTAAAGAGGGAATATTATAGATCCTTAAAAACAATGTCTCAATTTATTGCCAGGGGTAATGGTAATGCTATGTGTGCCTTGAAATTTTTCACTTCATTGTTTGTTTGTTTACTGGATTTCTTACATCAAGATTGGGATTAAAAAAAAAAAAAACGAACAAAATATAAGTTTTTTTTATAATACTTGCACTTCTGTCCTTTTATAACTGTGTGACATTCAGCAATTAGAATGGACAATATTAGCAAGGTGCTAATCACCCACCTAAAAGGTTTGTATGTGTTTTTTCTTCAAAGAAAATAATTATTACCGTATTCTGTAGCCAAAGGGAGAAGCACAGATCTACCCTTACAGCATTGAAGAATTTATCACAAACTATCTTACAAAAGAGTATGCAAACTCTTTTGGTTTTTTTAGGAATTTAAAAATCCTTTCCATCTGTTAATTGCTATATGCTTCCCTGTGAAAAACGTGTGAATAAACGAGTATGGACTGTCGGCTTTTGCCCATTTTAGTAAACAAATAGACAACAAGGTAGAGACAGGAAATCTTTCTACTTTAAACAATACTATGCCTTTATTTCCAAGACCAGCCACACTGCATAAAGGTTCTGTAGATCCTTCATTAAGTCATCCGAGATAAAAAAAGAATCCCAACTAGGGAATCAATTTTCCGTTTTCTCTAATACTGATAACACTTTTCCTGAGCATTATTAAATAACCATTTCCTACCATAAAGAATAGCAAAATATGGTATAGCTATGGACGGCTGTGTGGTTTTATTAAAAAAAAAGGGTTAAATGGATAAATTGCATGAGAAGGAGCATGCAGGAGTGGAATATAAATCAGAGTTATGAAAGCATTTGGGTTCTTTAGTAATGAGATATATGCTGTGCTAAAAATCAATAGGCAGTGAGATTGTGTAATGCTGATTTGGATCAGAGGGGACCATGAGAGAATCATTGACTGTATCTATAGAGCTCTAACTGAGCCGTGCAATATGAGATGCTTATTTAGGTCAATAAGTCCTGCCTCAGAATAATATTGTCTAGCATGCCAGGCATTTAATTGCTTGTTTAAATATGTAGCGTATTTATTGAGACATATGGCGGCAACACTGATAGCAATCCATGGTTTGAAACTCTCTGCATCTGAGCATAATTTAAATAGATAAATAAAGTTACCGTAAATCATTGCTGCTCTTGGTATTTGGAATAATAGGATAAATGGACAGATCCTGTAATATCGCAAATAATTCTCTCTATTTTGATTTATAACACATTAACTCAATAAAGGAAGCATCGAATTTCCGATCAACACTCCCAAAATATGTTCGTACCTCACAAACCCAACGATTAAAAGCAGGTTTTTGGTTAACTTATAGCCGTGGCAGTTGGGCCATGATATGTTAACCGAAAATCTAATTTTATTTTGTTGGCTGAGGTTTCTGAGCAAGCATAAGAACAAATGCTTACCCGTTCGTAAGATATGTGGCTGACTGCGAGTGTTGTGTTGCCAGCAAAGATTGGTGGGATTATATGGAATAGGTATAGCGCACTCAATCCAATCAAAATATGTCACATACACTTTGATGTTCTTTAATCTTCAGACTTTTGTCTATATTTTGGTTTATTGGGGAAACCCCCATTGAGGTATATAGCGATCGGATTTGTGTTTGAGAGAGGATATTGTATTTGGGTTTGGCGCTCCACTTTTCTTTGATACACAAAGATTGGTGGGAGTTGAGCAGATAATATTTTATGCTTTAAAACCTTCAATTGAGGCTATAACGGCTTTGTTCTCAAAATAACGTGGAGTATTGTAATGAAAAAATGTTCTAGTTGAAGGAGAACTGCTATAAACTCCTCTCCAGGTAGTATCTGGACCCTGTTCAGCTCCAGAGGATATATCTTACTCTATCAGGCCTATACCCTAGAGGATGTGGTCTCCGAGGCATGTTTTATCATATGTGGTGGGGGTGTGGGAGAGTGTTGGCCTTATAATCTTCCGTGTTTGCATTACTTTCGCACACACTGGTTGTGCAGGTGACCCCTGATCCTCTGTTAGTCCTACTCAATAGCCCCTCATGTTGCCATGGGTTGTCTCGCCCCTCCCTCAAACTTGTCCACCGAGTATGTACAGTCTCCCGTATCTGTATTGTGAGATCCTGGAAATTGTCCCTTCCTTCCCTGTCACAGGTTTTGGCAAAGATGTGGTACGTCTACCGGATGGAATGTCTGACTGCCCAATTGCAAATTATTCCATTTCACAAATGGAATTAAGATTATCATCACAACAACCTACTTTTTGAAACTCATGTGTCTGAGAATGGGAGCATATTTGATAAAACTCTATCCGTTTTGTACATATTACTTGCAGTGATGGCTTTGTATCCAGGAACACATATTTTAACCCCTTCCTGATCAGGGTCTCCTAACCCCTTCCTGATCAGGGTCTCCTAACCTCCCTCCCTCCCGATACCTCACTCGCTGGGCTTCCGCGGCAGTCTGGCAGGCTAGAAGCCTGCCCCACCTTTTCAGGGTGCCAGGCAGGCGCGATGACATCATCCTTTGGAGCCCTCTATCTCTTCAATCGTTTAAGTTAAAACAAAAACAAATTGAACCGCTGGAAAGGGGAGAGTCTCTCCTTTTCAGTCGTGTGACCCATTAACTGTTTTGTTGCCGAATCGCGATTCAACGCCAAACGGTGCCAAATCGCAATTCAAACTTGGATGTCAGTCAAGCCTCTGTGTCACCCCCCACCCACTGACATCCTCACCATATGTGTGAGGACATCAGTAGGCCAGTTAACCCCCTAGCTGCCAAGTGGCCTTTCCAATGATACCAAACATAACCAGGTTTCTTGTTAAAAAAAATTAATAAAATAAAAAAAATGGTTGTTTTTTTAAAAAAAAAAATTGGCTGGGGGGGTTTAATTAAATAGTAATTAAGCTGGCATCTAAAAATGATGAGCATAAAATGGTCAGAATGAGCTCAGAGCACAGAAGTGAAATGGCTCGGCAGTGAAGGGGTTATAAAGCAAAAATTTAAAAATTGGGTATTTCTAATCTCAGGACAAAATTTCAAAACTATTTAGCCAGGGTCTTTTTTGGCGGTTGTAGATTTTGGGGATTAAATTTTGAAAAAGTATGGTTTTTCCATTTTTTCATATTTCATATTCTTTTTATAGTAAATTATACGATATGATGGAAATAATGGTATGTTTAAAAAGTCCATTTAATGGCAGGAAAACAGTATATAATATATGTGGGTTGCATAAACGAGTATGAGGAAAATTTGACCTAAACCCTAACAGCATAGAAACATAAAAACAGCAGCGGGCGCTAAAGGACGGACTTTTGTAAAACCACCCGGTCACTATGGGGTTAAGCAATTCCCCTTTTTAGTGAAATCTTGTGAGGCTGATGAACTCGCTTTTTGCATTCTATGACAATACAAAATTGTAGGTTATGGTTTTACAAATTTGGACTTCTAATGTCTACCTATTGAAGCTTTAGGTTTGTGCTTTTTCTAATTAAGTAATAAATGTGGTTGAAATATCCAATATTATTTTGTATTGACATAGTGTTCACAAATAGAAAGATTTAGGTGATTAGCAAATCGTTAAAAAGGGATTAGCCCTCAAGCTTTTTCGGTTTAACAGGTAGCTTTCTTTTTCCAGGAATATGTAGAATATATTCTTGTAAGGAAAACACATTATTAAGGGCAGTCACCTTCCAATGACGAATAAGAAGAGTAAGTAAAATCAGTAAAATAACTCAGGGAACAATTTGAGCCAGCTCTGTCAAGATAAACTTATTCATTCCACTAAGCATTCATCGATATAAATTTACAGTTTAATCAAAGAAGGTTCTTCTATGGAACAAATCAATACAAACTTATTGGGCTGAAAATGAGATACCCAGTGAAGGTAATAAGATAGCCCTGCAGTTATCAAACACAACACTGATTAAAGGAATGGCATCTTGTTGTTTGATCGACTTTGCGCTATTCCTAACTTACTACCTATAATAATATTACTTTGTAGTTTACTGCCAACTTCAGTAACTGTGTGAAAAGATTTTTTTAATTATCTTTATCAATTCGGGAGCTTCGTTTGAAATTCAATTCTTACCATCTTCAAATATTTTTCCAGGCATTGGAATCCAACACACGTAATCAGTGCTGTTGTCACAGGGTGACATGTATGAACTGGAGATGCCTGTGGTCGGTCTCCAGCTGTTGGTGCATGATTTTGCTGACATTTACATACACATGGAAGGGGCCAGGAGGCAATTTTATCATAAGATGCAGGAGAGGACACTGAGATCTAAGTGAGGGCCATATTCAAAATTGAGCCTTATTTTTATGTATAATAACAGCAGGGCCTCACATAATCATTACCACCACATTTGCTTTTTAAAATAAGGCAGAAGCCTATGTAATCATTCAGCGTTTATGCAGGATTTTACATTGCAAGTCTCCCTTCTGTAAAGCTTGCCAAAGATGACACTACAAAGAATTGCCGTAATACGGAGTGAAATATACAGTGGCAAGAAAAAGTATGTGAACCCTTTGGGATTACGTGGAGTTTTGCATGAATTGGTCATAAAATGTGCTCTGATCTTCATCTAAGTCACAACAATTTGAAAAACACAGTCTGCTTAAAATAATACAACACAAACATTATATGTTTTCATGTGTTTATTGAACATAACATGTAAACATTCACAGTGGAGGGTGGAAAAAGTATGTTAACCCCTAGCGTAATGACTTCTCCAAGAGCTAATTGGAGCCAGGAGTGAGCCAACCTTGAGTCCAATCAGTGTGATATTATTGGATGTGTTGCTGAAAGCTGTCCTGCCCTTTAAAAACACACACCAGTTTTGGGTTTACTGGTTTCAAGAAACACTGCCTGATGTGAACCATGCCTCGCAGAAAAGATCTCTCAGAAGACCTACGATCAAGAATTGTTGACTTGCATGAATCTGGAAAGGGTTACAAAAATATCTCCAAAAGCCTTGATGTTCATGTGTCCACAGGCCCGGATTAAGATCTCTATGGGCCTGGAGCTGAATATTTTGGTGGGCTTTTTTTGTAATTTAGTGAAATGAAAACATATTTTTGGTTATTTAATAGTGCAGATACGGGTATTTTTAACCAGTCTGATACTGAGCGATTAATTTTTCATTCAGATTTCAATCATTTAAAGAGTGTAAATTTTTTTTTCCAATCTTATCATCCAAACCTTTGTGGTTATATATTCTGTAGGGAATTCTTGCTAAAAAATGTGAAATGGGAACCTGTTACTGCATTTTTCTGAGAATTTTTTAAAAAAAAGGAATTCTTTCCCTTGTGTTTTGGAACATGTTTTTTTATGAATAATATGACTATGTATAAAACACTGACCTTGCTCCCAGCGTGGGAAATGAGAAGGTGAGTAATGGCAGTGGTATTGCTCATTGTATACGTGACAAATGGACAATGCCATCGCTTTGGAACTAAAAATAAATAAATAAAAAATTGTTTTCTTTTCTTTTAGGTTTTACATGGTCATGTTGTGTATTAATGCAAAGGCCAGACTCTGTCCTGTCCAATGACACCTCACTTGACCTTGAGAGGTGTAAAGATTAGTGAGGCAGGGGACCAAAGTTCCCCCCAAGTGCTCTTCGCTGCAGCGCGGTGGTTTATGTTTTTTAATGTAACAATTCATAACAATGGATTGTACCATCGCCCATCACCTCCACACTTGTTGGTGACATGAGAAATGTGATAGTTAGTGCAGCATCATTGTTTACTTTATAATTGAAAGTGAAAAATATTACTGTTGGAAAGAAAAAAAAAGTGTTTTATTTATTTGTTTACTTAAAACCTGGACATGATTTGTATCATTGGAAAGGCCATACTCTGCCCTTTCCAGTGATACCTCACTTGGCTCTGTAGCTGCTATGGAGTTGGAGATACATGGGTCCAAATGCAGACATAGTTATCCTTTCTCTGGGCCTATTCTGAGGCATGGGCCTGGAGCTGCTGCTTCATCTGCCCCTATGATAATCCGGCCCTGTGTGTCCACGGTAAAACAGACTGTCTACAAATGGAGAAAGTTCAGCACTGTTGCTACACTCCCTAGGCGTGATCGTCCTGTAAAGATGACTGCAAGAGCACAGCACAGAATGCTTAATGAGGTAAAGAAGAATCCTAGAGTGTCAGCTAAAGACTTACAGAAATCTCTGGCACATGCTAAAATTTTTGTTGACACATCTACAATAAGGAAAACATTAAACAAGAATGGAGTACATGGGAGGACACCACGGAGGAAGCCATTGATGTCCAAAAAGAATATTGCAGCACGTTTGAAGTTTGCAAAAGAGCACCTGGATGTTCCACAGCACTACTGGCAAAATATTCTGTGGACAGATGAAACCAAAATTGATTTGTTTGGAAAAAACACACAACACTATGTGTGGAGAAATAAAGGCACAGCACACCAACATCAAAACCTCATCCCCACTGTAAAACATGGTGGAGGGAGCATCATGGTTTGGGGCTGCTTTGCTGCCTCAGGGCCTGGACGGATTGTTGTCATTGATGGAAAAATGAATTCCAGAGTTTATCAAGACATTTTGCAGGAAAACGTAAGACCATCTGTCCGCCAACTGAAGCTCCGCAGAGGATGGGTGATGCAACAGGACAATGACCCAAAGCATACAAGTAATTCAACAAAAGAATGGCTTCAACAAAAAAATACGCCTTCTGGAGTGGCCCAGTCAGAGTCCTGACCTCAACCCGATTGAAATGCTGTGGCATGACCTTAAGAGAGCGATTCACCACCAGACATCCCAAGAATATTGCTACACTGAAACAGTTTTGTGAAGAGGAGTGGTCCAAAATTACTCCAGATCGTTGTGCAGGTCTGATCTGCAACTACAGGAAACATTTGGTTGAGGTTATTGCTGCCAAGGAGGGTCAACCAGTTATTAAGTCCAAAGGTTCACATACTTTTTCCACCTGCACTGTGAATGTTTTACATGTTATGTTCAATAAACACATGAAACATATAATGTTTGTGATGTATTATTTTAAGCAGACTGTGTTTTTTCAAATTTTTGTGACTTAGATGAAGATCAGAGCACATTTTATGACCAATTCATGCAAAACTCCACGTAATCCTAAAGGGTTCACATACTTTTTCTTGCCACTATATATATATATATATATATATATATATAATATATACCATGTTGAAAGTATGCCAGCACTCTGGCATTTCTCAAAAATTCTTTATTATTCCGTTAAAAAATCAACGTTTCAGTTCCCACAAGGAACTTTCCTCAGGACAGACAGAAAAAAATCCTTCTTGACTCCAGATGCAAGTCAGATTTCTCTTTGGATCAAGCAGCTTTTACCCATATATTAAATAAGATAACGCTTAATTTTTTATGTTTTTGTAGAAAGTCATCTAGTCGTTGTTTAAAAGTCTGTACAGACTTCGACCCAACCACTTCAACAGCCAGAGAATTCCACAGCTTTAGTGTTCTCACTGTAAAAAAAAACCCCTTCCTATGCTTCAGGCTGAATTTCCTTTCATCCAGTCTAAATGTATATATATAAATTTATCAGATCCCCTCTAAGGCGTCCTTTTTCAAAACTAAACAGGTTTAAGCTTTTAAGCCTTTCCTCATAACTTAAATCTTCCATTCCCCTTATTAATTTAGTTGCCCACATCTTCACTTTTTCTAGTGCCATAATATCTTTTTTTAAAACAGGTGTCCAAAATTGCACAGCATTTATTTATTTATTTATAAAGTATTTTACAATTGCGAGGTGTGTTCTTACCATTGATTTATAAAAAGGCAAAATTATGTTTTCATCCCAAGGAGTGATTCCCATTTATATACATTCCAATACCTTGCTGGCCTTTGACTGTTGTTTGACATTGGTCATTGTTACTTAGTTTGAAGTCTATGATTATTCACAAATCCTTCTCCTGCTTTGATTTTCCTAACTCGGTACTATACAGGGTATAAGTGGCTTGTGTATTCTCCACTCCAAAGTGCATAACCTTGCATTGATCTATATTAAATGTCATATGCCATTTAAGTTCCCAGTCCTACATCTATCTAAATCTGCAGCGAAGTAATATCCTGATCACATTTTATCACCTCTACTAGCTTTGTGTGATCTGCAAACACTGACACGTGACTTGATACCTATTTCAAGATCATTTATAAATAGACTGACTAGAAGTGGTCCTATAACAGACCCCTGAGGGACACCACTTACCACCGGAGTCCATCTTGAAAATTTACCATTTATGACCATCTGTACTCTATTTTTTAGTCAGTGTTCTATCCAAGAACAATACTTTTCATTCAGACAAATTTTTCTTAATTTGAATTGTAACCTCGTGTGGAACTGTGTTGAAAGCTTTGGCAAAATCCAAGTAAATCACATCCACTGCTACCCTCTCTTCTATACTTATACTTACTTCCTCATAGAATGCAGTTAGGTTAGTCTGACATGAATGATCTGTGTTTCATAAAACCATGCTGATTTCTGCTAATTACATTATACCGCCCAATGAATTCCTTAATATTATCCTTTAGTAACACCTCAAATATTTTCCCAGCAAAATGTGTAATTCACAGGCATACATTTTAACCTTTTTTGAATGAATATAGGGACAACATCAGCTATTTTCCATTCTTCTGTATGATTCCTGAAAGAAAAGCATCTTGGAAAATTAAAAACAGAGCTTTACATATTTCCACACATCGCTCAGTACACGTGGGTGAATTTAATCTAGCCCTGGTGCTTCAGTGGCGTAGCGTGGGTTGTCAGCACCCGGGGCCAGCCAAGAATTGTGCGCCCCCCCCAACCTGTGGACACGTTAATCGATTTTGCCCCCCAGCTCATGGCTTTGCCCCCCAGCTCATGGATTTGCCCCAGCTCACACATGATTTGCCCTTGGCCCATTCCCAGCTCACTCATTTGCCCCCAGCTCATGGATTTGCCCCCAGCTCACTCATGGATTTGCCCCCCCCAGCTCATGATTTGCCCCCCAGCTCACTCATGGATTTGCCCCCAGCTCATGGATTTGCCCCCCAGCTCACTCATGGATTTGCCCCAGCTCATGGATTTGCCCCAGCTCACTCATGGATTTGCCCCCAGCTCATGGATTTGCCCCCAGCTCATGGATTTGCCCCAGCTCACTCATGATTTGCCCCCAGCTCACTCATGGATTTGCCCCCAGCTCATGGATTTGCCCCAGCTCACTCATGGATTTGCCCCCCAGCTCACTCATGGATTTGCCCCCAGCTCATGGATTTGCCCCCAGCTCACTCATGGATTTGCCCCCAGCTCACTCATGGATTTGCCCCCAGCTCATGGATTTGCCCCCAGCTCATGGATTTGCCCCCAGCTCACTCATGGATTTGCCCCCAGCTCATGGATTTGCCCCCAGCTCATGGATTTGCCCCCAGCTCACTCATGGATTTGCCCCAGCTCACTCATGGATTTGCCCCCAGCTCACTCATGGATTTGCCCCAGCTCATGGATTTGCCCCAGCTCACTCATGGATTTGCCCCAGCTCACTCATGGATTTGCCCCCAGCTCATGGATTTGCCCCCAGCTCATGGATTTGCCCCCCAGCTCACTCATGGATTTGCCCCCAGCTCATGGATTTGCCCCCAGCTCACTCATGGATTTGCCCCAGCTCACTCATGGATTTGCCCCAGCTCACTCATGGATTTGCCCCCAGCTCACTCATGGATTTGCCCCCAGCTCATGGATTTGCCCCCAGCTCATGGATTTGCCCCCAGGTGATGGATTTGCCCCAGCTCTCACCTGGATTGTTGCCCCAGCTCCGGCAGGGGGTTGAGGGACCCAGATGCCGGGCAGCGCGGGAGCGCCTGCCCGGTCTTGAACAGTCCGTCCTGTGAAGTGGATGCGGCTGTGTGCGTGCGCAGCCGGTCACGCGGTCCGGCCAGTCAGGTGGTACAGAGACTCAGTACCACCTGATTAGCCGGACCACGTGACCGGCTGCGCACACACACAGCCGCATCCACTTCACAGGACGGACTGTTCAAGACCGGGCAGGCGCTCCCGCGCTGCCTGGCATCTGGGTCCCTCAACCCCCGGGCCAGTTTTAGGGGGCCCCCCAGCCCCCCCGCTACGCCACTGTGGTGCTTTATTTACATTCACTTTCTTTAGATGCTGCAACATCGTTTCTTGAGTCAACTGATCATATATTATTTGTACGTTTTTATCAGAGATTTGCATGTCTCTTGTCATAGCTAAGTTCCTCTATGATATATATGGAGTAAAAATAAATAATAACATTTTCTGTCTCCGATTTTAGTGACCTTATACTTTCACTCTTGCTTTTTTTTTTTTTAGAATTTATGTACTTAAAGAACCCTATGTACTTTTTCATTTTCTAGTTTAGCCCATCAAATTGCTTTTTTACATACTTTATGGCTTACCTTATATGCTTAATAGGATGCCTCAGATTTATTGGTTTCAGTCTGTTTCTTTTCTATTTATTACCAAGCGGAATATATTGAGACGTGTACTTTTCTAGTGTTAATTTGAAGGTATTCCACTTATGCTCTGTGGTTTTCTCATGAAAGAGTTTTGCCACCCAGTCGGGATAGTGGGTATCTGTCACGTTTCGTCGTTCCAGCCCTGTCCCCATGCCCTCTTATAGCCTGTTTAGGCCTTGTGTTTTAGCCTGCTGTTTCAGGTCTGCAGTTCAGGGGTTAATTGGTTTCTGCAGTCTGCTCACCTGTAGATCATTGTCCTGTGATCTCCTGCCTATTTAAAGCAATGTGCCTATCGAACTTTACTCATTTTGCTTTGCTTTGCCTGGTTTCCAGTACTCATATACCCTGGCCTAAATGGCCCTTCAGGTATTCGTATTGGAGCCTAAAATCTAAAATATCTAAATATGTCGCAAAGAACCATCAGGTCCCGAGAGACGTGCAAACGGCATTAAAAGTGCAAATGACAGTCAAATGTGCAAAATCGCAATCCACAGTTCAGTCGGTAGCAGCAAATCCTTAAAACATGTAAAAAACTGGTGTATATTAATAAAGTGCATGTGCTTATAAAATCCACTTATCAGTAAAGTGCAAACACAAAATGTGCAGTGGAACACAGGGTACTAATAGTACTCTGGCAGGCTAAAAAATGGATATGTCCTAGACCACAGTAAAGTGCACGTGCAAATGTGCAGAGTGTAAATAGAACCAGGTTCTGTGGTCACGAGTCGTTGCACAGCATATGAGCCTTGTTGTAGAGATGAAAGTCCTACTTTCGCAGCTCTTCTCCTCAGTGGATAGTTTGTTTGCACACACTGCTTGAAGAAGGCACAGGTCAAGTGCCGAAACGCGTCCAGTTAACCCCCCCCCCCCGATTTATTGATTTTTATACATGTTTTTGCAAATAATTTTTTTCTGAAACTTTTACCCCGATTCTCAGTTTTACTCGTAATATAGAGGACCTTCCAGACTGAGGAAAGCACTTCATAACAACACCAGAGGTTTTTTACCTTCCTTTACCCTCCCTCTCCTTCCCCTATTCTTTCCTGGTTGAATACAAACGCAGAAGTGGGGAGTGAAAGAAGATCCAGGAGAGAGAGGTGAGGTACACACCGAACCAAGTGGTACCATCTGCTTACAAGCTGAGCCTGAGAAAATCGAGGCTCCATCATTGTGGAGTTAGACTGAAAAGCCCAATTTCTGACTGCCATTTTTATTTACTGTGTTACGCTATGGGAGCGCTGTTCTCTGCTTGTATCTTATTTGAGGCCAACTGGAAGATCAAGAAGGGATACGCCACCCTATATCTGGTGTGAGGTGTTTTCCAACCCAGATTCACTAGCTCTGTAATTTGTGAGTGAGATTCTTTTATATACTTCACCTGAATATATGAAACAGTCTGCACTATTGTTTTTCTTTTCCCCTTTTTCCCCCTTTACAAACTATCCACTGAGGAGAAGAGCTGCGAAAGTAGGACTTTCATCTCTACAACAAGGCTCATATGCTGTGCAACGACTCGTGACACAGAACCTGGTTCTATTTACACTCTGCACATTTGCACGTGCACTTTACTGTGGTCTAGGACATATCCATTTTTTAGCGCTGCCAGAGAACTATTAGTACCCTGTGTTCCACTGGCACATTGTGTATGCACTTTACTGATAAGTGGATTTTATAAGCACATGCACTTACTATACACCAGTTTTTTGCATGTTTTAAGGATTTGCTGCTACCGACTGAAACTGTGGATGCGATTTTGCACATTTGACTGTCATTTGCACTTTTATTGCCATTTGCACGTCTCTCAGGACCTGATGGTTCTTTGCGACAATATAATATATTTTAGATTTTAGCTCCCAATACGAATAGGCTGAGAAGGCCATTTAGCCAAGGTATATGAGATTTCACAGATTTACCACTGCGCCACTAGGACTGTTTTTGTTTCCTTTATCGTATTTGCACATTTTGTTGAGGTTTATGTGTAACACCTTGTAGGCTGAAACCCCAAATTCTATATTAACTAGCTCCTCCATAGACAACCCCCCCTCTTTTCTGGTTTCCAGTACTAGCTGTGTCCCGAGAGCTCCCTTCTGTATTTCTGTTTCTGCTAGTTTGTATATTTTTGTCTAGTTATTTTTGGGCTTTGTTCCCTGTCTGTCAGTGCTTTCGGTTACCGTGTTCCGGATTTATTTTCCTGTGTTATTCAGTTTTCAGTTCTGTCTGTTGCTGTATTCGGTTTGCTGTTTATCTGTTATACTGATTACCTGGTTTTGATCTTTTGGCTTGGCTGACTTTCCTCCCGGTTCTGATTCCTGCATTCTGTATTACGTACTCTCTCTGGTTATGACCTTTGGCTTCTTTCTATTTGACTATTCTATGCTGTATTCCTTCTCTTTACCGTTTCCAGGGAACTCTGAAATCTGTAATAAGACTCTGCAAGACTTCAAGGTAGCCTTTTCATTTAGAATAGATCCGGTCATTCTAAGGTCCGGCCAATCAGAACAGGGCCGCTGTGGTATTGTCGTACAGAGGTGTCCAGTTGAACCAGTGTGGTTATTTTCTGTTATTGCTGCCAAGAGTGGTATCTCTGCTTATAGGGGCTTTTACCTGATCCAGAGTTTTGTCACAACGCTAGTCTGGTGTCGCCAGCGTCACAGTATCTCACTCACATGAGAAAACACAGGTATTTAAATATCCATATAATGCAGAACATTTGTGAAATTATATAAAAGTAGATCATCATATTAAAATGTACTTAGAATTATGATACAATAAAATAAGATAAAGGGAAAATCTTATTAATATCACCAAATGAAACAACCAAGCTTACATAAAAATCAAAGCCTTTAGTGGATATTCAGCAAACAAAATAGATCTATATAGTCCAAATTCACTGCAGCTGTTATCATTTACTGGCGGGCCTTTATAATAAATATGCTGCATATATAGCAGCTGGTGTGCAAATGAACTGCTAACACCGATTATTTGGCTGAATGGAAAATCACCTATATAATGTCTTCTCTCATCTGTTGTTTTAGACGGTCATCATTACAGAGGCACACTCTGCAGCTCAGACATCTGTACCAAGTGATTACTGACATTTGTGGAGTGACAGTTTACTTTTTAGAGCTTTAAAGAAGATGTATACATTTACTGGACATTTGGCTATCAGAATGTATAGATATGGGGGCGTGGCCGGCTCTGCATGGGAGCAGACGCATCTCTGTGGAGCTCTCTGGGATTCTCCTATAATGGGGGTTTTCATGGTGTCTTTTTCTGCGGATTTGCCCATCAGTGCAGAACCTGTGCGGCTGGCTATTTCTGGGATTGCTTCGGAGCCTCGGGGCCTGTTTTAGCCACCCTCGCCGAAGCACAGCTGACCTTTCATTTTGTGGAAACCCTCCAGCATCGCCGGACGGCCGTCGGCCATTTTGAGGCCTGCCTTTTGAAGCCTGGCAGCCTCGCTCCTCGTCCCTCCTGGGGCCTCCAGATCCCTTGATGACTTGTTGCGGTTTCCCCCTGCCATCAGAGGCGCACAATATGGGGCTCCATGCACCCACCAGTGGCATGGAAGCTCTGTTTTCGGCCCTCGAGGCATGTCTTGAACGGTCGCCGGGGGGAGAGGAGCATCCGCTTGTTCCTGATTCATGGCGGCGACTGATGGTGATGCTGGGTGTCGGTCGGGTGACTGAGAGCCCAATGGATGAGGTACTGGGGGACACTCAACCTAGCGGTCGTCTGGTGAACGGTACTGACAGATGGAATGATGGACCAGGAGGCATGGATTGTGGGCTGCTCCTGTCTTCTCTGTGTTTGATGGGAAGCGTGGTCGACAGTCTGACACGTGACGACGGAGCTACCCTGACAGAGGAGGTGATGTCTGCAGGGGAGCCTTCCCCAGAAGCCGTGCTGAGGGCGCCGGCAGAGACTGTTGGGCCTGGTGCTGTGAGAGGCAGCGTTGGCAATGGTCTGGCAGTGCGGCCGATGCGGCCGCCGGGAAGGCCCAAGGACTGGTTGCCCGTCTTGTCTGCCACGTGGGCTTGTATGTGGCGCGGATTTCGTTCTCCATCTCTGGGTGCGCCTATGCTGACCAACCTGGCCTATATGCTGTGACCTTACCTTTGTTGAAGCGAAGACCATTCAGAGACACTGAATGAGAATATTACCCCAGAAGCAGTTTCACCCTTTTTGATGTTATTTTTTCTTTTATGCATATCTTTTGTGAGGACTTTTCACCTTATTATTATTTTCTTTGGTCCCTTTTTGTGATATGTATGTCCCCGGCTGGCGACATCCTAGCAGAGACTTTATTCTCCTTTTACTCTGAGGAATTTTCTCTTTATGATTGCTACCCCCTCATTTTATTTTTGATCATTTGACACTTTTTTTTTTCTCTCTTTTTCTTTTCTTTTCTGTGAAGACGCCCCCCATATGTGTTTCTTATACCTGTGATATCTGGCCCTGCGAGGCCACTCTTGCTGGTCGGTCTGTGACCCTTCGAATGCAAAATAAAAATCTTAAATTCAAAAAAAAAAATGTATAGATATGAAATACATCACCATCCATTATGCTGAAGTGGACCTGGGCAACACAGATAAACAAAGTTTTAAGTAATTTTTCAACAATGTATAGTATACCAAACACATTGAGAGACATGTGGAGAACAGAACAAGGGGTTATATGTGGCATTTAGGGATGAGCCGAACACTCCCCGAGTTCGGTTCGAGCCCGAACCCGAACTTCCAATTTGTTCGGGTCTGAACTCGAACCCAATGCAAGTCAATGGGGCTGAAAATTCGGTTTTTAGAGTGCCCTCCAGGAGGGCATATATGCTAGATATTTGCCATAAAAGGTGTATGAGGGTCCGGGTAGTGCCCTGGGGGACAGGAAACAAGAACAAAAAGTAAAAAAAAAAACTTTTTAAAGGGACAGTGAGTTTTCCATGAAATAAGGGTTAAAAATAAAAACCAAAAATTCCTTCAAATATCGTGCCTAGGAGGACCCATAACCTGCCCGTGAAGTGGCAGATTTCTAGGATGTATAGAATCACTTAAAAACAAAAAAATGACGTTTCATATGACGGTAAATGCTTTTCCTTTAATCTATCCATAAACAACTGCTTGGGGCGGCAGTCTGTATGAAAAAAGGAGACATTTTCGTACACGCAGAAAAAGTTTACTGATTTTTTTGGCTAAATTATTGTGAAATATATGCAGGCTTTGGATGAAAGTAACAATAGGTGCTTTAAAATTGGTCCTTTAGCGTCCCCAACAGTGCCGTCACACCGTAAAACCTCTGAGGATATGAATCTGATACAGGCGTCAGTGGCAGTGCACCCAAATATTGTGCTTTTGGTGCCAGGCCTGCAAGTACTATCATACAGTAACCCCTCTGTGGTATTGTGGAAGAATGCAGGGGTGGACCATGTGGTCCTATATTGAAAAGTTTTTGATCTGGTAATGGGCGTCAGTGCACCCAGATATTGTGCCTTTAATGCCAGGCCAGCAAGTATCATCATACAGTAACCCCTCTGTGGTATTGTGGAGGAATGCAGGGGTGGACCTTGCGGTCCTATATTGAAAAGTTTTTGATCTGGTAATGGGCATCAGTGCACCCAGATATTGTGCCTTTGGTGCCAGGCCAGCAAGTATCATCATACAGTAACCCCTCTGTGGTATTGTGGAAGAGTGCAGGGTTGGACCCTGCTGTTCAAAAATTTAAATGATATAAATCTGGCACAGGCGTCAGTGCAGCCAAATATTGTGGCTTTCATGGCAGCAAGTGCATTCACACCGTAACTTTTGTGGTATTGTGGAAGAGTTCAGTGCTGGAGGTTTTGTGCATGCAGAAGACATACCTGATCTATTCCGTTACTTCGGCATCAGGGGATTGATAGCTGCTGATCCAGGACTGATTCATTTTTATAAATGTCAGCCCGTCTACAGAGTCGGTGGACAGACGCACTCTTTTGTCTGTGACAAAACCTCCAGCGGCACTGAACGTCCTTCGGAAAGCACGCTAGATGAAGGCAACCTAGTAGCTGCATAGCATATTGGCTAAGTTCTGGCCAGTGATCCAATCTCAACACCCAGTAAGCCAGTGGATCATCTGCTGGAAAGGTATCCAGGTTGCCCTTGCCCCTAGGTATCCTGCACCATATGGTGAAGACGCTGGCAATGGGTGCCTACATTTGATGTCCCTGGGCGTCGAGGACTAAAAAAAATTTAAAAAGCATCAGTCAAGCGGCCCTGGCCTTCACCACTATTCCTCTGATCACCCACAGCCTCAGAAGCACGTGTGTCAGCACTTGGTAATCTACCAGTGCCTGGAAAGGTGTTACACAAGTGTC
The DNA here is from genome assembly GCA_009667805.1 of Leptobrachium leishanense. Lineage (NCBI taxonomy): Eukaryota > Metazoa > Chordata > Amphibia > Anura > Megophryidae > Leptobrachium > Leptobrachium leishanense. The sequence continues at coordinate 130,946,624 of CM019064.1, forward strand.
GCTTTAGAGCGTCCTCAAGTTTTCATCCTGTGCTCCCTCTGTGCGGGCAGGATGAGCTCTGCATATTTCCCTTGTATCGTGGATCAAGAAGGGTTGCAAACCAGTAATGATCCCTCTCCTTGATAGCACAAATCCTGGGGTCCTTTAGCAGGCTTTGCATCATTAGGGAGCCCATGCAGCATAGGTTGGAGGTGGCATTAGCTTCCGAGTCTTCCTGCTCAATGAGGAGGATGACCCCATCATGCACTTCCTCCTCCCGACCACGCACTAGCCCTTCTGTTTCTGGGCACACAAAACCCTCCCTTGAGGAATCCCCACCTTCAATGCCCCCACTACTTAGATATTCCTCCTCCTCCTCATCCTCCTCCTGTCTGATCTGAGTAGGACCTGCTGGAATGCTGTCTGCGGAAAGACTGGGGCCTTGAGAGCTAGGGAAGGCCTCCTCTTCCTCCTGCTGCTCTGCCTCTAGAGCCACATCTATAATTCCCCGCAGAGTGTGCTCTAGCAGGAACACTAAAGGAATTGTGTCACTGATGCATGCACTGTCCCTGCTCACCATCCTCGTTGCCTCCTCAAATGGTGACAGTACAGTACATGCATCCTTGATCATCAGCCACTGCGGGGGGGAAAAAAAAACAAGTTGACCTGAACCTGTCCTTGTGCCATACTCAAACAGGTACTCGTTGATGGCCCTCTGCTGCTTGTGCAGATGCTGCAGCATTGCTAATGTCGAGTTCCACCTGGTGGGCATGTCACAGATCAGACGGTTTGTGGGAAGTTGGAACTCTCTTTGAATTTCTGCCAGGCGAACGCTTGCTGGGAATGACCATCTGAAGTGGCTGCAGACTTTTCTGGCCTGGATGAGAAGCTTTGGCAGCCCTGGGTACTTGGTTAGGAAACGCTGTACCACCAGATTTAGGACGTGTGCTAGGCATGGTACATGCGTCAATTTACCCTTGCGTAGGGCAGAGAGAAGGTTGCTGCCATTATCGCAGACGATCATTCCCAGCTCAAGCTGGTGTGGTGTTAACCATCTCTGCACCTGCCCCTGCAGAGCTGACAAAATTTCTGACCCGGTGTGGCTCCTGTCCCCTAAACAAACCAGCTCAAGCACAGTATGGCAACTTTTTGCTTGAGCCATTGCGTAGACCCTGTCAGGCGTCGGTTTAACTGCCACTTCACCAGAGACAGAGAAGGAGGAGGAGGAGGAGGAAGAGGTGGTGGTGGTGGAGCAGACAGACCTCATACAAGCAGCTTTCTGGAGGCGTGGTGGATGAACAAGCTCCAGCACAGAGCCCGTCTTGGATCCCTCCCAGCTGCAATCAGAGTTACCCAGTGTGCCGTGAAGGAAATGTAATGACCCTGTCCATGCTTGCTGGACCACGTGTCTAAAGTCACATGCACCTTGCTGCTGACTGCCTTTGCCAATGACTCGATAACATTGTCTTCCACGTGCTGGTATAGTGCTGGAATGGCCTTGCGTGAAAAGTAATGGCGTTTTGGAACCTGCCACTGTGGTACAGCACATTCAGCAAATTCACGGAAGGGAGCAGAGTCCACCAGCTGGAAAGGCAGCAGCTGCAATGCGAGTAATTTTGCTAAGCTGGCATTTAGACGCTGTGCTTGGGGATGGTTGGGACTATATTTTCTTTCGCTGCAGCAGCTGCAGCAACGTAATCTGACTGCGTAAATCTTCAGCTACTGGGATGATATCACATTGTGAGGAAGGACCTGGTACATCCATTACTGTAGCATCATCCCTGTCGGTGGAGGTTGTAGGCAATGACATGGCAGGACAAACAGTGGGGGTAGAGACAGATGAGGATGAGGAGGACCTACGCAAAGTTTTGCACCAATGGGATGTGTGGCACTTATTCATATGTCGCCTCAAGCACGTGGTACCCAAGTGTCCGGTATCTTTCCCACGCTTAAGCCTCATCTGACATAGATTACAAATAGCAACGCTGCGCTCTACTGCACATTTCTTAAAGAACTCCCAGACAACAGAGTTCCTGCATGTGTTCTTTGAGACAACAGCACTCTGCACCGGAGCAGCTCTGACATGTGATGCCTTGGACTGGCTAGTGCTACGGTTGGTCACAGAGGATGTTGTGCCTCGTGTTTGCTGTGCCTCCTCCTCCCCCTTTCCTCACTTAATTCCTCTGTTCGATCTGGCACCCAGGTGGAGTCAGTGACCTCATCATCATTGTCATCATCACCCCCTATCTCCTCGTCACTGGAGCCAACTTGGCAGTATGCTGCAGCTGCTGGGGCAACATGAGTGCCAGATATTTGTGTGTCATCACTGGCATCCCCTTGCTCTAGGTTGATTATACTCCCTTCCTCAACCTCAGAGATTGAATCCGAGCACTGTACTTGCTGCGCATCCTCAAGCAGCATGTCACTGTCATTGTAGTCAAACAATTCAGCTGACTCCTCCGTGTGTGATAGCGAGGCTACGGCAGGAGTAGCTGTGGACATGGAGGCTGCATTAGATGCTTTGGCAGCTGAGGTGGACTGTAAAGCACTAGAAGCCTGGCTGGCAGAGGATCGGAGGATGAGGATGGCCTGGTTAGCCAATCCACCAAGTCCTCTGTATGTTGCTGCTGCTTAAGACGGCCAGCACCAGTTAGAAAGGACAAGCGTGCCCTGCAGAGGATGCACCACGTCCACCACGACCAGAGGCACAGCCTCCCGACACAGGGGCTGCTTGCCCTCTTATCTGTGTCTGGGAGCATCTGCCTGTCCTTTTTGTTCTTTCAGACATGGTGAGTGATATATAGATTTATATATACAGAACTCTGATTCAACTCTGGTATAAAGATTTAAAGAACTCTGGTATAACTCAGTGAGACACACTGATAACTGGCAGCCAGTGACAAGAGGACAGATCACCTCAATTCACAAATGTTTTGTAGAAATTAGTGAGCCCCGAAATACAGCATGGTACTGGATGTGTGACGAGACACAGATCACCTCAATTCACAAATGTTTTGTAGAAATTGTGACCCCCAAAAACTTGCTGGCAGTGACAAGAGACAGATCACCTCAATTCACAAATGTTTTAAAGAAGTTAGTGAGCCCCAAAATACAGCGTGGTACTGGATGTGTGACGAGACACAGATCACCTCAATTCCCAAATGTTTTGTAGAAATTAGTGTCACGGCGTCACACTCACCGAGGCACAGTGCGGGCAGCTGCGGTTGCGTGGCGCGTTCCGGCGGTCCTGGCGTCGGACCGAGTCCCCCTCGAAGACCCTCTTGGGGCCGGTAGTCTCCCTCGGCGTTCCCCGATGGGTACGAGTGGCCGGGGGGCTTGGTCCGCTGCGTGGACCCGGCGGTCCCGCCATGCTCTGGCGTCTCCCGCAGTCTGTCGGGGGCGGGGCTTAGGGATAGGCGCGCGCGCGCGCCCAGGACTGGGTCTTATAGTTTCCACCACTGAACCCTTCCCAGACACAAGTGATACACCTGTTACAGAGAGCAATCCCAGAGCTCTGGCAATCCCTATAAATGTTCAGTCTGCACACATATCCTTTGCTGGAGATGAGTGTCTTCTAGCTGAGTGCTTTAGTTCCCTTTACAGATTTACTAGTTACTGACCATTGGCTTTCGTACCTGACTCTTCTACCTTCTGGCACCCCGACATTGGCTTTCGTACCTGACTCTTCTACCTTCTGGCACCCCGACATTGGCTTTCGTACCTGACTCTTCTACCTTCTGGCTCCCCGACCTTGGCTTCCATACTCGATCATCCTACCCTCTGGAATCCTGACCATTGGCATACTCAACCAACTAAGCGATCCTCATACCTCCTACCCTACACCTCCAAGCTCCACCCTGAACTCCAATCTCCGCATCCGAGGTCCAGTCTCCAACAGTACCCCAACCGTGACAGAACTATCCAGCCGATAAATCATGGACCCCGCGGACGTATTGGATGCTATCGCTTCCTTGACTCGTCAGGTGACAGTACTATCCCATTCAGTACAGGACTTGCAGTTAACCCAAGCTCAAATGCAAGGACAAGTCCAAAACCTACTTCCCATCTCGTCGTCACCCCAAAATGAGGACATGATCAGTCCAGAACCCAGAATCCGATGCCTGAACGATTCTCTGGACGTCGCGAGTCCTATAGAGGATTCCTCATGTCCTGTGAAATCCTGTTCGCACTTAACCCCCGCACCTACCAATCGGATTTTGTGCGGATCCGCACGGTTATCTCCCTTTTCTCGGATGAGGCCCAAGTCTGGGCACATAACCTCCTGCGGACCGCAGACCCGGTGTTACAATCATGGCACTCCTTTTTGTCGGCCATGAATCTATTATATGAGGAGCCTCAGAGATCCGACTTTGCCCAGGCTCAACTCCGGCAACTAAGACAGGGCAAAAGACCCATCGAGGACTACACAGTTGAATTCCGCCGATTGGCCTCTGAGACTGGATGGAATGAAACCGCATTGGTTAGCCAATTCCGATGGGGCCTGTCCGAGTCCGTCAAAGACGAGTTGGCTCGTGGCGAAACACCCACCTCCTTGGAACCCCTAATTCGTCTTGCTCTCCAAATCGACAGACGCATTCGTGAACGCGTACGAGAGAGAGCCCTGTTTTCTCCACCCCCCGACCTCCAGCTCCGCGTATGTTGGCACTATCGCCACCCCGACTACGTCTACCATACCATCCACTGAAGAACCCATGCAACTCAATGTTGTTCGTCGACGGCTAACTCCTCAGGAGAATCAACATAGACGTGATAATGGCCTGTGCCTCTACTGTGGAAAAAACACCCACCTTGTCCGGGACTGTCCTGACACACCGACCAAGGGAGGTATGGCTACATGTTGTCCATCCAATATTCTGTCGACCTCCATGTCTAGTGTCCAATCCCCTCACTTATTGGTACAACTTGTCTTACAGTGGGAAGAAAAATCTATCACGGTGGAGGCCATGATTGACAGCGGAGCCAGCAATTGTTTCATTGATACTGCCTTGGTTTCTAAATTTTCCATTCCAGTATTAAATAAAGATGTACCCGTACATATACAAGTTGTCGACGGTTCTTCCCTTGGCGCAGGTCCTGTCACAAAAGAGACCATCCCTCTCTCCTCAACGTTAGGACCTTCCCATAGGGAACTATTATCCTATGACGTTATTACGTCACCTGTGTTCCCGATCATATTGGGCCTTCCCTGGCTCCGCCGCCACGACCCAATCATAAGGTGGTCCTCGGGTCAGCTTTTGTTTCCCTCTCTCCATTGTCGTAAGGTATGCCTGCGTGAGGTCACAACCACGTTATGCTCCATCCTGGATCTTCATAAGACTCCCTCTAATGTTACACTCCCACAGGTCTATCAGTCGTTCAAAGATGTATTTGACGAACGAGGAGTGGATGCTCTACCCCCACATCGGCCTTATGACTGTCCAATTGACCTTTTACCGGGCGCTCCAATCCCCTACGGACGACTATACCCGTTGTCAGAACCCGAACTGGTCATCCTTAAGGAATACATAGATGAAAACCTAGCAAAGGGGTTTATACGTCCCTCCACCTCACCTGCTGGGGCCGGTATTTTTTTTGTGGCGAAAAAGGATGGGGGGTTGCGCCCCTGCGTTGATTATCGTGCCCTGAATCACATAACCGTTAAAAATCGTTATCCCTTACCGTTAATTTCAGAATTGATGGATCGTTTGAAAACGGCTACCATCTTCTCCAAACTGGACCTGAAGGGAGCTTACAATCTGATACGTGTAAAGGAAGGGACGAATGGAAAACAGCCTTCCGCTCCAGATACGGGCACTTTGAATACACCGTAATGCCCTATGGGCTATGCAATGCCCCTGCCACATTTCAATGTTTTATCAATGTTGTTTTTCGCGATATGCTGGATCAATGTGTTGTCATATATTTGGATGACATTCTTGTGTATTCCTCTACCCTAGAAGAACACCGAAAACACATGCAACAGGTACTACAACGCCTCCGACAACATCACCTATTTGCTAAACTCGACAAATGCCTATTTGAGGTCCATACGGTGGAGTTCCTGGGGTTCATCATTCGACCCGGTACCATTGCCATGGATGACAAAAAGATACAAGCCATCAAACATTGGCCTATACCACTCAACAGAAAACAGGTACAACGCTTCTTGGGTTTTGCCAATTTTTATCGCAAATTCATTCGCAACTTCAGTCGACTTGCCCAACCTTTAACAGCTCTTACCAAGTCTACTGTTCCCTTCCAATGGTCCACGAATGCTACCCAAGCCTTTAACGATCTACGAGAACGGTTCTGTTCGGCACCTATCCTCTCTCACCCCAATCCGTCTTTGGCCTATTACCTGGAGGTGGACGCCTCCAATAACGCTACTGGTGCCGTCCTCTCCCAGCGTTGCCCAACCACCAATAATTTACACCCGATAGCCTTTTTTTCCAAGAAGATGAGCCCCGCGGAGTGTAACTATGATATCGGGGATAAAGAACTACTGGCCATTAAACAAGCATTAGAGGAATGGAGACACATCTTGGAAGGGTGTCTGCACCCCATAACAATATATACGGATCACAAGAATCTCGAGTACTTGAAGACGGCAAAACGGCTACGTCCCAGACAGGCCAGGTGGGCCCTCTTCTTCTCTCGCTTTCAATTTCATCTCACATTCCGTCCTGGATCACGCAATGGTAAAGCTGACGCCTTATCCCGACTACATGAGTATCATTCTGGAAGAGTTAAGACAGAAGAAACCATTCTTCAACCACATCAGTTTCTCTCAGTTACTTCACGTTTACTGAACGAGATAGCACAAACCAAAGCTCCATCTCCTACGTCGACCGTACCACCTAAAGATCGTATTCTAGTACCTAAAGAGAAACAACTCCAAATACTGCAACAATGTCATGATTCCCCCCTGGCCGGTCACGCAGGAAGAACAAAAACACGAAAGTTAATATCCCGTCACTTCTGGTGGTCCTCCCTATCTCGTGATGTTCGGGACTATGTCAAGTCTTGTGACGTTTGTGCCAGGACCAAAACCCTTCCACAAAAACCCTTAGGGTTATTGCAACCACTCCCTGTGCCCGAGACACCTTGGTCACATGTCACCATGGATTTTATTGTGGATCTCCCCCCCTCTGCAGGACATACCTGTATCATGGTCATAGTGGATCGTTTAACCAAGTTAGCCCATTTTATCCCTTCCATGAAAATACCTACGGCCAAAGAAACCGCATCATTGTTCATAGCCCAAGTGTTCCGTCTCCACGGTATACCAACCTCCATAGTCACCGACAGGGGTACCCAATTCACGTCGCATTTCTGGAAGGCTTTTTGCTCCTCGCTTAAGATATCAGTTGATCTATCCACCTCATACCATCCCCAGTCTAACGGGCAAACAGAACGAACCAATCAAACACTTGAGTCCTATTTGCGCTGTTATTCCTCTTATCAGCAAAATAACTGGTTGGAACTACTTCCGATAGCAGAGTTTTCTTACAACTCACATACACACGAATCCACCACTTTTTCTCCATTTTTTCTCACCTATGGTTACCACCCAGCCATGTTTCCGGGACTACCCTCTTACACCTCTGTTCCCGATGCCACCACACGCCTCCGTCTTCTAGCAGATAGTCTAACCAAGGCCAAAGATGCCCTGCATTATTCCCAAGCCATGTACAAACGACATGCAGATCGATCCCGTGCTGCCTCCCCTACATATCTCCCGGGCCAGAAAGTCTGGCTGTCCACTCGCTTTCTCCAGCTCTCCTGTCCCTCACGTAAGTTAGGACCACGTTACATCGGCCCGTTCATTGTTGTAGAACATGTCAATACAGTTGCTGTTCGCCTCCGTCTCCCACCACGCTACTCGTTTCATCCTGTGGTCCATAGTTCCCTCCTCAAACCGTGCCATGCCAACCCCTTCCCGGGCAGGTCCCGCACGCCCCCTCCTCCTGTCCTTGTTGATGGTGCCAAAGAGTACGTGGTTGGGGCCATCCTCGATTCTCGTTGGCGTCGTGGGGTACTCGAATACCTCGTCCATTGGAAGGGCTATGGGCCTGATGAGGACTCCTGGGTCTCCTCCTCGGACGTTCACGCCACACGCCTTGTTCGATCGTTTCATGTTTCCTTCCCTGCCAAGCCGGGTCCTCGGCGCCCCCGGAGTTTGCGCCTTGGGGGGGGGTTCTGTCACGGCGTCACACTCACCGAGGCACAGTGCGGGCAGCTGCGGTTGCGTGGCGCGTTCCGGCGGTCCTGGCGTCGGACCGAGTCCCCCTCGAAGACCCTCTTGGGGCCGGTAGTCTCCCTCGGCGTTCCCCGATGGGTACGAGTGGCCGGGGGGCTTGGTCCGCTGCGTGGACCCGGCGGTCCCGCCATGCTCTGGCGTCTCCCGCAGTCTGTCGGGGGCGGGGCTTAGGGATAGGCGCGCGCGCGCGCGCCCAGGACTGGGTCTTATAGTGTCCACCACTGAACCCTTCCCAGACACAAGTGATACACCTGTTACAGAGAGCAATCCCAGAGCTCTGGCAATCCCTATAAATGTTCAGTCTGCACACATATCCTTTGCTGGATAGATGAGTGTCTTCTAGCTGAGTGCTTTAGTTCCCTTCTTACAGATTTACTAGTTACTGACCATTGGCTTTCGTACCTGACTCTTCTACCTTCTGGCACCCCGACATTGGCTTTCGTACCTGACTCTTCTACCTTCTGGCACCCCGACATTGGCTTTCGTACCCGACTCTTCTACCTTCTGGCTCCCCGACCTTGGCTTCCATACTCGATCATCCTACCCTCTGGAATCCTGACCATTGGCATACTCAACCAACTAAGCGATCCTCATACCTCCTACCCTACACCTCCAAGCTCCACCCTGAACTCCAATCTCCGCATCCCGAGGTCCAGTCTCCAACAGTACCCCAACCGTGACAATTAGTGAGCCCCAAAATAATGCGTGGTACTGGTTGTGTGACAAGAGACAGATCACCTCAATTCACAAATGTTTTGTAGAAATTAGTGAGCCTCGAAATACAGCGTGGTACTGGATGTGTGACGAGACACAGATCACCTCAATTCCCAAATGTTTTGTAGAAATTAGTGAGCCCCAAAATACTGCGTGGTACTGGATGTGTGACGAGACACAGATCACCTCAATTCCCAAATGTTTTGTAGAAATTAGTGAGCCCCAAAATACTGCGTGGTACTGGATGTGTGACAAGACACAGATCACCTCAATTCACAAATGTTTTAAAGAAATTAGTGAGCCCCAAAATACTGCATGGTACTGGATGTGTGATGAGACACAGATCACCTCAATTCCCAAATGTTTTTTAGAAATTTGTGACCCCCAAAATACTTGCTGGCAGTGACAAGACACAGATCACCTCAATTCCCAAATGTTTTGTAGAAATTTGTGACCCCCAAAATACTGCGTGGTACTGGCTGTGTGACAAGACACAGATCACCTCAATTCACAAATGTTTTGTAGAAATTACTGAGCCCCGAAATACAGCGTGGTACTGGATGTGTGACGAGACACAGATCACCTCAATTCACAAATGTTTTGTAGAAATTAGTGAGCCCCAAAATAATGCGTGGTACTGGTTGTGTGACAAGAGACAGATCACCTCAATTCACAAATGTTTTGTAGAAATTAGTGAGCCCCAAAATACTGCGTGGTACTGGATGTGTGACAAGACACAGATCACCTCAATTCACAAATGTTTTTTAGAAATTTGTGACCCCCAAAATACTTGCTGGCAGTGACAAGACACAGATCACCTCAATTCCCAAATGTTTTGTAGAAATTTGTGACCCCCAAAATACTGCGTGGTACTGGCTGTGTGACAAGACACAGATCACCTCAATTCACAAATGTTTTAAAGAAATTAGTGAGCCCCAAAAAAGATTTGCTGGCACAGTGACAAGACCCAGAAGATCACCTCAATTCACAAATGTTTTAAAGAAAGTTGTAAACCCCAAAAAAACTTGCTGGCACAGTGACAAGACACACATCACATAAATTCCCTGATATTTGGTAGAAATGAGACCACCCCAGACCCCCCCCCAGTAGCGTGGCAGACCGGCAGTAACAAGACACAACTATCTCCTTTGAAATCTCCTCTGAAATGCGTGCAGAATCGGCGCGTGGAAACGTTATATAGTGTGCTGCGGGACTTAGCTCTGTGAGCCCATGATTGGGCAAAATTTGCCCAATCAGGACTCTGAGCGGTGATTGGCATAGTGTTGAACCAGTCTTGCACCAGACCTGTGGTCAGGTTCAAGGCTGTAGCCAATTACGAGCTTCAGGCCAGTGAGAAAATGCATTGTGGTCCATTGTGGTCGAACATGCGGCGAGCACCCAGAAATGTTCGGTGTTCGCGATCTCATCGAACAGGCCAAGTTCGGGTCGAACCCCGAACCGTTCCGAACCCGAACCGCTCATCCCTAGTGGCATTAATTAGTCTCATCAAAGCATTTGACACTAAGATAAGGTTTGTGGCAAATCTTGGACCGCCTAGGATGTCCCCCAAAGTTCCTCAACATGATCCTCCGGCTAGATGAAGATCAACGTGGCCAAGTAAGGCAGGGCAACAACCTCTCAAACTCCTACTCAATAGGCAATGGCGTCAAACAAGGCTGCGGCTCCCACCAACTCTCTTCACAATTTTCTTCAGTATGATGTTTCAAAAGGCCACTGCCGACCTGGATGTGGAGGATGGTATTTATATTCGATATCGGACTGATGGCTGCCTACTCAATTTGAGGAGACTAAGGGCACACACCAAGACGGCAAATCTACTAATCCGTGAGTTGCTTTGTGCCGATGATGCTGCCCTTGTTTCCCACATGGTAACAGCCCTGCAGTGAATGACATCCTGCTTTGAAGAGGCTGCCGAACTCTTCGGACTAGAAGTTCGACGTTCTCCATCAGCCTGCACTTCAGGAAGATTATCATCACCCCTGTATCACCATTGGTGAATCAGAGCTAAAGACAGTCCATCAGTTCAGCTATCTTGGTGCATCATCTCCTCAGATGCCAAGGTGGACAAAGAAATAGACAACAGACTGTCCAAGGCAAACAGTGCCTTTGGTAGACTGTACAAAAGAGTCTGGAACAACAAGCACCTGAAGAGAGGCACAAAGATCAGCGTGTGCAGGGCAATTTTACTGACCACGCTCCTCTACGGCTCTGAATCATGGGTTACCTACCGCCACCACCTGAGACTCCTTGAGCGTTTCCACCAGCACTGCCTAGTGCCATAGAGGCAATGATTTTGAAGACACAGCTGCGCTGGGCAGGGCACATCTACTGGATGGAAGGTTTAAAGTAAACTCTCTACTTGTCACCGCAACAGAAGTGCACCAAAGAAAAGGTACAAGGACTGTCTGAAGAAATCCCTATGTGCCTACCACATTGACTATTGGCAATGGTCTGCTCTTGCCTCCGTGAGACCTGGAGAAACTACATTTACAACAATTTGCAACATGTCAAGTGTGTTCCGACTTCAGTCTTTCATGGCCAGCAATGTTTCTCAGAAATTGAGCTACAGTAGCTCTTCTGTGTGATCAATCCAGATGGAGGAACCTACACTTTGCACATGCATCAAAGAGTCTTAGGCACCCATGATCCTGACTCACCGGATGTCCTTCGTTGCACCAGTTTTGGCAGGTAGATACTAACCACTGCATACTAGGAACACCCCACAAGGGTTAGCCATTTTGGAGATGCTCTGATCCAGTTGTCTCGCCATCTCTATTTCGCCCTTGTCAAGGTCACTCAAGTCTTTTCGCTTGGCCATTTTTCCTGCTTCCAGACCATGAAATTCAAGTACGGACTATTCACTTGCTGCCTGATATATAAAAAGTCCTTGACAGGTGCCAATGTATATCATCAATGTTATTCATGTCAGCTGTCAGTGGTTTTAATACTGTGGCTGATTAGTGTGATTTTTTTAAAACTTTAAATTGGAGAATTTAAAAAGCGTTGGAGTGTTTATTTTGCATTGATTCATTTCCGTTTCTACTTTTTATTAAACAGATCAATATCAAGAAGCATAAAGCATTTTTTTTTTCAAATAAACCCTGGTGGGATCCCTTTTTTTATTTGAAATATTTTTCTTAAGGAGTCCAGGATCCTTTGTTTTATGTGTATTCCCACAAACTCATCTCAATATGTTATTGTACTGGCAAAAGATATAGCAAAACTACAACAAAATGACAGAAAGGACCTCCCTAGTGCTAACGCATTAAGTCCCCACGAGTGACCACAACTAGAACAAGTTCTCAAGGAGAACAAAGGGGTGAGCAGAAAATACTGGAAGAATCCTCGCTAGTACAAACCTGAAAAAAATAATGAAATGTATAAACTTTATTATAAGTCTACAACAAATAATAAGAAGAAAGAAACTATCCAAATAAAAGAGCATTGTTGCAGGTTCAAAAAAAGGATTATTATACTAGGGCAGTTCTGTAGGGAAGTCTAAGGGGAGCACTCCAAATTAATCAAAATATATCACAGCCCAAAAAGAATAGATGTGAACTCAAGGAAGGAGAGACTAATTATTTAGAGGGCAACTATCTCCATAGAGAATATCCCCACCCCAACAGTACTATTGCCTGGATTAAGTAGGTGGAAATGGTATACCTTATCAATATACATGCCTACTCTTTCCAATAGCCTCATAAGAACAGAGCTAGCAAAGTAGTGATACCGTAGCACACATAAGTGCCTACATACACCCAAAAGATCCTAGTTACCAAAAGTGGGTCTCCTGAGAACCACAACTAGTAGCGTGAAGGAAGGACACATGACAAATTTTAAAATAGAGTCAATAGCATCAACTACTGCAAACGTTATGTAAATAAATAACCCTTGAATCATCCTTTTTGTTTAGTGCCCTAATTGAAAATTATTATCCAAAAAGGCATTATGCCTCCAGTCCATCCAGTGGTTTCGTTGATTTTGGAGTAGCATTGAGTTCCCAACCATAGGCGCGAATTTATTGAGAATTTATTAAGAATTGGTGTATATAAAACTAGATCTCAGCCCCGGCGTCCCCTCCTATAGACGTCAGACAAAGATATCCTGGGAAAATGGTAAGTGGGGAGGATCTATAATATAAGCACATATACAAACAAGTGAGTGGTGGAAAGAATTGGCCGAAAAGCTGCATAGGCATTGAAATGATATGTGGTGATTAAACATCCTAACTCGCTTAGTAGAAATATGCCACAAATATTAATCACCTGAATGGGCAAACCGGCTCAAGAAAACACATGTATGGTCTGAATGTGAATTAGTCGAGAACATGATCTGATAAGTAACAAGGAAGTAAAGCAGTATGAGGAATGTAGACCGGCCTACCGTGATACTGGGATACGCAATATGCAAATTAGCAACACTTTTGCAGCACTACCCCAATCTAAATAAAATATTAAATACAACAGTGTCCTCAGAAAAATAAATGTGTGGAACATACCTTAATAATTTTTATTCCTTTTCCAACAATGAAATGAATTAAGAATCAGTCCCAATTACTGATTAGGATTTCTATCATAGGTCCCAATGTGTGAAAGACCAATAAGTCACAGTGAAACCAACAACAATGACACACATTGGCACCATAAAACCAGTAATGGGGATAACCCCCGCCCCCCCAATAAAACAACCTACTAATCTCAGGAAGAGTTGCTAATGCAAACATCAAATAGGAGGATGTATAAAAAAAAAAGATGGGTTGGGTACTCATGATGATCGTTAAAGAAAAAGTGCACTTATAAGCCTATGAAGGAAACTAAAGTAAGATCTTCATTAAGGCTTTCAGGTGAGAGTATGGACAGTTCATGAGTCCAATAACATTCCCTACATCTTGGCCTAAGGTCAGAATCGCCCTTTTGAGAGGAGACTAAGATTTGATAGGCAGAATGTCCTGGATGAGAGTTCTCAAACTCTGGACGACCAGATGTTGAACTAGAGCTCCCATGATTCTCAGCTCACTTACTGCATTCAAAGAATTCTGGGAGTTGTGGGCAATAAACGTCTGGAACATCTCTGTTGTAGATGTTCCATTACGGAATATTTTCATTGCTCGGGTTTGTTGTTGATAGCTATAGAGAAAGAATAATCGTACAAAATACATGTTAATACGGCTACAAAACGCTTATTTATACATGTGCAGCTGAGTAGTTCGTTACATGACTGAAAAATATTTTCACTCTGCTCTAGATATCAAAACGATGATTGTTGAATGCAGCCTTGTGACTTCGAAACCTCATACTTATGTGTTTTTGCACGCTGCAATGCTCAGATCTCCACGGGTGCATGACATTGAGAAGTACATGTCTTGCATCCGACATGACATTGTAATGTAGCTAACTTGTCTTAAAGCTCCATCTAGAGGTTGACTTCCGAACTATTTTTCACAGGACAAAATTAAAAATTCAGTATTGTAGTGAAAAGCAAGCAAGATAAACGATTGGTTCATTTTGAAACTAGTATTATGCATAGACCCACCCAATATGTAAATAAAACATACAAAATCCATGAGTTTGTAAAGATATTTTTTTGGTTTGGTAAAAAAATATAAAAGCAGGAACTAAACAAAGGGTTATTCAGAAAGCAGTTAAATTTAAGGGAAATTTCGTTGCTCTTTTGTTCGGTGCGCTGCAGGGATTCCAGTTCGCCAGTTCCAGTGAATTCACCGCAGAGTCCCCGAAGTGTGCCAAACATTGAGCAGCCAAAAATTAATAAGCACAAAAATAGACACCAAAGTGTCTCAGAGCCTTTTGGAATTAAAGGTTACTAATTCTATATACCATTGTAGGCTCTGAGACACTTTGGTGTCTATTTTTGTGCTTATTCATTTGTATTGGGTTAAATCCTTCGAGTGCTACTTTCACTGCCCTAATTTCTTTAATAGCCGCCAAAAATTGCCCACCAAGCACACTGGCAGTCTTTGGGGGCGTTTGGCAATCAGCCTGACGAATGTCGCCGCCAACCGCTGATCAGCACGCCACCTTTAAAAAAAGGAGAAAAAAAATGGGAATCAAATGTCGCCTAAAAGATCCAAAAAAGTCTCCAAAAATAAATAATGAATAAAAAATAAACAGTTGAATAAAAAAATAATAATATTTTTTTACATTGAATCCTATGGGATTTGCTTGTTTAAACCTGTCAAAGTGAACCACCAAATCAGGGCATTTCACTGACCCTTCGGTGCAGTTCGGCGTTCTTTGAATAAATTAACCATAACTTCTCGTTGCGACAAAATCACTGCTGCAGAAGATCGCCGAATTGTGGCGATCTGTGGTGAACTGCATCGTATTTCAATTCACCAGTATTTGGCGAATTGACAGCTTTCTGAATAGCCGAACTGCCACGAAATTGCAGCGTACAGTAAAATTCACCATTCGGTGCCCTTTGGTGGCAAGCTCGGTGTTCTATCAATAACCCTTATAGTTTATAGCTAGCATAATCAAGCAGATACATACAAACATTTCTTATATGCAATTATGTGTCACTGAAATTATTGGGCTGTTCTGGTACAGACTGCAAAAATATTGCTCTATGTCTGTTGGATACATCGTGGTAATATCTAGAAACTAGGAGCATTTAAACTTATTTAGACTTCAACAGGGTATATAATATATAAAGGTATTATATCCCCTAAATAAAATTAAATGTATTGGATATTACACATATTTTTTGTCAATATTAAAATTTGTTATTATTTATACTATCTGGAGCCTGGGCTGTTTCTTCTAGCTGTGGACCAAGGCTGGTGATCTGAGTGGCATCCCTAGTGGAGTGTCACAGCGGACAAGAACCTAGGACCAGGGCATGGAGAGGCCAACAATTGATGTGCCTTCTTTTATCATTTATCTAGTGAGTGAGGTCCCCGTACGTTGCAATTTTGTGGCCATTTGGCTATTCAAAAAGCTGGCGATTCGTCAAATATTGGCAAATTGCCAGTGAAATTTGGTGACGTGAAATAACCATAGAGAAGCAATGATTAATCTATTCAGAGAACGCCGAACAATACCGGAATGTCAATGAAATGCCTTGATTTCCAGTGGTTTCATTCAACAGGTGTAAGCAGGCAAATCCGATAGTGTTCAATATAAAAAAAATCCCAGTTTTCCTTAAATTTCATTTGCAGCAAAAAGTCTATTATATAATTTATCAGAATTTTGTTTTCTCCGACATTTTTAATTCCAATTGTTTTTACATGTTTTTTTTTTAATTATTCTGTAACAGACCTTTTTATTGTTATTCCTAGGACCTTATACATTATTTCCAGGCATTTTCATGCACTATTTATTTTTTTTGAAACGTGTTTTAAAAGTTGCGTTTTTATTTTTTACCCCTGTTCTACAGTTGGTCGGCTTTTTCCGGTGGCTGGTCGGCAGTCTGTTCGGCAGGTCGTCGGTATTTTTCAGCTTCGTTCGGTTTTTTAAATTTGATTCTGTGCTTTTGTGACAGTTTGAGGAAGCGATCGGCGGGGTTCATTCGCCATACTTCGGGGACTCTGCGGTGAATGCTGAATCCACCGCAGGGGTGACAAATTTAACTTAAGTGAAGTAGCACATATGTATACTTTATCCTTATTATCCAGTGTGTGGTACTGTTGTTGTGGTTTTTGATTTGAGGAGAGAACGTGTAGATGGGGGAAACTGGATAATGTTTAATTTGTAAGACTTGAAATATTTATTAATTAGCAGTAATCAAGTCATTAAAAACAGCAGAGGTAATATACAACAGAAAGATATCGCAGATTGGGGGCAATGTTAATTTTGACAGCAAATTTTAATATAGGTTCAGTCATGAGGGTCTATTCACAAAGCATGTAGCGTTTCAGCCCATTTTGGTGATTCCATGTCACTGAAAATACGGTGATTTCACTATTTAGCGAATGGTTACCGTATTTTGCTGAAATTGGAGTAGCCAAAGCAGTTATCGGACATTGTCGAAAACCGCTGAATTGGAATTGGCAAATTCCACTGAACTGGGGGGGGGGAGGGTCTCCTATACTAATAGCTTCAATCAATAAAAATGTGTCTAAATAATAAAAAAAATGCTTTAAAAAATAAAAAGGTCTGCTACAAAATAAAAAAGGCTTTTAAAAAATAATCAAAAATGTTAAAAAAAATACAAAAAGATCTTTTATAAAATAGAAAGGGTTTTTTGCAAAAAATAAAAAGAATGAATGGTCTTTTAAAAAAACATTAAACAGATATTACCTTTTCACATTGAAACCTATGGGATCTGCCTGTTTAAACCTGTCAAATCGAAACACGAAAATCAGGGAATTTTGTCGGAATTTCGGTGCCGCCAAATTGCACCGTATTTCCTGTCAGTTCGCCTGAATTTGGGGAATTGACAGCTTAGTGAATAGATGAATTGCCCTGAAATTGCACCAAACTGAAATTCAGCATTTGGTGCATTTCGGGGCCAATTAGGAGGCTAGTGAATAACCCCTTTAGTCTTCTGATTAAAATGCCATATAGTTTTAGTCATAATTTAGTCATCTGTATTGTTTTAGTTTTAGCTGACTAATTGTCACAATATTTTAGTTGACTATCAGGGTTATTCAAAGAGATCCGAATTGTGGCTGAAAGGTAACGAACAGTGAAATTCAGTGTACAGTTACCTTTCCCGGCCATTCGGCTATTCAGAGAGCAGGCAGTTCACCAAATCCTGGCGAATTGCCTGCACGTATGGTGCCTGTTCGACGGCAGTGAAATCCCCATAGAGAAGCAATGCTTCGGCTATTCAGAGAACAAAAAACAGCAGTGAAAAGTTGCCGAATTGCCCTGCTGTTTGGTGGTTTCATTCGACAGGTTTATTCAGGCGAATCCCATAGGCTTCAATGTTAAAAATATTCCTGTTTTAATTCAAGATCTAATAAACCGTTGAGTATAATATTCTGCAGTATAAAGTCGCTTTATTTATAGATTTTCGGGATTTTTCACGAAAAAATTTTAAATAGTTTTTTTCTTTTTTCTGTAACAGCTCTTTTTATTATCATTCATTGGATCTTATATGTAAATTTCAGACATTTTCGTTCTGTAGTTTCTTTGCAAACAGCGTTTCACTTTTCAAACATTCAAGCGTACTGTTTTTTTTTCTTCACTCCATTTGTCTGCGGTGTCGGCTTTTTCCAGCGCTGCTCTGTGCTGTGATCGGCAGCTGCCTGGGTTTCTCCGGCGTGTTCGGTGGGGTTAATCCAGATGGTTTTGCGGGTTTCAGTGTTTGTTCGCCGGGTTTTGCGGTGAGTGTTCGGTGGGTTTGCGGCAGCTTTTCCCTGCACTACGACAGCCCTGTGGTGCTTGCTGAATACACCGCAGGGTTGCCGAAATGGGATCGCCAAATCGCACCGAATTGAAGAGAACTAAAAATCACCGAACGTGTGGTGACATTTCGATTCTCTTTGCATAACCCTGTAAATCTAAAGTACATTTAGTCAACTAAAATCTAATGGCTTTGAAGTGGAATGCATTATTTCAACACTGCTCTAGAATTTCCAAACTCATTATATACTCTTGGAGTAAACCTCTATTAATCTGTTATTATATTTGGTATTAATGTTTGAACACGGTTTTATTTCCTTTTATGTTTAATATAGACCTAAGTCTCACAAAGTAACATGAGTATGAATTGACTCTAAAATATTAAAAACCTGTATTGGCTGTAATGCCATTGCATATGTTACCTGAACATAGAAAATGAATCAATTCTCTTACTTGAGATTAGTTCTGATTGGATCTTTCCTAAAAAAAAAAAAAACCTTTCTAAACATTTTTAACAGGTTTTTATTAATTGACGAAAATGTCAATGGATTTTCTTCATAGTTTTCATCATCATAACTTACTTTTTATTTAGTCTAGCTTTAACTAGTGAAGAAAAAAAATATGACTAAAGGGGCCATTCAAAGAGACATACAGGGTAATTCAAAGAGATTCGAAAAGTCACTGCACGTTCGGTGACTTTTCCTTTTCTTCAATTCGGTTCCTTTTGCCGATCCCATTTCGGTGACCCTGCAGTGTATTCAGCAAGCACCACAGGGTCCCCGAATTGCAGGGAAAGGCTGCCACAAACCTGATGAAAACTAACCGTAAAACCCGGCGAATGCACGCCGACAACCTGCAAAAACATCTGGATTAACCCGTCGAAGACGACGGAAAAACCCGAGCAGGAGCCGATCACACGCAGCGAAGCCGCCGGAAAAAGCCGAGACCACAGAAGAGCGAAGTGAATAAATTAGGCTAGGGTCAGACTGAGGCAGGCGCACTTAATCACGGCCGTAGTAGCAGCAAATGCCGGGCAATGACGGCCAATATACGAAGTACGGTCGCACAAAAGTCCGGCTGCGCAACGCAAGTGGCAAACGAACGCATTTTGTCGAGAACGTAAAACCGCTAGTACAGTTGTACAGAGTGCGCTGCGTCCGCTAGCGGCGTGTGTGCGTGAATTGGAGATGTCAGACGCTGCTAATGTCCGGCCAACATAACGTCCAGATGCACAAAGTGTTTTATTGATGATCCGTACAAAATCACGAACGCAAATGCGCATAGTATGACCGCTATCGCGTACTCCGTGAAAAAATGCGTCCATTCGTTCGAACGCACTTTTTCACAGACAACGTGAAAATGCGTTCGTCTGACCCTAGCCTTAGGAAAACAGTTTGCATGAATGATTGAAAAGTGAAAAGCTGTTTGCAAAGAAACTACTGAGCGAAAAAATGTCTAAAATTTGCATATGAGGTCCAGGGAATGATAATAAAAAGGGCTGTTACAGAAAAAACAAGTAAACTTAAAAAATAAATTAAAAAAATAGGACTTTTAAAAACAAATCCAGAAAAATGCTTAAAATATCCTAAAAAATTGATAAAGAGACTCTTTAGTGCAGAATTTTATAATGAACGGTTTATTAGATATTGAATTAAAACAGGAATATTTTTAACATTGAAGCCTATGGGATTTACCTGAATAAACATGTCGAATTAAACCACCGAATGGCAGGGAATTTCGGGAACCTTTCACTGCTGGTTTGTGTTCTCTGAATAGCCGAAGCAGTGCTTTTTCATGGGGATTTCACTGCCCTCGAACAGGCACCGAACAGGCACCGTATGTTCAGGCAATTCGCTAGGATTTGGCGAATTGCCTGATCTCTGGATAGCCAAATGGCCAAGAAAGGTAACCGAACGCTGATTTTCAGCGTTCGGTTACCTTTCTCAAGCAATTCGGATCTCTTTGGATAACCCTGAAAATTTTGGTGCTCTTTAATTCGGCGAGCTCAGCCAACCCTGCGATACAACAAATTGATCCACCGAATGCTGCAAACTGACAAACGTAGCTGCCAAAAACAGCTGACGATCCGCAGAACCGACCACCAAACAAGGGTAACCACCCCCAAAAAAACACAATTTTTAAAAGGCGATTTAAACAAAAATAACACATGAAAATGCTGTCTGCGGTCTCGGCGGCTTCGCTGGTGTGAACGGCTCCTGCTCGGGTTTTTCGACGGGTTAATCCAGATGTTTTTGCGTGTTTTCGGCGTGCATTCGCCAGGTTTTGCGGTTCGTTTTTGTCAGGTTTGCGGCAGCCTTTTCCTGCAATTCGGGGACCCTGTGGTGCTTGCTGAATACACCGCAGGGTCACTGAAATGGGATCGGCAAAAGGAACCGAATTGAAGAGAACCAAAAGTCACCGAACGTGCGGTGACTTTTCGAATCTCTTTGAATATTGGTAAACATACAGGGTAATTCAAACAAAATCAAGAAACAAACTAACCCGTGACAGGGGAGAGACGCTTGTTTCAATTTGTGCAAACCTTCCGTTTTTAGAAGTCAATGAGAAAAATGACAAATATGGAGAGGAAGAAAAAACTGAAAATGATAGATCAGAAAATTAGATTAAATTGTATATATGTTGTGTCTTTTGTTTCCTTTTCTCCATTTTTTTTAAAGCACCACTCGAAAGTTAAACCTCAACTTGGAGCTTAACCTCCCTGACGGTATTCCCGAGTGTGGCTCGGGGTTAACTTTTTGTACCGAAAGCGGTATCCCTGAGCCACACTCGGGCCGATACGTACATGTCCCTGCGCTCCCTCGCTGTCCCCGCAGTCACACTGCAGCCGATCGCGACGTCACACTTCCTGGTTCACTCCTCGCGAGAAGAGAACCAGGCAGTGTGACTTTGCGAGAGGCTGGAGGAGACTGCGGGGATCAGCGAGGGAGGACAGAACATGTAAGTATCCAGCCCGAGTGTGGCTTGGGGATACCGCTTTCGGTACAGAAAGTTAACCCCGAGCCACACTCGGGAATACCGTCAGGGAGATTAAGCTCCACTAACTTTCGAGTGGTGCTTTAAAAAAATAGCACAAAAAAAGGAAACAAAAGACACAACATATATACAATTTAATCTAATTTTCTGATCTATGTTGTGTCTTTTGTTTCCTTTTCTCTATTTTTTTTAAAGCACCACTCGAAAGTTAAACCTCAACGTGGAGCTTAACCTCCCTGACGGTATTCCGAATGTGGCTTGGGGCTAACTTTTTGTACCGAAAGCGGTATCCCCAAGCCACACTCGGACTGGATACTTACATGTCCTGCGCTCCCTCGCTGATCCCCGCAGTCTCCTCCGGCCGCTCGCAAAGTCACACTGCCTTTTTCTCTTCTCGCGAGGAGTGAACCAGGAAGTGTGACATCGTGATCGGCTGCAGTGTGACTGCGGGGACAGCGAGGGAGCGCAGGGACATGTACGTATCGGCCCGAGTGTGGCTCAGGGATACCGCTTTCAGTATTGAAAGTTAACCCCCGAGCCACACTTATACCGCTAGGGGGCCAGAATAAATTGGACCGATTCTGACATATAAAATAAGTCAGAATCGGACCGCCAGGGAGGTTAAATATTGATGTATCCAGATCCTACAGGCACAAATAACACAGTTACTTCCTTTTGCTATTGGTGCTAAGGGGCAAATTTGATATAGAAATATATAAATTTCTATGTTTTTATGTTGATGGTTTCTTGCTATTATTGTTGCTCTTTAGGAAACAGAGGGCTGGTTACTTCTTCTTATACGATCATATACAGTCCTTGCTTGTTATTCCATTTGAAACAAAAGATAAAATTATAAAAAGCAAATTCAAGTTACTAAATAAACTGCACTTTTATGTCAAGTGAAACAAAATTAATTTTACTTTGTAAACCTACTCAATAGTGCATATTTTAAAATTTTCCGAAAATTTCCAATTTTTCCGGAAAAAAACTGTTGAAAACAAAATTTTTTTTTCCATGGCTTCAAAATTTAAGGAAATTTTACATCTCTATATGGACCCCTTGCTAACTATGCCTACAGATGTATCATATTTGACATAACTGACACGAAAACAAAAGGTATATTTAATAAAACAGAAGCACATATAGAATTATGAAGAGGACTGCCAGTGACTGCTATCAAACATAAGTGCATAACAGAAGACCAGTGAAAATTGTTAACATGAGCGTTTCACCTTCTGGCCTTTCCTTTTACAATTTTTTTTTTTGAGAAAGGATTTTACCAGGAAGGATACATTGAGATTTCTCTCTTTTTCATGCATGTCCTGGGTGGCGAGTATGTTCCGTTAAGTGTCTTGCCCAAGGACACTTACTGGAGAGGTGCTCTTGCTGGGATCGAACCCATGTCTCCACAGGCTCTCTCCACGCAGAGCAGTGATGTTACCTCTACTCCACCCAGCCGGTACCATGCTTACTCATATCCATCTACTCCTACTCCTACTCCTCATACACCCATATAGCAAATAGCATAAGTCCATTTCCTGCACACATTTAAGACAAAATAAATTGCTTCACAGCCACCAGATTGCCAAACTTTACACTGACACAAAAAGAAGTGAAACTGGTCACACCCTATGGGTCCATTAATAATCCCTTTAGGCTAGGGTCAGACGAAAGCAGTTTCAACGTGCGTTCAGACGCACGAAATCACGGCCGTGCTAGCAGCAAATGACGTCCAATGCCGGGGAACACACGAAGTACGGGCGCACGAATGTTCGTCCGCGCAACGCAAGTGGCAAACGAACGCATTTTTTCTAGAACGTCAAACCGCTAGTACGGACGTACAGAGTGCGCTGCGTCCGCTAGAGGCGTGTGTGCGTGATTGGGAGACGCCAGACGCTGCTAATGTCCGGCTAACATAACGTCCAGACACAAAAAGGGTTTTATTGATGATCCGTACAAAATCACGGACGAAAAGGCGCATCGTATGACCGCTATCGCGTATTCCGGGAAAAAATGCGTCCATTCGTTCGAACGCACTTTTTCAAAGACAACGCGACAAATGCGTTAGTCTGACCCTAGCCTAAATGGCATCCAAGAGCAAACACAAACATGACAAGATGTTTCATCTCTGGTCACAAGCTCTATGACCAGAGCTGAAAGGTCACGTCAAGTTGAATGCCATTAAATGCATTATAAGCGAACCCATATGGTGTGACCAGCTTCACTTTGTAGGTTTCCTGTACAAGGTGCATGGCTTTAGAACGATCTCCTTCTTATAAACAAGAGGCTTCCAAGCTGCATATAAACTAAAAAATTGGGTCATTAGGCATCCTTAAATATTAAGTCTAGACAATATAATGGAAAACAGTCCATGGGAACAAAACCGAGAAAATGAGATTACGCTAGGCAATAAATACTGCTTTGACTATGATTATATAATGCAGCTTTTAATCAATGTGATTCAACTAATGCTGCGTGTCGCATTGTCCTAGTTTATAAAAAGGCAAAAAAAAAAGAAGGATTTCTACAGAGGAGTACTGCTCACTTAACCATAGAAAGATTAGTTAAGAATTAGAAGAGCAATAGGGAATTGAAAAGCAGTACAAATGTATAAGGCATTTGGAAGGATGCATCTGTTTCTGTATTTCTCCAAGGGAAACAAAGATAATTCATCTCACTCGTGCAAGGCTGTAATTTAAATATTTAAATACTACTGGGTAAATGAGAATATTAAATATTCAGTGTTCTAAACTGTGTCTGCTGTTCATTTGAAAGCTATGGAATCAAAGCTTCTTTATAGAGAATGTATAATTGCCTATTTCAATTCAATGAGCATTTCAAAAAAGAATGGAAGGACGCACTTTAACACCTTCACTGATGAGCCATTTTACCCTGTGTGCGGAGCTCATTTCAATTTTTTTCCTCATCCTGTTTAACCACTTCACTCTGAAAGTCGACTTGAAAAGTAATCATAAGCATATGAAAACCCAATTTCCACACCTTTTTAAAGCAAGATTAGTGTGGCCCCTGTGGATTAACAAAATCCTTTGTTTTATCTCTCACCACTCTGGAGAGTGATAAAACAGGCTTCAAATAGCAGCCCCAAACCTCACTGTAGCAAAGGTTTCAAACACTTTGCTGATGGACTACTATAGCCAGGGAGAGTCCTGGGGTCACTCACTGCTTCACAGAGATAAGATTCAATGACTGTAAATCCCTGAACAGAACAGATACAATGTGATACTGCAATTTCCATGTACAGGCAGCATGCCACAGTTATTTTTTCTGTTCTAGTTTCTGGAATCTGCATTTCTAATCTCATGATCACTACAAATCGTCGTAGGCAGGAGATTTGACCATTTTTATTATTTAATCTTTATCATATTTACTGTATTTGACACAAAGGCTACTTCTGCCTGTATGCTGATAATGTAGACCCTGTGTGAAATTATACAACATAAGGGACTCCTTCTAAGGGTTTATTTCATATCTTTAGAAGGTCCATTTAATGGCGGAAAAATGGTATATAATATGTGTGGATTCCATAAACAAGTAAGAGGAAAATTAGAGCTAAACACAAACAGCGTAGAAATGTAAAAACAGCAGTCGGTACTTTCGGACAGATAATGGTAAAATCTCCTGGTCACTATGGGGTTAAAATGGTTTTTTAAACAACAATAATGCATGAAAATGCATGGAAATAATATATAAGGTCCTATGAATAACAATAAAAAAGTTTGTCACAGAATTAAAAAAAAAAAAAATAATCAAAACTGTCGCCAAAAAAATGCCTAAAAAATTCTAAAAGATAAATTAATAAAGACTTTTTACTCGAAAGGAAAAGCATAAACAGTTGAATAAAAAGTAAAAACATGGATTTCTTTTACATTGAAACCTATACAGGGTTATTCATAGAGGTGAAAACCAGGAGAATTGGCAGGAGAAGAGAACAATCTAGACCAAATAGCCGATTTGGAAAGTGAGAAAAATGGGAGAATTTTTGGGAGAATGTTTCTGGTTCGGCTATTTTGACCCAGAATTTTCACTTCTCCAGTCATTCTCCTGGTTTTCACCTCTCTCTGAATAACCCTGATAGTATTTGCTTGTTTAAACTGGTCGAACGAAAGCACCAAAAATCTGGGCATTTCGCTAACTTTTCAGGGCTGTTCTGCGTTCGCTGAATAGATTAAACATTACATCTCTATGGGGAATTTCACTGCCACCGAATTGCACCGTATTTCGCTGGGAATTCACCAATATTTGTCGAACTGCCAGCATTTTGAATAGCCAAATTGCCACAAAATTGCACTGTATGGTGAAATTCACCATTCGGTGCAATTCGGTGGCCAATTTGCCAGTCTTTGAGTAATCGCCTAAGTGAATTTATTTAAAGACATAAGCCTGTTTTGGGGTCTACATCATTTGTAAGGGATTCTCTTATTTTCCGGTTACAAGTCACATAAAACAAGGATTGCATTATTATGTTTCCACTGTCTCTAGTACAGATACAAGGTAGTGAGGGGAAATTTTGCACATTTTTACAGTAATCAATATGACCAAAAGTGTAAATAATTGTTCTTTAACCTCCCTGGCAGTCTAATTTTTTTAAAATTTCGTGTCTAAAAGCGTCTAATTTTTTTTTTAAAGGAAACGTGTTTTTGTACATAGCCTGTAATAATTAGGAATCACGCACCGAAATCAGTGCAATCAAGAGTCCTTACTGGTAAAATCCTTTATAAATAAATAAATAAATTTAAAAAAAAAAATAGTAAATACACGGAGTCCGATAAAGTTTGAAACATGACATAATAATTTATTATCCCAAAAATAATTATCCAAAATAATGCAAATAAATGATATTCAATAAAATACAACAAAAAACACTGAAATCTGTCTGAAAACAAGGGTGAGACAATGTATGGTCTGTTTCTTATTCTGTAGTGCCACCTAGTGGCCATTCATAAACATTGCACATTGGATTATACAGTGTATTATAATTTTTTTCTAAGTTTGTTGCTGGTCCCGCCTCCCTGCATCGTGTGACTCGCAGGGAGCCTTAACAGGAAGCAACTCGCCGCGATCACACTGCAGGGGACAGCGAGGGAACCAGGAGGAGGTGAGTATGCATCCAGCCCGATTGTGGCTCAGGGTTACCGTTCCCGGTAGTTAAATTTAACCCCGAGTCACACTCGGGAATACCACCAGGGAGGTTAAAGTTATTCTAAAACTGTATTAATAGACATTAGATAAAATTGGAAGATTCTATAATGCATACAACTTTTTGCTTCAAATATATTAAAATTCATATACAGAGATTAACGCTACTTGACTATTTTAATTCAAAAGCCCCTCTTAACTATTGATCCTGAACTAGCATATGACATGGCTCCCCAAATCAACACAGACTGTGGAAACTTCACACTGGACTTCAAGCATCTTGCAGTGTGTGCCTCTCCATTCTTCCTCCATACTCTGGCTCCTTGGCTTCCAAATGAGATGCAAAAGTTGCTCTCATCAGAAAAGAGGACTTTGGAACACTGAGCAACAGACCTGGTCTGTTTTTCTTTAGCCCAAGTAAGACACTTCTGACGTTGTTTGTTGCTCAGGAGCGGCTTCACAAGAGTAATATGACATTTGAACTTGAAGCCCATGTCCAGGATCCGTCTATGTGTGGTGGCTCTTGATGCACTGACTCCAGCCTCAGTCCACTCCTTGTGAAAGTCCCCAACATTTTTGAATGGCCTTTTCCTGACAATCCTCTCCAGGCTGCGGTCATCCCTGCTGCTTGTGCACCTTTTTCTTCCCCACTTTTCCCTTCCACATAACTTTCTATTAATGTGCTTTGATACAGCACTTTGGGAACATCCAACTTCTTTTGCAATTACCTTTTGAGGCTTTCCCTCCTAATGGAGCGTGTCAATGATGGCTTTCTGCACAACTGTCAGGTCAGCAGTCTTTCCCATGATTGTGATTCCTACTGAACCAGATGAGAGACCATTTAAAGGCTCAGGAACGCTTTGCAGGTGTTATGGCTGAATTAGCTGATTAGAGTGGGACACTTTGAGCCTAGAATATTGCACCTTTTCACATGTGTGTATTTGAAAAAAATACGTGGAAATGGAATCTGTGTAGAAGGTGAAAATAAATGATGTGTAATAAACCTTATTATGAGTGAATAGGTGTGGATGATAAACTAATGATGTCTGTCTGATGTATAAAAAATTGAGGTGTTAAAAAATAATGATATTGTAAACATACGTGTATATATGATAATAAACAACGAATATATGTATCTTCTGTAAGATTTTTATGTGGTGCAAACCCGTATGTATTGTGATGTTATTTTTATAGAAAAAAATCATTCTATATGCAATCAATAAGTAAACCTAAATCAACGACAATATAAAAAGGAAGTATAAGAAACATATTCATTAAGTCCATGTGGAGCAAGTGTCTGCAAAGTTTTGATCCAGAATATCACTTGCTGAAGAAGTTGAGAGCGATCTCCTCCCCTGGCCAAAGGGGAGTCAATCGCAATAAATTTCAATGTGGGTAATCAGTGACGCAATTCCAGGAAATGTTTGGCTACCGGTTTGTCCATGTGTCCATCCTGGTATGCTGTTTTGATTGCTGATCTGTGGCCTCTTACACAATCTCAAAGGGTGAGATCTGTTTTCCCTACATAGGCCAATCTACAGGAGCATGTTATCAAATAAACCACAAACTCCGTGAGGCAGGTAATCCGTTGTCTAATTTTATACCTTTTACCTGTGTGTGGATGAACAAACGTGGTACCAGGTGTCATATGCCGGCATGTTACATAATCCAAGCATCTAAAACATCCCAAATTTTGGAATTTAGTTTTTGTTCATATGCATTAACAGGGTCGGTCTTAACTAATAAATCTTTCAAATTTTTAGATCTTCGAAAACTGATCATTGGTGGAGAGTGAAATTGTGCCGGTAGAGATCTGACATATTGAAACATGTGCCAATGTTTCTGTATTTGCTCTGCTGTTCGCGCTCCCTCCGTATGATATGTTAAAGGGACAGTAATTCTAGAGTAATTCTAGAGAATATCTTACTTTAGCTTTAACCAAGGCATTCTGTAAGGCTGGGCGTCCACTAGTACCGTATTTGTGCGGTGGTGCGATCATCAGATATCGTCCATTGTCGTCCGTCCGATCCAACAACATGCAGGTGAATGAACCATCGTCCACTGCATCTGACGTCGGACATTCGTCTTTCAGTGACGGGTAAAGACGGCATCAGATGGGTGATCAGTACTATTTCACTCGTTTGCATCGCATGTATTTCAGCAGATCAGAGAAGATGGATGTGGAGAAACTGATCAGGGAAGTTATAAAAGCATTTAAAATAAACTATATCAGGGATCTCAAACTCTGGCCCCCCAGATGTTTCTGAACTACACCTCCCATTATTCTCTGGCCATTTATTGCATTCAAAGAATTCTGGGATTTGTTGGCAATAAATATCTGTGGGGCCAGAGTTTGAGATCCTGGATTTATATGTATGTGAGATGTGTGGGACTAGCCCTGTTTGTGTAGGGGTGAGGGGTAGGGCAGGGAAGGCTCCTTGGTTGATTTTAAGCTCTTGGGTCCTCTTTGCTACTGTTCTGTGTGTACTTGTATGTATATTTGTATTTTGTCTCACCCATTGTCCCACAAAGGACTGCATTGTTTAAAAAAGCAGAATGAACTGTGTTTTATATGTAAAACCAGTTCATTCTGGTTTTGGCAGTCTCTGCACTTCACCTCTGAAATCTATATGATCGTCTGTAGTTGTTCCGACGGATCGCTTGCAGTGGAAGACCCTTGTCAGACCTAGTCGGACGTCCAACGTCGTCCATGGTCTGACGAACGCATCGGTCGTCCGACTACGGTCCCAGTGGACGCTCAGCCTAAAACTCTTTCAGTGTATCCTCTTTGAAGGAATTTGTTAGTCATGAACCCAATCTGTTTTTCACATTGCTCTGGGTCTGTATTATATCTAAGAACTCTTAGATATTGTGAGATGGGTAAAGAATTTTTAAGATGTTTGGGATGGAAACTTGTAGCCTGTAAGAATGAATTTCTATCAGTGTCCTTTTGAAAAAGGGTATAGCCAAGTCTTTGACCATCCCTAAAATGTTTTACACCCAAAAAGCAAATCTCTTGTGTATCTTTGGTACTGGTGACCTTAATAGGAGAAGGTAAAGAATTAATCCTGTTAACCATTGTGTCAAAGGAGTCTGAGGAACCACTCCATATGATAAAGATATCATTAACAAACCACGTATATAGCAGGATTTTGTCACTGAATTCCAATAAAATGAAATCATGTTCAAACGCATACATATATATATTGGCATAGGAAGGTGCCATGGCCACTCCCATGGTAGTTCCCGCTGGCTGTAAAAATGATTTTTCAAAGTAATTGCATTCCAGTGTAATGCGCAGCAGTTCCATTAGGAACTCCACCGATGGACCTGCATATAGAGATGATTCTGATATAATGCGTTTAAAGGTCTCCATCCCCTGTTCATGTGGGATGACTGTGTAAAAGTTTTTAACATCCAAAGTAGTTAGGAGGATGTCCCCTTCCAGTATATTCAAAGAGTGAATCAACCTAAGGAAATGGCTTGTGTCTTTTAGGCAAGTAGATAGATTTAAGACTGTGCTTTTACAACAATTGTCAATGAATTTGCCCAAAGGTTCCAATAGTCCACCCCGGGCCGAGACTAATCGGTCGTACGAGGGGGCCGAAGTGGAACTTTGTGTATCTTGGGTATAGTACAAAGCACTGGTACTCGTGGATGTGCGAAAATTAAAAATCTACCTGTTTGTATTCCTAGTCGCACCATAGAAGTAATTTTATTCTGAAAAGACTTGACAGGATCTCCCGGTAATCTTCTATACGTGGACACATCTGACAACTGTGATAATACTTCAGCAGGATCTATCTGATAGTCCATAAAGACAATCCCACCTCCTTTGTCTGCTGAACGTATGATGATATTAGAATCATTTGCCAAGTCCTGGATCGCTTTATATTCCTCTGTGGATAAATTCAAAGAGATGTGTCATTTATTTGATTTGGTTTCCTGTAGGGATTTCTGAACCATCTGGGTGTAAGATTTTACAAATGGATCAGTGGGTTTAAAGTCTCTCACACTTTTCAACCTCAATTCACGATGTTGCACATTTGATATCTGTTGTAGTTTTTCTTGTATGGCTAAATTCCTTCCAATTTTATATTGTTCCACCTCTTGTTGGAAAGCTGTAGGAGATTTAGTGGGTACAAAAGTTAGCCCTTTACTAAGGACACTGATGTGTGCTGTTGATAATTCCTTTTTTGACAGAGTGAATAAAGGATTTACTTTGTGAATAGAGGTGGACGATGCCTTGTATCGATGACTTCCCTTTTTGTCCTCTTCAAATTTTTAATTTCTTGCCACTTTTTCACGTGATCACTTATTCATCCTAGCTCATTCACTCACACTAGTCTCATATCCACATTATGCCTATATCTTTAGGATCATGGGATATACATATATTGATTTCACTATTGTTATTAAGGTTAAACTTTATTTATGTAGCTTTCACACCTTTAATGGTCCACAGAATGTAGAACAATAATTTTTGCATAGCATATAACAAGCATGTCCGTACTCCCCTCTTGGGGGTGCACTGGCCCAGATCTTAGCCATATCATCAGCGGCTCTCTGTACTAAGCCAACAATTTAGTTCATACATGTGACCACATCAGCTGTAATGTGCAGCGTGGAGCCAGGAAGCGGGTTCCCATTGCAACCTAGTAAACAACTAGGGAGAAGCAAGTAATAACGCCAGCTGATACATGCAGGGTCGAAATAGAGATGACACTTCCGGTATGGAAGGGTAAGCTTGCAAACGGCATGAAGTTTGGTTGGTGAGTCACTTTAGTTTTTTCAGTATAACTGTCATGGTGTTTCATTATTGTTTTTAACCTTGAAAAAGGCTCTTACGTTAAAAGAAACCAACGTTTCGGCTCATGTATCGCCAATAAAGTTTGTTATTTTACTTTAAGACCAAGAGTGCTCCCATGATTGTTTATATATATATATATATATACACACACAATTATTTCACAGAGGGGTGACGTGCCATTATGACATTGTATGGGTGCTCAAATGCCTGTTTAACACAGAAAATAAAAAATAAATTTAAAAAAAAACCACAAAATTTCATGCACTAGTCATCCTAGATAGAAACTTAAACAATATTATCTATTTTTAAACTCACTCAGTACCGAGAATTTCATCATCTATAATTTATCCCATAAAGCTAATTTGAGCCCCAACACAACATCACTATTAATTTGGAGACTTGAGGGCGAAAGGACATCCGTGAGTGGACATAGAACTGTAACTGTCGAGACAATTAGAATCTATACCATCTGCACCATAAATGTTTTTTTCTTCTTTGGAGGATTCTATATCCCTGGGGCTTATGGGTATGCCCGGAATACCCACAAGCGGATTATCTTGAGCGAGTACGCTCAAGGAAATGTGAGTTGAAAATCTCTAGTATATTCTTGTTGGTTTATAAAGAGTAACCAGTTTTACGCTATATGCCATATATTTCTTTTGATGCATCCATAATTGGAACACGTCGGAGATAACCCACATTGTCTGCTATATATGCAAATATTGACATATATTCCGTCAAAGGTTTGCCATTATATATTTATATACACTTGGTGATACACGTATGAGCGCTGCACTACCTGTATTTTGTTCTAATAACAGGTGATCACTATCACTGTTACTTGACAGGTATACAAAAAAGAAACATCTAACTTAAGTGATCATGTGAGATGTCTACGAGGGTGTGATATGCACCCCTTTATATTATCTAGAATTACACTGGGTCAACAAAATAATTTAGTTCTTGCAAAAGAAAAAGCTTTAACTGACTCTAAGTGTCTTTGTCATGCCAAGTTCAATATGCTTTCAGATTTTCTCCAACGGGCAGGGGTTTCTTGTGGCACACGTTTCAATTCGTACTTACGTAATACTGAATGATAAACATACACATCATTTTGGCTTGCCTAAAAAGTTTTATGATGATGATTTTCGGAGTTATCACTTTAGGGCAGTGTTTCCCAAACCTGTCATCAGGACCCTCCGCCTCGCCAGGTTCGACAGATATCTGAGGCAAGGCACAGGTGATATGATTTGCTGCTCAGTGATTGCAGGATTCAGTCTGCTTTTCCCCCAGGTGATCTGCAAAATCTGGCCTGGTTCAGGGTCCCAAGGACAGGTTTGGGAAACACTGCTTTAGGGCATGAATTCTGGACACTTTGGTACAGTGTACTCTTCACTATGTAATACAGGCGTCAATGCAGATGGCACATTGGGATAGTTAACTGTATATATTGTCTCACAGGTGATTCCTCCAACGTTAAACAGAAATAGCAATCAGTTGAACTGTCCTTCTGTTCTCTCCAAACCATAGGAATTGCAAATGACATTTGCTGTGTACCATTTTTCCATCCGGTCAGAAGCCGAACACATGCTACACACAATATATTTGGGGCGTAGTCTTTAATAAAGTCACCAGCTTTACACCCAAAATAAAGTTCATAACACTTTTACAAGTGGTGTGAAATTTCACCTCTGAGACTTGATTACTTCACCACACACGTAGCAGAAATTGTCAGGATTTAAACGGTTTCTTGGCATATTGAAACTTTTCTTAAAAGTAATCAAACATAAAAATGAGCACAACATACAGCATAAAACACTACGCCTAAAGAGAAACAAAATACACGTGTTGATGGGCTCACTACAAGTTCAATACTGTCTGTTTGCTTATCCTTAATGCAGTATCTAAACGTGATACAACATGTCTGAACAGGACTAAGCCTACATAGTGTTGCCAACCCATTCTGCATAAAATTAACCACATTTCACTTTTTATAACTTACAAAATTCATAACAAAGAAAGCCTGATGCATAGAAGTATATTATACAAAAAATGACTGTCACAAAAAAACGATGCCTGATGGAAAAATTCTGATTGCACTAAAGTCAGTATTTAGTTTTCTTGTGAAAATAATCGTGTTGATCAGTTAGGAAAATCAGCTGGACTAACACAGGGACACTTGTTTAAAACTGCATGAAAAGGTTTCAAATAAGGGTTCTTATGCCCCCTCCCCAGGTGCATAATAGAGGGCAGCAAAGGGAATACCAACCCTCCTGAATTTGATTTATATGAACATGGACCTTTAACAGTATCATTCTTGTTGCTGTGAATTTGGGTGTGTCCGAATTGGACCGTAATTTTCTCTTCAATTCAGTTTTTTATGAAGACTAATTTTTTTTTTTTATTTACAACTTTGCTCAAGTTATTAACCATTTTACTAGATGTTTTTGGGGCAACTTTATTATGTTAAAGCAGACCTGAAGCCTTGCCCCCCAATATGTTAAACAACAACTCCCATGATTCTCTGGCAAAGCTTTCTGGACATTCTAGACAGTCAACATCGGGTGGTGGGGTTGCATTTCAGATCCATCCGTTAACCTCCCCGGCGGTCTAATTTTTTCCAAATTTTGTGTCTAAAAGCGTCTCAATTTTTTCTTTAAAAAGGAAACGTGTTTTTTTTATATAGTAAGCCTGTAATAATTAGGTATAACTCACTGAAATCCGTGCAACCAAGAGTCTAGTAAACACAAGGAGTCGGATAAAGTTTGAAATGCGACATAATTTATTATCCCAAAAATAATTATCCAAAATAATGCTAATAAATGATATTCAATAATATAAATCAAAAACACTGAAATGTTTCAGAAAACAAGGGTGCAATATTAGAATGTGTATGTATGGTCTGATTCTGATCCTTTAGTGCCACCTAGTGGCCGTTCATGAGCAGGTCATGCTGCTGGAGATTTTGCATTGGAATTTTTCTTTTTACAGTTTGCTGCCTGGTCCCGCCCGCCTCTGCATCGTGTGACTCGCAGGGAGCGTTACCAGGAAGCAAGTCGCCGTGATCACACTGCAGAGGACAGCGAGGGAGCGCAGGATGAGGGGAGTAAGCAGCCCGAGTGTGGCTCGGGGTTACTGTTCGCGGTAGCAAAATTTAACCCCGAGTCACACTTGGGAATACCGCCAGGGAGGTTAATGGCCATGGTTTATCCCACTGAACTAGTCCTCTTTTTTTCAAGTTTATGTATGACCAACCCAAGGCGAGCCGATTCAATCAAGGTCTTGATTATGCATACGGTTTCTTCACCAATGTTATATTTTTATATTGTCCACTTCCAGCTTTGTGCAAAGGGATACTTTACTATACAATCTGACTATTTCAGCATAGAGTGTCCACTGCATCAGGCCCCTTTTGGCTGGTATAGCTGTGTTAAGAGAAGGAATTCCTCCACCCACACAGCGGTCACTCAGCAGACAGGATTCCGAAAACCCAACTTGACGAGACCAATGATGTTGGCACGTTCTGCTTGCTGACACCATCCTGTCTTCAAGTGCTTACAGCAAGTGCTCAAGGCGTCAGGTTGGTCTTGCTTAACCACAGCGGCTGCTATCAGTCTATGCCGGCACCTGTGTACCTTCTGTCCTAAAATTATGCAAGTTGAGAGATATGGAACTTGAGCAGCTTACGTACAAAACCACGCATTTGGAAGCCGTGGAGCATTAGAGAATCCTAACACAGCATGATAAAGGGAAAGTATTTTAAACTAAAACAAAAAAATATTTGACTGCTAGTTTTTAAAAATCTGTAGTGATCTGTGAACTATATTGCACTATACAGTAACTATTAAGAAATTTTATTAGAAAAACAAAAGAAGCATACCGTGTTCCGCAAGGGGTTTAGCACCCAGTCACAAGGTCTAAGGGTTCTATACCATAAATGGGGATAACCAAGAAGAAACCCAAAAAAAGCCAAATGTTAAAAATCAATGGGATCTACAACAATGGACTCTTGTGACTACTTTGAGAATAAAGACTGGGTTTTAAATGTTTCTTTGGGTTTCACAGTCCATTGTTAAAGAAATTGTATTCATCAAATCTTTAGGGTCTGCAAAGGTTTTATTTTAAATCATGCCTTGCCACGAATTAAAGTATTTGTGACCACAGTAACCTCGTGATGTTCGAAATAAAACACCTGAAAAAAAACCTGCTGGGCAAGCATTTGATGACATCCTATTATCCCAACATATGAATGAAAACTATGGTTAAATTATATATTTCTTAGACATTTACATACTTAAAATAAAATGAACGCTGCATGAATACAAGTTCTGAGCGTGACAGGGATTATAATACTAGTTGCATGTTTTATCTAGATTTAAACAAAGCATATTCTGGCAAACCTAATATCAGTAATCCTAGCCAGCTAGAATTTAGATGCTTGCAACAGAGCAAATAACAGTAAAAATAAAAAAAAAAATTGACAGACTTGTCATGTTTATATATCACCATTTCTTTTGCTTGACAATGGACACAGACACACAAAAGGTCACAATGCTAAAATCGTTTTATTTGCAGCCTTTCAACAGATGCTTTAACATTTTGTGACTATACAATCAAACCGACAAACATTTCCTGCAAACATTATTGCACACGCTTGCACATTCCCCAGTATGAAATGGCAGGTTTTGTTTCCGCTTTTGCTTGAGAGTTTGAATGCATTTTAATTTATTTTTAAATGCAGATTGCCATCTTTGAAACCTGAAGTGCCTTGTGCAGTCACAGAATCGGATTCGCTACATCTTGGTGTTGGCTCAATATCCAGGTTCGGCTTCCATGGAGTGTCAAGGCCTGCAATATAAACCCATTCTAACAGCAGCAGTCTTTGCACTATATGGGACATGTGATAGCGTAAAAGTGACAAAGACAAGGAGTAACTGCTAGGGCTCGATCGGTACAAAATCCTTTCCTGAAAATAACAGCTTCAATGCTAAAGTCGCTGCCTTTAAAGTATTAAACATTTCGGTGTAGCCGCTTTGTGGTGTTACAATGGCCCACTCGTAGTGCTTTCAGCCTTGTAACCACAACCAAATGTTTTGTGAAATAGGGCTTCATCACTTACTGTATTTAAAGAATAAATTCCACTCTACGTGCCCAAAAAATAACTTGCAGGTGGGCATGCTTCAAAAGCTGGTCATGGGCCTCACGGTACAAATTTTGCCGAGGGATTCGTTTTCTTATTTTCTGATACTGAAGACAAAAGGTTTTAAATTGACGACAAAACCATCTACCAAAAGCGCCGACAGTTTTTGCCGAAATTAATTCCAATTATTATCAGTGTTTTCAATCCACAATACTCCGTAATAAAAAGGAAAACAATTTATCTTCTGAGGGATTTTGCCGAGATCCAGAACATCCTGCTGTCCTTTTCAATATCTAAACAATTTATATCCCACCCCTTTCATTTCATGGAAGATTAGCCATTAGAGCGCCATTTCAGCGAGCAGTAACACCGAAGTACCTTTTGCATTTAAATAACAGCTGACCCTAGAAAACCTCTGGACTGGAGAATATTTTTCACAAAATCCCATTTGACAAATTTCGTATCAGGCTAATATAGTGTCTGAATAACATAGCATAGTACATATTTTTTGGCATAATTATACATATATAAACAAAATAATAAAAAATGGACAAGTACAATATAACTAACACACAGGTATGTGCAATGTGTACAAAAATAGTTTATAACTGCAAGTATATTTACATATTTTACATGGAGTCATTAAACATTTAGGGCTGCGAGAAGTGCCCACAAAACAGAAAACATGGAGTGATTGTGGTGGAATAGACGATTGTTAAAAGCCCTATGCTAAGAGTTTGCAAATTGTTATCTTATTTTCAATTGAAAAAGTATATTTTTCTTTTTAATGTTGTTCCATCTGTGAAACGGATTGCCAATATGGTGACGTAGAATGCCTACTATGGTAGATATTTTCCATAATCCTGTTCCAAAGAGCATTGGAACCACTAAGGAATAAGTGGAATTCGATAAATTCAGATAAAATAATAAAAGAAATACAAATTGACTGGATGACCTGCCATAAAGAGCAGAAACATTCGTTCTTAAGGGCAGACATAAACATCATTTTATGGGCGCACAATGGGACCCCTGCAACTGGAACAAAGTAGGGTTTCGAAACCTGTTTCTAATCAAGATGCACAAGAAACATTTAATTTGCTAAGGAGCCCTAACATATTTAGAGGTTTCCCATGGGGAACACTAAACCTCTCAAAAATAAATGGGCATTCCTGACTGGGAATAAATGCCATAGCTAATGCATCATACGGAATTCATCAAAAACATGCATAAAGAAAAATACTTACACTGAATGATCAGGCAGTTTACTGTGGATGTGCAGCCTTCACAGTAACTGCTAAAGTTCTTCTCAAACCAGGAAGTGGTCCCACCAATCAGGAGATACTCATTCTACTGTATGGAAGCTGAGCTTATTTCAATCCCAAGCACAGCGGAAGCTTGGGGGGGTGTATGTATAGTTAAGCGACGAACAGCACATCATCAGATCAGAGGAGTGAAATCACTTGATAGTAGAGTTGGTATTGGGGCAGCGATGTGCAAGAATTCAAGCCACAGACTGTATGTACGCGGTTAGCTTAACCCTTAAGGCCCAGGGGTCTTGAAAGGTAATGTATTTATGACGTAACAGTTACATCATTGGTCCATAAGGAGTTAATTCGGCTTCGTCGATATTATTAAATATCTGGATTTGTGGATCACAGAAAATAATCTATAGGAGAAACCTTAGTGTCCCATTACTTAGGCTCTACTGAATCAAACGTAAACTTAACCACAGAGGTTCCAAAGTTACTAGAGCCTTTATAGTATATGGAGCTGGTAAGTTTACAACAGCGGTGGTTATGTTTACACCTGACTTGGAATCAAACCATAGATTTAGGCAAATCAGGTGTAAAATGTTAGTGTTGCATTTTGGAGGTTTGCAGAAACATGACAGATGTTTTTAGTGTTTTTGATACGGATGTTGTTTACTTGATTAGGAGTGTATTAAAAAGCTTCCTTTGTGATTGAATTCGTCAAACAGCATTACCAAAGTTATCGTTTTGTTATTACGTTGGCTAGCTTGGCTGTGGATAATTGCATGTTTAGTGTTTGAGCGGGAGAACAAGGAGCTGTGGGTATAGCAGCATCTGTCACGCATCACGCACCTTCTAGTATAATATATCTGATTCTTGATGCCAAGTGCCCAGAGAATATCAGTGGATTTATAAACACTACACAGACAACGCAATCTGCTGTGAGGAAACCTGCAGATAAGTATAAGCCTCTGTAGAGGTCTATTCGTATAGAACAGTGGTGAATTTATAAGCTAATCAAAAAGAAAAATCTCCAAAAGAGCCAGATTGCTTGATAAGTGCATAATTCAAGAAAAGATGCTGCTGAAGACAGTTGTCTTGTGAGATGCTCCGTAAAGCTCAGATCTTCATTCTTGTACATGCTTAAGATTACAATGGTGATTTAACTCCTGTCAAGCTAGTCTGCCTGCAGTTTGGGAGAAATGTCAGCACTGAGTACACATAAGTGTTTTGCTTTATGATTTTTTTGTTATATACCTTAGTCTATCACTTATATGCAGATTTTGCATAAAGAGAATATGTCATGTTGTCTTTAGGAATGCTTAGGTAAAAACCTTTTTTCTTTCTTTCTATAGAACATTTAATAATAATTCCTACTGCAGATTTGACACTTCTAAAATAAAAAAACACTATGGGAATGTTGATAATAAAGGAAATCTGAAAGTTCTAACCTCAACATGAACCAGGGGTCAGCTGCATTGGCCATCCAGATGATTTGGAACTACGTTTCCCATGAGGCTCAGTCTTGTGGTTGAGCATCACGGGACATGTAATTCCAAAACATTTGAAGGCCCAAGATTGCTGACCCCTGACATAATAAAAAAAAAGACTAAATAAAATCTAAATCATGGCACAGCCACGTTTGTAGATTACATAAGCATGTCGGGGTAATGGGAGTTATAGCCCACCGCAGTTGTGTCAGCAGCGAACACAGCCCCAACATGTGACTGCACACAATTTC
Organism: Leptobrachium leishanense; assembly: GCA_009667805.1. Taxonomy (NCBI): domain Eukaryota; kingdom Metazoa; phylum Chordata; class Amphibia; order Anura; family Megophryidae; genus Leptobrachium; species Leptobrachium leishanense. The sequence goes on from CM019064.1 coordinate 130,985,998, forward strand.
ATATTTTTTTCAATACTTGATGACAGTACTCAAAGAGGGATGTAAACTTCAAGTCACTAGATGTTGTTGGACTACAGTGTGCCGTCACAGGCTGACAGGGAGTTATAAGTGTCGGAGTCCTACAACAACATGCCTACATTTCATTAAATATATAGTAAATTTGCCTTCAACTACTTAAGTGCCAGGATTATGTGCAGCTCACCATTATGTCAAAATGATAAAAAGTTGTGTTAATCAATTGCATCTACTTGCTTCTTTGAGGGTTCTGTGCTCCCCACATGAACCTCGTAGTCCAAATAGTAAGACCTGTTTTGTCATCTGTTCATTTTGGCTCCAGTTTAAAACAGAAAACAAATATTTTTTAGGACCACATCATCACCCAGTCGGTAAGCTCTCACAGTAATTACCCATACTGCAGTTCTCTGACACAAGGACAAAGTAAGGCAACAAGTGCCTGCAAGGTGTCTTCAGAATTTCATCTCATTGATTGCTGTCTTGGTCCACGCAACGTGTTTGTAAACAAACATGGGAACAATTTTTGGCCTTAGGATAATTTCTGAGGTAGTCAATGCAAAGTCAGAATTTTCCTGCTTAGTTGGTGCCTTTAGGTGGCCTCCTTGTAATCATCTATATTAGGAGTCCTGCTTAGGTTAAAGCCCAAGTCACTGGGTCGTTGACATGGCCTGGAAAAGGAAAGATCTACAGAAGTGACAGAAGGAAATCCTTCGTTTTCGAACACCACCGTCTCGTTTACTGGTATGGCCGGATGGTAGAAGTGGGAATGTGTCGGATCTTTCTTTAATCCCCACGTGAGACTGTGAAAGGAATCTGTAAGAAAAGTGAAAAAAATAGAACACAAGTCAAAGTCATCCAGCTGAGCATATTGGAAAAAAGTGAAAAGCAAACTGATTGGGGGGGGGGGGGGGAATAAGGCACCAATGATGGAATGTAATAAGGATCACACATGCAATGTTAATTTCATCTACCTCCCTCAAACAAAATAATTTTAAAAGTATTTTGCTAGCACAGATTATATTGCAAAATACACCAGCGACGCTTGAAAAAGTACGATGGATGTTAAAAAGCCCAATATTTCTTTTTTAGTACCTTTATAAGATCCTTTTTTTTGTCTAGTACAAATAAAAAAAACAATCCAGTGACTTGGCCAAAGAGTGTATATGTAATGCCCTATATAAGAGCATATGGCTGTCAAACTAGGAAAGTGACATGGGGGGGGGTCGGTTGTAGGGATCCCAAACTTTGGCTGTCAGATGTTTGTTGCTGACAATACCAGAATTGCTTGAATGCAATAGATAGCCTGAGAATCATGGGAATTGTCGTTCTGAAATATCTGTGTGGACAGAGTTTGGGATCCACGCACTACAGAACGCAGTTTGGGGAAACGACTGAAATGAGAAATGATCTATCATGCAAGGAGAAACAGAGGATCGGAAAAAAGTTGAAAACCCTTACCACTGCCATGCGTTGCATTTTCTTTTCTGTCATGGTTTGTGAGAAGGCTGGATACTTCATGTTGGGAGTGAGGAGAGAAAGCATCCTTTGGAATTTGTGACATGAAGCTCGACAATGGTTGGTCCATGGGATCCTCCTCTGTTATGTATGTATATGGGCAGAACTCCCTGGTTCTCGAATAGATATTGGCGTTGTCATAACAATCTGAACATATCAGCTGACCTGCACCTGTGAATGTACGAAAGGAAACAATTGTACGTAATGACCTCTATTTTCAGAATGAAAGTGGTTGACAGAGACTTAAAATATTACACGTCACAAACAATGCTATGGACACATCGGCATGTCTTTCAATATAATGTTTTAAATTGAGAAGGCTCTTTCTAGAGTAGCATAGCTGAGAGTAGACAAAACATATTCAATAAAGTATTAATGCATTGGTAGAGAAGAAAACCTCAGATATTTCAGAACTACATCTCCCATGATGCTCAGGCAAAAGCGTTGCGGGAAATGTAGTTTGAAAACATCTGGAAAGGCAAGGCGGAGCAACCCCAGACTAGATCAAGACAGTGCATTTATTTGTAAGGATTTTGGACTCTTCCTCACCTGCCGCAGGAACGCCTTCACGCATCTCTGATGGACGGATGGCGGTGCGTCCGTTGTAGATTTGTGGTATTCTTGCTTGTCCACTAGGTGCGTACGGTGCATTTAAGATATCACCATCTGCCTCACTGCCAGTATCGACATATAATCCTTTCAAATGGAAACAAAAACAAAGCCAATTCGTATGCTTTGAATATTTGAATTACCAATTTTCATGTTATAAACCTGAACACCTACAGCTCTGTTTAGCTCTACCCAATCACAGATATTTAGTAGATTTTTGGCTGCAATTGAATTTTTTTTTGGTCCAGACATTTAACAGCATCCTAGCAGTTCAGTGGCCATAAAAAGTTTGTTTCATTATTGGCACTTGCATTTATACTTGCAATGGAAAGCTTGGCTATGTCAACTGAAATTTACTGGTAAATTAAATTTTGAAATAATATCAAGTGCTAAAAGGGGTTGATGGCGTCTCATTGAGCAGGGACAAATATAAAAAAACGTCACTCTGAAATCACACCGAATAGCCTCAATTTTAATGTCCGTGTTGATTAAGCAATAAAAACCCGACCCTAAAATATATAATATATACACACAAGTAGACATTTTGCTGGATGTGTTAATTCTGCCTCAAATCACACTGTAGAGAAAAAATAAAAAAAAAAAAAGGCATATTTAAGATTTCACACCATTTAACCTTAAATATGGTATACCCTAATGAGACAAAATTCTTTCCAATTATGTGCCTTGTGGGTTAGTATTAGCAATTAGGGGGCCTGGAAAAAAACTCCATTCTCCGCTGCAGTATTAACCCAGTTCCACAGTGAATGCACAGGTTTCAAATTCAGAGGTGCAGCATGCGGTCTTCACCTCCATGCTTGCTCTAGAAGTGAACAATGAGTTATGACAGTGATGCTGTTTGTGGTCTAAATGAAAAAGCAGACAATGCTACTGTAATATTACATATTTTTAAACCATAACCTTTTCCACTGATGTCTCAATTGACCCTATGTGACTTGGAGTTACAGGGGGTAAAAAAAAAAAAAAAACACCCCCACTTCTAGAGTCGCACTAGCTTTGCTGGAATTATGGGGTTTTCTTGACATTAGCGCACACCATTGATTTCTCTTGGCTCGGTCTGAATGCTTATAAGCTGATCAGCCGGGGAAAGCCAGCATACAACCACTGGAATGATTAGAAAGTGAATATTGAAGACAGCATACAGGACACGTTTTCCACACAAAGGAGGGAAAACCCAGGTCGTGTCCCACACGCCCTGTGCATGCAAGGGCTTTAAATGTCCACTATAGAATACGTTTGACATTGGCATTGTAGTACATTTCACAGTAATAGCACATACTTTCATTTGAGGATTTATGCCTGTGTTCTAAAAGCCATAAAACTATTCTTTAATTTGGTACATTTTTTCATTTCTTTTTTACTAAAAATCTTAGGTACCATCTGTTCCTTTGTGCGTGCATCCACTTGTAGGAGGCATTAGTTGCTGGTGGCTACCAGCTTCAGAGTTACTGTATCCTTCTGGAGGCTCAGAAAGAGTTCCCTGTGATGACAAGTAGCTGGGAATGTCTGCAGGCAAATTCATGTCTTCTGCAAAATAAGACAGATTTAGACAACATGAAACAACCCACATTCATATCTAAAGACAATGACAACATAAGTGTATGAGGAAAAACGCGAGACCGAAAAAAATACATCCAGATACAGATCTTATGAATAACTTATTTGGGGACTGAGAATTTAGTGTGAAAATAAACTCTCTGCCATAACTCCACATTCATGTCCCTGCCCCCCCCCCCCCCCTAGACAGGTATAAAAGACACACAGAGCCACATGAAATTGCAAATGAGGAGTACAAATGTCTGGAACCTCTGGTGAAAAATTTAGAAAATTAGATCTGAAAGCTTAATGTGTAATATGTAACAAGAACTCTTTAAAGATCTTACAGATCTTATGCTTTTATTGTGTATTTATTGTGTTATTCATGGGAGTAAAGTGGGAGGCGTTCATCAAAAATAAATGCAGTGGTTTGTTATTCACGAAAAGTGTATGAAGATCTATTCATACCCAAGGAAAGGCTCTTAAAGCATCGTGACCACAGTAATTTGCTCTACAATTATATTATTTCTCTGTTATTCTATATTTCTCTGTTATTCTATATTTCTCTGTTATTCTATATTTTTCAAATACAATTTGGTTTTTTGTTTGTGTTCCCTAATTTTAATGTTGTGTTGGGAGTGTGTGTGTGTGAATAAGATGCAACAACATATGAGAACGTTACATGAGTGCTGGATGACCAACAATGGAGCTGTGCTGATCTGAAGTGGTTGATACACCGGTCGGTATGATGGTCTTACGCTTGGTGGGGAGAAGGGGGTTCAAGGATTTAAAAGAGATTAGGAAGGCAGGGGCATACATACATTAGGCATACAGAACAAATAACCAAGGAAACCAAAATATTTGTAGGTTTTAACAGTTAAGAGTGTTAAATATTTTGCATGAAAAAAAAACAAATATACATTTTCAGCTGACTAGCTTTGTGTCTCAAAACAGAAATATGGCCCACATTAAATCTCGTCTGTGCGAATGCATAAAGGAGGCTACACAGTTCCCTAATAAGTTCTTGATGTCAATTTTAACCAACATTACCTATATTTTGTTTAAACAGAAAAGCCATAAAAATTTTGCTGTAAGTGAAGCTGTTAAATTCATATCTTAACCCCTTAAGGACCAAGGGTCTTTAAAATCAATGCATTTATGACAGAGCAGTTCAGTCATTGGTCCTTAAGGGGTTAATGTGATGATTTGTTACCGGGGGGGGGGGGGAGGAGAATACACAGTTATAACACCACGTACCTGTGCTGGTTATGCTATAATCCTCACTTTTCCGTCTCATATGGTATATAACAATAACCCAAACAAGAGATGTCCCAACTACACAGCATACCACGACAATAATCACTATACCAACAGTGGTCCAGCCATCCTCTTCAAAGCCAATGACATTCTGAGAAGAGTCACAATTTGTTGATGAGAGAACATAGAGATTGATATGGCCTCGTTCTGTGCCAAGTGTGTTAGACATACTGCAAGTGTATTTCCCTGCATCCTCTGGACCTGCATCGACAATGATCAACAGCTGATTCCCTGCCACAAAGAAATGCCTCTCTGTCACTTGAAGTGGCCCATCATCTTTGGTCCAGTTAAGACGAGGAGCTGGGCTTCCCCCAGCGATACACTGTAACACTGCAGTTTCTCCACGTTTAACTGTTCTGTCCTCCAAAGGTCTTACGAAAGAAGGGGTTTCTGAAATAAAAGAAAAACGCGCTGGGTAAGAGAAATACGAAGGAAAAAAAAAAAAAGTATAAAACTATATGTGCTGGTTAATTTAAATTGTATTTATGAATAAAATATAAAAATGAAAGGTGCCAAAAAACTTCTAAAAATAAGTTTATATAATAGTAGGACAAAACCTCTTCATTAGGTAAAATTGTGGTACACCACACGGTAAGGCGTTTCAAGCCAGAAATGTCAGGGCATACCATCAGTTTTATCAAGATACAGTTGATGTTTTTTTTTTAAAAAAAAAGTGAGGTTTGATTCAATAATAAATCTCCAATGTGCTACTGCCAAGCTACACATCATTTTGCACTGCCCTTTACTTCCACCAACTCTTGTGGCTCACCTGGGCACTGGTTTGTTTGGTGAAAACCTCCTATAAAACGGTTTATTGATCATTGAAGGGCAACTTGGCTGAACCTAATATAATACAATTAGCCAATGGTCCCTGCAGAGATTCTGCATTAATAGTGTCATTATTCTTTTCTCATGTGGAGTGAGAAAAAAAAAAGTATCCTTGATGTCTGATTGGCCACTATCTAAACCAGAGGAGCAGAACTTAAAGGGATACTCTATTGAAAAAGAGAGTTCCGTTTTTTGCCCTCCAATAATTGGCCAGATGCTGCTGACAGCCTCTGCTCAATATTCTTAGATGAACTTACTCATCATTTGTCCCTTGGCACGCGCACAGCTACTCCTTTTTAGCTCAGAGACTCCTGAACCTGGAAGTCCAAGCTTTTCTGTGCAATTTACACCCTTATGCAACTTGCGTAGTGTAGGAACCACAAATTGTGCTCTTTATGTACGCATGTTCTGTAGCTCCTGTGCATGGATCTGATGGAGGGGACAATAAAGTGGTCAGGATGAGTAAAGTGTCCCTTTAAAAGCAGTGTTTCCCAAACCTGTCCTCAAGACCATCTGCCTCGCCAGGTTTTCCAGATAGCTGAAGCACAGCTCAGGTGTACTAATTTGCTGTTCAGTGATTGCAGGATTCAATCCATTTCCCCAAGGTGATCTGCAAAATCTGGCCTGGTTGAGGGTCCTGAGGACAGGTTTAAAAACCACTGCTTTAAAGGAATACCAAATGGTTAAAATAGAAGGGGAGACTGACGAAGGGGATTTAACATTAACCTGTTGTGACCCACTTTGTATCCCCCCCTCCAATTTTAACCTTTTAGTTTTCCTTACTTAGAAAATGACCAGCGCCAAACTCACATGAGTTCTGCAGGATGTGACATGCTGCCAGCAGCATGTCACATGACGGCAGGGGACCTGGATGCTCCAGCCAATCCACCGGTTCTCAATGTCCGAAAGTAGGGATGCACCGATAGCACTTTTTTTTAGGACCGAGTACAAGTACAGATACTTTTTAAAAGTACTCAACGATACAGAGTACCGATACTTTCAGTCATGTGACACTGTCCAATAATTTTTTTTTAGGATGTTGCTGAAAGCCTATGATTGATGTTAATACTGAAATGTATTGCCAGATATACACACACACACATCCCAGACCAGATACATACCTATATACACATACATACATATATACACACAGCCCCCAAACCAGACATACATATACAGTTGTGTTCAAAATTATTCAACCCCCACTGAAATTGAGTGTTTTGGCCAGTTTGACATTGATTTTGATCATTCAGTCATCTTGCTTACAATTAAATCAAAGAGGCACGTGTAGGTCAGACAAATATAACATAACATTTATAATGAAATAACCACAAATGTCTTTTCTGTGCTCACATCATTATCAGTTTTATTCAACCCCCAAGAGACATTCAATCTTAGTACTTATAACTGTAAAAGGATGTTGTACTAACAGCTTTTAAACGTGAAGCATAGCTTGACACAAGTGTCTTGCAGCGATCTACGGGTATCTTCGCCCATTCGTCATGGGCAAAAGCCTCCAGTTCAGTCACATTCTTAGGCTTGCGCACTGCAACTGCTTTCTTTAAGTCCCACCAGAGGTTCTCAAATCGGATTTAAGTCAGGTGACTGCGATGGCCACTCCAAAATGTTCCAGCCTTTAATCTGCAACCATGCTCTAGTGGACTTGGAGGTATGCTTGGGATCATTGTCCTGTTGAAAGGTCCAACGTCTCCCAAGCCTCAGGTTTTTGACGGACTGCATCACATTGTCATCCAATATCTCCTGGTACTGAAGAGAATTCATGGTACCTTGCACACGCTGAAGCTTCCCTATACCTGCAGAAGCAAAACAGCCCCAAAGCATGATTGACACCCCCCCCCGCCATGCTTCACAGTAGGCAAGGTGTTCTTTTCTTCATAGGCCTTGTTCTTCCTCCTCCAAAACATAGCGTTGATCCATGGGCCCAAAAAGTTCTAATTTTGTTTCATCAGTCCACAGAACACTATCCCAAAACTTCTGTGGTTTGTCCACATGACTTTTGGCATACTGCAGTCGACTCTTCTTATTCTTTGGACACAGCAAGGGGGTGCGCCTGGGAGTTCTGGCATGGAGGCCTTCATTACGCAGTGTGCGCCGTATTGTCTGAGCTGAAACTTCAGTACCCACATCTGACAAATCTTTTCTCAGTTCCTCAGCAGTCACACGGGGACTTTTCTCCACTCTACGCTTCAGGTAGCGCACAGCAGTCGAAATCAGCATCTTCTTTCTGCCACGACCAGGTAGCGTGCCCTTTGCCTTGAATTTGCGAATGATGCTTCCTATGGTCTCTCTTGGTATGTTTAACATCTTTGCAATCTTCTTATAGCCATTGCCCTTCCTGTGAAGAGTAATCACCTCTTCTCTTGTCTTCCTGGACCATTCTCTTGACTTCACCATGTTTGTAACCACACCAGTAAATGTCTAGAAGGAGCTGAGTATCACAGTCATTTTAAAGCTGTCTAATTGGTGCTTATTATGCTTTATTGCTGCTCAGTGACAACCACAGGTGTTTTCAATACCTGATTGAAAACACTTGAATGAACCTCTGTTCTTCAGAGTGGTAGTCTTTAAGGGGTTGAATAATTGTGTCAATGAAGAATTCACAAAATAAATATTTACTACTGTATTACAAAACCAATTGATGTCATTTTAGTTGCATATGGTTCTTTAAAAAGTCCTTGTAGAATTTCATTCTGAATACAATTACAAATGTACACGAAATTCCCTAAAACCCTTTACAGCATTGGCGTTGAATAATTTTGAACACAACTGTACACACAGACCCAAGACATACATACATATACACACAGACCCCAGACCAGACACCTATAGACAGACCCCCAGACACCTCTATGTACACAGACCTCCAGACACGTATATATACACACCTCAGACCAGACGCATGCACAGGCAGATGCTGGGGAAGCTGTCCACATGCATTTAAAGCATTTGGCCAGCTGTCCCTTCCGGGTGGCCGCGATAGAGTGGCCACCGGGCAGTGACGTGCTCCCGCGAAATCTCACGACTGCCGCGAGGTCTCAGCAAGAGGCAGCGTCACAGCCCAGGGGCTGCTTGGTAACGCGGCCAGCCAGAAGGGAACGCTGGCCGAATGCTTTTAATGTATGCGGCCAGCTTCCCCTGCCCCGTGAATACCGGCAAGCCGGCCCAGCGCTGGCTTCCGTTATCAGGGGGGGGGGGGGGTAATCAGGGCATTTGCACGAGTACCAAGTACTCATGCAAATGACGGTATCGGCACCGATACTAGTATCGGTGCATCCCTATCGGAGAGTATAGACAGCCATTGCAGGACTTAGATCCCCGAAAGTCTCAGAATCTGGGCACTATTAATACCATGCACTCTAAGGGCTGAATCAGCTCTCCTAGAAGCCTTTCAAATGGGGGAAAGGGATCTAAAAGCAGTGTGACCACTCTGATAATGCCAAGTGGTCGTAGTGTGCCCCAATAATAATGTATTTTGCAAAATTTCAAAAGGCATAAATATTAATAATTAGCTTGTCACTCTCCGATGTCAACTTCTCCCTTAAGCTAATCGCAAATCAGACAGAATACACATTCAGCAAAATAGCAGAGTGTCCGTTTTAAAACCAGTCAAGCCAGGAAAAACAACTGCAAATCAGTAATAACAGCTGACATACAATTGTTCAATTATGGTTGGTTGCTGTGCTAATAGACTCCTGAGATAGTTGAGATCAATAGTTCAGAGGTACAATAACAAGGTGGTTTTAGGTTTTTTGATTGGAATGATGTATCAAAAATGCGACAGGATTATTAACTAAACTGGAAACAAAGACCATTAAGCCAATTGCCTCTTCTGCCGAGTGTCCCATTAGTAATGAGCTGGCCTGAAACAAACCTATAAAAGGAGCCAGTGCAATAGAAAATGTAATCTGTTCGTAAGGTTCCCAAATAAAATGAAAATAGGCAAGAATATCTTTGATATTTTTGCATCAATACAAGAAAAATTTAAAAAAGCAGCACCTCATCGTAAGTGTTTTCAGTAGCCCCTCACAGGAAGCGAACTGTGCCAATGTTTACTTATCTCCATTGAAAAATGTGCCCATGCATGCTATTAATCATCACAGCACGACCTGGAATTCTGGCCGGAACATATTCGAATCATTATTTATATAATTCCCACAGTAGGACCTGGCATTCTGGCTGAAACATATTCGAATCATTATTTATATAATCCGCGCAGGGCTCGGCTGAGAGGAGATCATGCCAGAGTGAAAGGGCAGAGGAGGATAAATAGAGGTGTGCCAGATGTCACAAATATACTTTGTTTGCAACATGGCTTAAACAATAATAATATTGAAGAAGCCGCCCCCCCCCCCCAAAAAAACCCACCTAAGGGTCATCAGGGGATTCTAAAAACTAATACTGTACCTCCTCCTGATCCATTCCAAGTTTTTAGCTTCAATGTATCAAACACTTTTATTCCAGTATCAAGGTCTCCTTTTGGTGCTCTTAGACTGGCGTCAGACGAGCGCGCTGTGTGCGCCCGTACTAACGTGCTTACCGGCGTCCGTCGCAGCGTTGTGACGCTGCAACGGGGCCGGTCACACGCTTGTAGACGCGCACGAAATGCATGCGCAACAAGCATCCGTTATCCAAGCCTCTCCGGCAAAGCGCTAGAGCGGACGTTGACAGGGATGCAAAGCGTGATTCTCCATAGGAGGATCGAGCCTTGCAGCGCTGAGTGAGCCCAGTGAGGTGGCCAGACGGGCGTCGAGTGGAAGGAACGGCCACTCTCACGGATGTGCCTTCCACACTCCAAAGACGCTCGTCTGACACTTGCCTTAAAGTACAACAAATCTGCTTCCAATCAGAAGTCTCCCAATTCAAATATATAGAGAGATACTGGCAGACCAGCTATGAATTATTGCTATTGAGAAAACTTAGAAGGCTGTTCAGCACTAGATGTTTAGCAGTCTTCTTGGTGGAGTGAATTCCACTGTGTTGGAAAGCTGTTAAAGGCTGCTGGGACATCCAAAGGGGTCACAGGGGCTAGTGTCCCTTTAAACATTGATAGTTTGTGTGTGAACTGAACGTTTATGTATCTTTCTTCTGATTTATATAAACTACTTGCTGATCCAGGTAAGGAGAGGCAGCACATTAAATAAGATGTTCAATATAGTTATAGATTTTAGAGAAAAAAAAAGGGGGGGGTGGCGCTTCCTAGTGTTAAAAGAATGGTAAGTTTGCACACAAACATAGTTACTTAGCTTGAATAAGTTGTGCGCTTCAATAATAAGGGTCAATGCCTCAATAAAAGACATAACAGTGTAATACAGTTAATACAAAGCAATTAAGCATATTTGGATTTCTTATACTACTTACACAGGGTGTATCAGGGATAGGTTTGCTCATCACTAAAATGCCGATCCACATCCAGGTTACTAAAGCTGTTCTTGCAGCTGAAATGCACTTGTACATTTATACAAATAATGGAAACCTCTGATACTCCCACCATATATGTATGCTGTACTTTGTTGGAAGTTGAAATAATTCTTTTATTCAAATAACCGATCGAGTATCTCTGCTTTAATAGCAGTTGGTTTTTATTGAATAAGCCAGTGGTTCCTGTTCGTGATCCTCAGGAACCCTATGAAGCCAGGTTTGCCAGATATCTGAAGAACAGCAGGGTGATATTATTTGCTGTTCATTGATTGTAAGATTCAGTCTGCATTTCTCAAAGGTAATCTTTAAAATCTGGTGTTTGAGTACTTGAGGACCAGAATTGGGAACCACTGTCATAGTCGTACAGTGAAATGAATCAACATTGATTTCAGGAGAAAAACCATAGGTAATCTGTTGTGCTGAATGATATCCAGGCTGCACCACAACAGAAAGCAGCCATGATGTGCGGTAAAATTATAATATAAACTTAATAACTATCTAGGGCTGAAACAACTATTTCCATTAATCAACAACTTATCGATAATGAGAATAGTTAGAGTTCGACTGAGTTAAGCATTAATCTCAGACGCTGCTTCAGAGCTGATTGTAGAAGATGTGCCGCTACTTTACACAGTATAATTTTAATTGCAGGGTTATGCTAGACGTAACCAGTTTGTTTTTATTTACAGGTCTATTCACTAAACGTGAAACTCAGGAGAATGACTGGAAAAGTGAAAATTCTAGGTCAAAATAGCAAAACCAGAGAAATTCTCCCATTTTTCTCACTTTCCAAATCAACTATTTGGTCTAGATTGTTCTCTTCTGCCAATTCTCCTGATTTTCACCTTTAAGCGAACAGAACTGTATGTTCACAACATTAGCAGAACAATAACAGACCCTTAGGTCCTGCCATTGGGTGGCGGAGCTGTACCACCAGTGTTTTTTCCTTACTTGGAGCTGGAGTCCTGTGCCACCACCCTACTCTCTCTGCCTCCCCCTCTCTGGTATGGGCCTGCCATCCCTCCTTTTGGTCCGGTCCCTTTCCCCACTCAGGCCCGATCTCTCGCCCAAACACACTCCCCTCCCACACTCGGGTCAGGTCTCTTGCCCAGACTCAATCCCTCCCACCTCCTAGACTCTCCTCCCACACAGTTCATTAAATTATGTTAAAAAGGGACACTATGCACCCTGACCTCTTTAATAAGTTAAAGTGGTCAGGCTGCGTTGAGTGCTCCCTCTTCTCACCCAACGTTCGTGCTGACATCATCATGTTCATCAGAGTGCTCATGGTAGAGTTTTTTCCATAATTGCTTATGAAAAGGAGAGGTAGGGGTTGATTTTCACATACAGGTCTATTCAGAGAAAGGTGAAACACCCATTTATCACGCTTTCCAAACCAGCTATTTGGTCTATTGTTCTCTTCTGCCAATTCTCCAGATTTTCACCTTTCTCTAAATAGACCTGATAATATGCCTTTAAAGTAAACAAAATGTGTATTTATATTTTTCCCGATGAATAGTAAAAAAAAAAAAAAAAAAAATCGGCCAACTAATCGGTTATGAAAATAATCGTTAGTTGCAGCCCTATAACCATCCATTCATGAAGTAAACAAAATACATACTAGTCGATTAATATATTTCCTTTCAGAACAATAGAAGCTTGTGGTTCCGCTTACAAAACACCTTAGTTTAGCAAAGCTGCAAGTGCAACGTAGTTGCACAATTTATACTGTTCAATTTTTTTTAAGTGATTTTTAATAATGAAAGAGGTCAGTGATATCACAAAGTAATGGATTTTCAACTCGCGAATGGTATGCTTTTCTTACCTAGAACAGTGAGTGTGACATTGGCAGAAATGCTGCCGGCTGCATTTTGTGCTGTACAACTATACAACCCCATATCTTCGATCTTTACGTTCACTATAAAGAGGACCTCATCTTCTGGCATCACATGCATGCGTCGCTCTCTGGCTGCTGGAAAATCTGTGCCTCCATCTTTCTGCCATGCGATCTGTGGAGGTGGGTGACCTTCTGCGGCACACTCCAGGCGTGCCATAGCACCAGTGCGAATCGTAAGGTCCATGGGAGTTTTCAGAAATATTGGCATTTCTATTGTAAATTATCAGGGGGAAAAAAAGACACTGAAGATCACAAACAGGATGTATATAGCCACTCTATAGCAGGAATGTGCATTAATTGTTAAACCAATTGTTACTAGGGGACCTGTTCCACTCGAGCTGTTTAATAGAACATCTGGACTTTTACGGTTATTGAAGCACTTCCTTGTTACAGCCAGGATTTTTGGCTCGGTTGTTATGGCTGCCTAGTGTACATTTGCACTTTATTTTGTATAGGAAGTGCCAATGATGAGACTGCCAGAGGATAATGATCATTTCCGAGGTCAATATTTATTCTTGTCTGCAGCTGGCAAGAATAATAATGAAAATTCTGGAAACCAATAGCTGGTGCTGTGATTTTATAGCAGCAAAAGAACTTAAACCTATGGAAGGAAGTTTTTATATTCATCTCCAGTTCCATAGTGAAGAAAAGGGGGCAAAATCCAATCCCTCTAGCCATAAATGAAAGACTGAAAAAAGTTATGGTTCTCTGTATTGTGTCAACAGAAAAGTACCATCATGTGGGAGTCTTCACGAAGACATCGAGGAGGTCAGCCTGCACCGGGGGGCACAGCGATCGGCCGGAATCCGGCCGATCGCTGGCCGCAAAGGGAGGACACACTCAGCGCGTCCTCCGCATGGAACAGCACTGCGGGTGGATGCGCTGAGCGCGTCCTCCGCAGTGAAAGGGTTAAGGCTGGCGTCAGACGAGCACAATATGTGTGCCTGGACTGACGTTCTTACCGGCGTCCGTCGCAGTGTTGTGACGCTGCAACGGGGCCGGTCACACGCTTGTGCACGCGCAAAAATGCATGCGCAACAAGTGTCCGTTATCCAAGCCTCTCCGGCAAAGCGCTAGGACGTGCGTTGACGGAGCTGCAAAGAGCGTTTCTCCATAGGAGGATCGCACTTTGCATCTCTGAGCGCTCAGCGAGGGGGGCAGACGGGCGTCGAGTGGAAGGAACGTCCACTCTCATGGACGTTCCTTCACGCTCTCCAAAGACGCTCGTCTGACACTAGCCTAAATTGCTAAAGTGGTCAGGGTGCATAGTGATAGTTATTTATGTATTTACAGCTCCCTATTACGAGCTTGACTGAAATACGGGCCTATAAATAGCTTCTAATAAAAAGGTATAACATTTTTACTTTTCCCTTTACATGCAATTACTTCAAAACAAAGAAAAGAACAGCAGCATGTGTTTTATGAGGTGGTTTTATTTGTAATGCACAGCTAATCTATTTACAGCTTATGTAAGGGGTAGTGTCCCTTTAAATTAGAAAGGTAATAAATGCCATTATTTGATAAACTTTTTGAAAAAATTTAAAGAATTATTATGAGATTAAATATATTCTATCTGCTATTAAAGTACAACTGAACAGTGAAAGAATATCTCTTTAAGGCTGCTTACCATTTACAGTGAGCTTGGCTTTGCTGGAATAATTGGAGCCAAAATGGTTAGTTATGACACATTGGTATTTCCCTTCATCTGTAAAGTTGACATTGAAGAGGTGCAAGACGGTGGTGTACTCTATGAGCTCCATTCCATGCTTCTGGTACCTTGCAAAGTTCTCTACCTCAGCATCATACAAGATTTCCCCGTCTTTCCGCCAGGCGGTGGACATGGGCGTGTCACTGCTGCTTCCAGCAGCACAGATTAGCGTCACGTTCATTCCTCTCAAAGCAATTGTAGTTTCCGGATGCACTTTAATCTGAGGTTTTGGAAAATTAGCTAAGAAAAGGAAAGAAAAGGCAATCTTTGAATGACAACAGGCCTGAAACAAAAAGTTTCTGATGGCAAATACATTGTGTGAATGTGCTTTTATTTTCTGAGGTGAACAAAACACATAGATCTATTCAATAAAAGTGAAACTATGGAGAATTGGCAGGAGAAGGGAAAAAATCCAGGTCAAAATAGCCAAGCCAGAAAAATGTTCCCATTTATATCACTTTCCAAATCGGCTATTTTGACCTGGATTTTTCCCTTCTCCTGAGTTTCACCTTTTAGTGAATAGACCTGATGGAAATAACACATTTCACGTGGACAAAAGAGAAAACACAACCCGGGTTATTCAGAGAGCTGAAAAGCAGGAGAATGGAAAATGCTAGGTCAAAATAGCCGATTTGGAAAGTGAGATAAATAGGAGAATTTTTCTGGTTTGGCTATTTTGGACCTAGAATTTTCCATTCTCCTGCTTTTCACCTCTCTCTGAATAACCCTGAATAAGTAGTAATATACACTGTTCAAAAAAATTAAAGGAATACTTTTTGATCAGAGTATAACATCAAGTCAATTAAACTCCTGGATTAGTGATGCGGACAGTTAAGTAGCAGAGGGGACTGTTCGTTTCAGCTGCTTTGGTGTTCAAGAAATGAACGACAGGTGCACTAGATGGGCAACAATGAGACCACCTCCAAAAACAGGAATGGTTTTACTGGTG
Source organism: Leptobrachium leishanense (assembly GCA_009667805.1). Classification (NCBI taxonomy): domain Eukaryota; kingdom Metazoa; phylum Chordata; class Amphibia; order Anura; family Megophryidae; genus Leptobrachium; species Leptobrachium leishanense. The sequence continues at coordinate 131,001,829 of CM019064.1, forward strand.
GAGGCCAACATCTTTTCTGACTGTTTTTCACAATTTTTGCATTTGGTTAATGTCAGTGTCACTACTGGTAGCATGAGGCGATACCTGGACCCTAGAGGTTGCACAGGCAGTCCAACTCCTCCAGGATGGCACATCAATACGTGCTAATGCCAGAAGGTTTGTTGTGTCTCCCAGCAGAGTTTCAAGAGCATGGAGGAGATTCCAGGAGATAGGCAGTTACTCTAGGAGAGCTGGACAGGGCTGTAGAAGGTCCATAACTGGTATCTGCTCCTTTGTGCAAGTAGGAACAGGGTGAGCACTGCCAGAGCCATACAAAATGATTTCTAGCAGGTGATGTGAATGTCTCTGACCACCAAACAATCAAAAACAGACTTCATGAGGGTGGCCTGACGGGCCGACATCCTCTTGTGGGCCCTGTGCTCACTGCCCGGCACTCTGGAGCTCGATTGGCATTTGCCATTGAACCCCAGCATTGGCAGGCCTGCCACTGGCAACCTATGCTTTTCACAGAGGAGAGCAGGTTCAGCGTGTGGTCGGCCGGCCCGGTCACAGTGTCACAATGCTGCAACGGATGCCGGGAGGCACATCAGCATTGGGTGCACATAGTGCGCTCGTGTGACACCAGCCTTAAAGTCAAATAATGGTGTCTCGTGTCATAAAATGTATGCACACCACATTTAAAAACCTGGCAACTGATAGTGTGGGCTGAAGGCATTCTTTGACTTTTTCCACACATAAAAATGTCCAGATGTCGAAAATTGCTTACAAATGACTCATCATCCAAGTCTTTGTTTTTTGGCCGCTCAAAAGGTTCTAATTTTTCTGCCCCTTGCACCAGGTTATGCATCTTTTGAGATGGCCTGGGATAGTTGTAGTTAATAGAAATCCTGGTGTGATTTGTTTGATAGATATTTATAAAAAGGTTTATCAGAAACAAATTACACCAGGATTTCGATTAATTACAAGAATCCCAGGACAGGGCAGCAAAGTGACATATTGTAATATTAAATATTCCTATAAAATCAGGGGTCAGCAACCCTGGCCCTCAAAATGTTTTGGAACTATATTTCCCTTGAGGCTCTGCAAACCTAATGAGCAGCCGAGCATCACGGGAAATGTAGTTTCAAAACATCTGGAGGACCGTAGTTGCCCAACACCTGCTCTAAGGCTTGCTTCTTTCTTTTGCCTTGGACAGCTTTGACTACTGTGTAATCAACACCCCAATGTTTTGGTGAGGGTATAAATATAAACCCAGCATTCTGTCTCTTAGCGGAGAAGCAGCAGGAGGACATGAAGTTGCTAGAAAAGCAATATTTGGTATCATTAGGTTGGGACTCGCCTTGACAGGTGGGCTTAACACTATAATGGCCGTTTACGTCAACTAAAACCTCTGTTTTTGTTTAACATGAAGCCATAGGAATAAGCACAAGTGACAACCTTTTTTCTTGATATGTTTTATACATGAAGTGGTCTAGATATTCTTGGTTTAGGCAGTCGCCAAGGTAGGGAATAGTGCGCATAACAGCTTTTTGTATATAATTACACACCCAATGTCTGACAGATGGTTTCTTACTCTATGGATTACTCGCCAATTTCCGAATTGGCCCGAATGGTGAATTTGGGGATAATTAGTCTATTCACAAAGATGTCAATTTACCAAATACAGGCAAATTCACAGCAAAATAAGCTGCAATTCCGAGGCACCAAAATTGTCCCGTAGAACAGTGGTCCCCAACCCTGGTCCTCAGGGCCCACTAACAGGACAGGTTTTACGGATCACTTTGGGGAAATGCAGAGTGAATCCTGCAATCACTGAGCAGCAAATCATATCACCTGTGCTGTGCTTCAGATATCTGACAAAACTGGCCTGTAAGTGGGCCAAGAAGACCCGGGTTGGGGACCACTGCCAGGGTTGGGTCCCCAGTTTTGGCAAAATACAATGAACATTCGCTAAATAGCAAATTCACCATATTTTCGTCAAAATGGAATTGCCGAAGTGCACCAGAAAGCAAAGCATCGAAATCACATGCAATTTTTTGCATTAAGTTTTATTCTTCAAATCATAGGCCAATCATGTTATTCAAAATCTCTAAACAGACATTGGCTGCACTTTCAGAAACCATAATTAGAAATGCTGAAGACAATTCTAATGTGAAGAAAAAAAACAAAACCGATGAAATAATCTAAAGAAAAAGAATAATAATAAAAATAATAATAAAAAAAAGTACACTCACAGGGACACTGTAAGCATCCTCACCACTTAATTGTTTTAAAGTGGCCAGGATGTGAGGAGTGCCCCACACCAACACCCCTGATCTGGTGAAATTACAGGGTGAATTGGTAGAGTTTCCTTCACTCCACCCAGGGTCACAAGCAGACAGAATTTTTTCATTTCCTGGCTGCCAAGTACCAGCATCCTCTGCCTCATTATTTAAGAGCAAATCATTTTTTTTTCCAACAGAGTATCCCTTTAAGCTATGATTTGTCAACACAAATACATTTCAAATGAATCTGTGCATATTTGATTTCCACTAAATGCACAATTATTGTATTTTTCTGGTGAATCTTACATACGCAAAAGGATATTTGATCGCTTGCCAACAGTAATTTGATTGCATGAGGAAATGAAAAACAAAAAGTTGACCCGCTGTGACCTCGAACCAGCAAGCAATGTTCCGGCCCGATTTGTTAACAAATAGGATATCATTTTCTCTAAACATGGAAAAAGGATAAAGAATTAAAAAAAAATATATATATATATATACAAACCACAGATAAAATCTTCTGTATCTACACCAAATAGATGACGTCCAGCCAGCCAATCAGGATGTGCGCAGGTCACATTGACAGAGTGCTGGAAACCACTCTTAATCAACCACTGGGGAAGCCACTTTAACTGACAATCGCACAGCAAGAAGCTTGTGTTCAGGATCCTGTAAAAAAGTCATACAGCAGGATGAAAGAGAAGAAAAGCTAAGCAACGGATGGATTCTGCAATGAGACACTAATAAAATGAAAGGGAAAGAACGGTCAAAGTAAAAAAACAAAAAAAAAACTTAACTGTATGAGTGCAACATGCATGAAAAGAAAAGCTACAGTAACAACTTGTACCTGTACTGTACAGGGATTCTCAGCAACTACAACCCCCTGAATATTATCCATGTACAGTTGTGAGCCCCAGAGCTCTCCATGTATTCTGCCCTCTCCCTGGCTGTTATACTGCAGCAGTAAAGTTTGTTGAGGTTTGTGTTACAGTGAGGCAGTGGGGCTGCTCGATGTACCGTCTTCACAGCAACACAGGATAAAAGGAGATCTCAGAATTTACTTTCTCTAAGGAGAACACCAATCTTGCATTAAAAAAGGTATACAGATTAGCTTTGGTGTGGTTTTTCATTGTATTACAATGCGAAATTGTTTATACGTGTTTTTGGTGGTGAAAGGCTTAAAAGATATGGAAAGAGCCGAACTAAGGCATTCGACTCAACAATGTAAGCACAAAGAAATTATTTAGTAGTAGTGCAAATTCTTGTTCTGTTTCATGTGCTATAAATTTGTTCTGCACATACTCTTAATACCGCATCTAGATCATGCGTTAACAAAGAATGGGTCATTTGATGTCAGGAACGTCCCTATAATGTGAAATGTGATACTTACAGCTCTTGAAGATTCATGTGAGAAAAGGCATTTTCTTGCAAAGACATGATACCATTGTTGCTCAGGTCACTGAAAAGAAGAGAAACAATATTGTAGGATTTTTTTTGGGCAAAGTAAGGGTCTTATTGAAACAAAACTTCAAGGAAGTCAAAATACATTCTGAGTTAACCCTTTTAAGTGGGAAAATCATGTTAAGGATACACTTGAACACACACACAGAGCACAAAACCATATTTTTTAATGTTTTGGTTTTTTTTGAGTGACATTGAAAAAAATTCCTAAGAATGGGTGGTGAATGGTCGGTTGGAAAAATAGCAACATTCAAAATGTCATCTGCTGTAAAGCAAAGCCAGAAAAATGTCACTGCAAACTAGCCAAGGCTTCTTAGACATGGACCCCGCACTCTAGGTAGGTGCCTAGAGGGGTGGCAGCAATACCCTCCTCCTAACAAGGTCCAAAGAGGCTGAAACAATCGTCTGGGGTTGCCGCACCTCTCATGCAGAGAGGACTTTCTTGGCATTTCAGTCCTGGCCACCCTTTCAGGGTGATAGACAGATTTGCAAATTAAATGGTCTTTTCTGTAATGGCACCATCGAGCCAAAACCTTGTTGAGACCCAAGAGGGACACACCATACAGCAGGCCACTAGTGTTGCTACCCATTCTCAGTAATGTCATAAACACACAAATGCATATACATACACATGCTATGATTGCATGGCTTGAATGTGGGTCAAAAGGGGCAGCTGCCCCGGGCCCAGTCATTGTTGAGGGGCCCAAGGTTGCTGCCCCTTGAGCCTGCAAAAACCATTGTCCGCTCTACGGCTCATCAAGAATGTCCCCCGCAGCGCCTGCGGGACCTCCCCCCACCCACTATTTCTAGAAATGGGACTCAAGAGCATGGCCTTTTTAAGGATACCAAACATCACCAGGTTTTATGTAAAAAATTTAAAATATATATATATTTGTTTTATTCTGATGCAGCACTATTGTTCACTTTTCAATTATAAAGTTAACAATGATGTTGCACTAACTCATCATTCAATTTCCCATGTAAGCAAGTGTGGAGGTGATGGCACAATGCTTTATTATGCGTATTGTTCCATCAAAACCCTAAAATGCCGCACTACTGCAAGGAGCACTGGGGCGACTATGGAACCATGTGTCTCTAATCTTTACAGCGCACAAGGTCAAGTGTGGAGTCATTGAACAGGTCAGAGTCAGGACTTTCCATCGATACCAAATATGACCACTTAATGTGTAAAGATTGAGAAATGAACAAGAAAAATGAATGCAAAACCTTTTTTTCCCCCTCATATCTAAGGCATTATGTGCTTTTACATATAAAGCAAATAATGCTGTTGCACTATCTTGTCTTCTCATTTCCAACAAGGGGAGCAATTGGAGAGGTGACTGTGCAACTCGTTATTATGCATTCGCCCATCTAAAACACAAAAAGCTGCACCCCTGCAAGAGAGGGGGGTCCATTGGACTCCATTCTTTACACCCCACAAAGTCAAGTTAGTTGTCATTGGACAGGACAGAATCTGGCCTATCCAAAGATACCATACATGAACATGTAAAATCTAAAATAAACTTTTTTTTATTTGGGGTTTTATTTTTATAGAGCAAAATTAAATGGGGGGGGGGGTCCCAAGAAAATGTTTACCCAGGGCCCAGTCAACATTAAAGACGGTCATTCAAAAGAACGGCCTCAAGATAAGCAAATAAAAAGTAGTTGACTATAAACGGGCTACATTTGACTGCCTTTGCCTACGATGTACTCACATTATAAAAATATCATTGTACTAAGGAAGCTAGAGAATAAATGTGGGGAAAGAAAACCCCTCACATCTGCAGCAATGAAACAGCAGTCTAAAATTACTTCAAGATTTATAAACACTCGACAGCCAAGTGTTTATAATTTAAGGGAGGAAGAAATGAGCTTATTCTGTGCAAACTAAGAGGAGTTTTTTATTATTTTCAATTGGAATGCAAAGACCACTTGATTGTAAAACACTATTCACAAAATACCCAATTTAAAAAAGAAAAACAACAAACAGAGCATTCTGCAACAATCAGAACAGAATGTACACTTTTTTGTGCCAGTGATACTCGATCTGCTTAGGGAACTTGGAGGATTACTGTATTTTTATTTTTTTGCAACTCCTGCTACATTTGCAATGTCCTAAATAAATTATCCGCGGCAGAAACAAAACATTCTAGCAAATACTTACAGATGCTGAAGTGAATCCAGGCCAGTGAAAGCTTTCTTTGTGATGGATTTAATCTTGTTCCCTTGCAAAACGCTGTAAAGAAGACACAAGCAGTCAGTTGCAGAGCACCCAGTAAACGAGGTGGAAAAACGAAAGCTGCTTACATCAAAAGGGCATTACATTGGTTTGCTAAACTTATGCACATATAAAAAAAGCTTATGAAAATCGAGCATAAACGTCTATGCTACTAGGAGAAATCTATGTAAAACTAAAGTGACTAATGCAAAGTGCATAAAACACCTACGCCCAAGTAAAAAATGTGCTTTCTAAGGCCAGTGTCAGTCGAGCATTTTTCAGAGCGGAAGGAACGTCCGTGAGAGTAGAGGTTCCTTCCACTCTGACGCCCGTGTGGCCACCTCGCTGAGCGCAGTTAATGCGCTCAGCGCTGCAAGGCTCAATCCTCCTATGGAGGATCTTGCTATGCAGCCCCAACGAACTAATGGGTTTTTCACGTGTTTAGTCTTAGGAAGGTAATATGGGGGGTGGGGACACTCATCCAGGCGGTAACGCTTACCTCATTCAAAAGCTAAAAAGCTAACATTAGGGCATTATTCCATAGTGGACGTCAAGTGTGAAAATGTAACCAATAAAAGGTAAAATGCATCACACGAAGAGGTTACTATTATTTATTAACATTTATATTAGTGCCAACAATTTCTGCAGCTCTATGGGCAACCAAACAGAATTACAAACCTAGGGTTCAAAAGACAAAAAGGTGTGGGGAGGGTGGGGCAAATGGACTTACTAAGGTCAATTAGTGGACAACTGAAAATTGTAGGCTAAAATTCCAACAAAAGACAAATGCCAAAGGGTCTTTGAGTCAGTGTTCATTTTTGAACACCGGCTCGAGTACGGAGCTGCAAGAGAATGGACTTCTCCAGCAGGCCCAGAAACACTTCTTTTACCAGGTATAGTTTGCTTTATAGTAGTTCAGGCGGAATAGCGGCTTGAGCAATAAAGTATCACGTCCCCATTTGTTAGGTTAGGGCTCTGTTCAACTAAGCCGTTAAGGCTATCTTTTTTTCTTTGTGGCACTTCTTGTGAGTTGTGACAATAAAGGGATACGCATGTCTAGAAATATTTTTTTTAAATTGACATTTAAACACTTTAATAAAAGTTTAAAAGTGTATTTTTTTATTTTCTTGCTTTAAACGGTCATTTCATCTTCTCTGGCGACGCCCCTCAGCTAGGGGTGTTTCTTCAGCTCCTACTTCCTGAATATTCCCTGCCTCCTCCCTGCCCACTACTCCACCCATCGAAGCCCATGAACTTTGAACCCATGAACTACATTTCTTGCTCCATCTTGCCCACAGCCCCCATGCACCCCACTACTCAGCTATTACCATCACCTAGTGTGTCACCCCTCTCATCTTAGATTGTAAGCTCTTGGGCAGGGTCCTCTCTATTGTTCTGTGTGTTTAACTTGTATGGACATTTGTTATTCTGCCTCTCCCATTGTACAGCGCTATGGAACTAGCGCTTTATAAATACCTGTGACTGTATGAACTAACACAAGCTGAGCAGCTCAGGACCTCAGACTGGGGAAACCGAGGAACTGAATATTAGCATCTCTACAACTGTGAAAGCACAACACTCACATGCTGACTCGATCACACACTCAAGCTCTCAGACTCACACACCGACACGCTCACTTGGGCTCTTTCATGGTTTACATACTCCGTCTCACTCCTAGTCCCTCACACTGTCACTTCCTCTCACACTGTCACTTCCTCTCACACTGTCACTTCCTCTCACACTGTCACTTCCTCTCACACTGTCACTTCCTCTCACACTCTTGTGCGCGCTCTCACTGCACCTTTTCTTGTGCTTTCTCTTGCTGTCTTTCTCTCTTTACCGTTTCTTGCTGTGTCTCTGTGCTCTTCTTTGTTGTACCTCTCTGCTGTCTTTTCTCCCTGTGTGTATGGATTTCTTTCCTTCCCTATCTCTACAGTAGCCGGGGGTGAACGTTCAGCCCCGCCCTCCCCTCAGCTCACAGTGCAGAAGGGAGGAGGAGCTACTCAGATGCACATGCTCAGTACGTTCTTTATCTATACCTAGATATACACACTGATTGGTTACCTCAAAGTGCCTCCTGAGGTGGGCGTGGAAAATGCCAAGAAAGAAAACCAGATAAATATGAAAAAAATATCATATTTACTTGCTTTTTATGCCTGCTGAATGACACTACTGACTGAGCATGCTTTTTGTCCCTTGCCACTGATGAAGCACCCCTGAGGCGAGAAACGCGTTTAGGCTGTTCACTGTTTGCTTGTATATTTTATTTTAATAAATATTTTCCAGCATATCTGGCCTTTATGTTACCTTTGTTACTGCACTGAGGTTTACATACGCTGCTACCCTGGAAAGATTCTGCTGGAGATTCAATTCTATTTGGTTTGAGTTCGGGCGTATGAGGCGAACAGGCTGGCCCTGAACACCTGTGAGTTCTTCATATGAGAGCTAGCAGTTCTCATAAAGTGTGAGTAGTGAACATTACAACTTTACTATAGCAGTATAGTTTTTGTTTTTTTTTGTATTTTGAGGTCCTCCTATTAAGATTTTGATTGATTTAGTCCACTCCTAATCCTACTTAAGGGACCTACCATTGCTTGTGAGCATTTTTCCATATTTACCACATCACTTCATGCTTTTAAGTTGAAGCGCTGTTCCCATTTCTTTACTTCACATTTTGCAATTTGTTCTGGTGACAGGAGCACCACAGTGTGGGAATATAGAGAATCCTTCAAAGTGTATATCTAGCGCCACGGAGTATAACCACTTTTCCTTTTTATTATCTATCTCCTTTATAAATAAATATCTCCAAAAGGCTAAAGTAAGTTTAGAGCTCAATTTATTTTCTTTATTTGTAAATTCTACTAGAGGAGCCGCCAGAAGAAAATCTCTGGAGCCAATGGAATAGATTTAGATAAAACCTCTTCAAACAAAGTCTTAATAGAAGTCCAAAATATATTAATGCGGAGTTTAAACTTTTAAAATATGTTGCTGTCAGAAAGGACCAGGTTGTCATAGGTTCTGCTGATTTAATTCTAGTCCTACGAAACAAAGGGACAATGTTTTAGACAAAAGAGCCAATACCAAATCTCGAGCAGCACCACTTTCTGAAATTGCAGACAGCACTAAACATTATTTGCGGCTCTATAAAAAAAAAAAAAAAAAAAAAAAAAAAAGGAAACCAAAAACAAACAAAAAATTTTAGGACAAGATATTCAAGAATGTAAACCAAAAGTGGGAGCTGCACACATAATTGGTACAATACAATACTGTAGTCGAGGGTGCTCTGGGTCAAGTAAGGTCAACCGCTTTGAAAAACAGAAACGTACCGGACAGTCCAAAAACAATGCACTGGCCATTAATGGAATATGTGTTGCAACATTTTGGTCGATGCAGCAACTTTTATCAAGCATCACATCTTATATTAAAAGGCACCGGACTATATTTGGAGTGCCCGATACCTTATTACAATTAATTATTATTGACTATGGTAACGAAGGTCTAATATCAGAGTTGAATAAATATTAAAACTAAATTTTGGGTTCAAATCTGCAATTTTAAGAACAGAAGATCACCCTTAATCCATACATAAAAGCATTTTCTTTAAAATTACACCAGGCACCCCACTAGAGATTTAGAAGTATCTGCTGTCTGAAATGAACATGGAATTGTCAAAAATGTCAACAGTTTGTCAAATGTCATTTTTTTTAAAAAAGGCATCAAAGGGAATCTTTTATACTTACAGCGTATGCAGTCTTGAGAGCCCAGCAAAGGCTTCATTAGAGTCTTCAATGGCCCATGAAATCTCATTGTTTCTAAGGTCTCTGTATAAAGAGATTGCTTAGATCACTAAATGATGTAAAGGAAATAATTACTGAAGATACAGAAAGAAAATATTTAAAAAAAGAAAATTCCCCTCCTAAAAAATATATTTGTTGAAATCAACATATTTCTAAAAAAAATAGATTTTGATAGGTTTTGAGAAGAAAAAATGAATGTTGATTTGTAAATCCTGATTGGGCTGTGAATAGCTGGTTATCTAGAGAGCAATAGATTATCTGGGAATTAAGACTAATAAAAAAAGAAATGACTGGCGATGCTCTCACCCGTCTAGGTGCTTTCACTCACCCACCCTATTTTTTGGGTTGTGACAGACGTTCCTTGCGATCGACAAGCTTTTGGGCTTATGACACCATTTCTGGGACCCTAGATGCTTCTGGGGGAGTTTCTTTATTTCTGCACTTCTGTTGTGATTTTGTGTATTGTGTGCTTTCATGGCTTTTTCTTTTCCTTATGGTCTTATTGTATTGTGCTTTTAAAATAAAAACGTTGAATAAAAAAAAAAAAAAAAAAAATAAGTACATAAAGTATCTTTTTGTATTAAGGAAGAGACAAGTCCATCCAACATTTTGGATTTATTTTAAAACGTAAATCTCCTTTATATAACTATTCCAAGTTTTCTCATTGTCCATGTTGTCAGGAAGGCAGGATCATAGTTAGCAGGTAATATTTTGATAGACAATATTGTTGTCACAGTCAGTTGATACAGGGTGATTAATGTATACCCAAATTCACAGGCTTTTGCGCTCCAAACAATAGATGGAAAATTAAATCTGTATGAAGTATGTGACATTATAGCATATGAAAGAAAATATTGATTGGTATTTGAGGAATTGTACATATCTAGCCCATAAAATGATGTGCATCTGTGAACCACAATGTGCACATCTAATATGGCACATAGCTGCTAAAGAGGCCATTTGTGGACAGAAATGACAAATTACATTCCTGTCACCAGGACATGGACATCATAGAGAAGATCCCGAGATGCTGGGACCATCTTACGACAGAACTAAGCCTGATCTAAGGTTGTAAGAACTCCATTTCTTCCCTCTTCTGTTCCACCCACACTCCCCATCCACCCCTCCACCCAGGCCCGGTTCCAAATTTCAGGTCTCCTTTCCAGCTGTTTCCACTTCTCTCCCTCATTACTCTTGCTAATCTAAAGCTTCTGGTCCTTCCCATGCAAGCCCTGCTATACTCTTTCTAGCCACCAGCTTCACCTTCCTTCAGCTCCCATTTGTTTCACTTACCCCCACTCTTTTAGATTGTAAGCTCACGGGATGCCTGGCTGAGCACTTTGTTAAAGTGCTGTATTACCTGGACAGCTATCCTACAGGCATGGTTGCCTTTTCCTCATTTATCATGTACGTCTCAGGTTTGTGCTCCCCATTGTAAAGCGCTACGGAGTATGCTGGCGCTGTATAAATGCCTGTGCCTATAACTAACAGTCATGGATATATAGACTATGCACTATCACAAATTAGAAAAGAGATAGATCAAATAATTACATCTTGCTCTGTGATATGTATTAAACTGTATACACTTAGTCCGGTATGGACTTTTTATGCAGATGCGTTGTAGTTAAAGTGTTAAATATAGAGTCACATCACATGGAGACAATAAATCCCTCGTCAGAATAAGGTCCAGGTACATGCTTGGTTAGGCATCAGTGATTGGAGTCCTGTTAATCAGTGCCTCCCTCCAGCCTGTGAACATTTGATGACCCTGAACTGCCTAGTCTGCCTGTCATCTGTTTCTACGCCCTTTCCGAGCCACAAAAGTCCTAATTAATGTTTCCGTGTTCCTTTTCATGCTGTGCTAACTTTCCCAGATTGGTTTTAATCATTTCATTAGCAAGGTTGTGCAAAGGTTAACAGAGTAGGAATTCATTCAGACATCTTTCTCAGCAAGAGAGAAGAATAGGGGGGGAGATGTGGATTAATTATCAGGTAGTAATTACAGAAGCCCTTTGTAATACATAGGGATGGAAAATGCTAAATTAACCTACTATTTGAAACGGACATATCTGGGTGTTGTAGAGAAACAATGAGAACAGTCTACAAGTTTTATTGAATTTTTTTTTCCATCCTACAACTGCGTACTTATATACACACACAAAACGCGACAAACAACAGCAAGCATCTAAATGGTTGAGCATCGAGGGAGATGTAGTTCCAAAACCTATGAAGGGCCAAAGTTGCTGATCCCTAAAGAATGAGATTCAAAAGGGGTGATATTCCTCTGTAATGTAAAGTATTATAGCTAATGTAGAACACAAAAACACACTGGGACATATTTCCACCACTTACAAAGTCAAGAGATTTGCGAGCCCTTTAAAAACACCTTCAGCGATATGATTTATTCTGTTGTCCCCGAGGTTCAGTTTTTCCAGTGTGCTCAGCCCGACAAATGCACTCTCGTCCAAACGGTTTAGCTGGTTATTGGAGAGGTCTCTGAGGGTGGAGGAAAAAAAAAAAAAAAAAAAAGGAGGGTAACATCATTAAACAGACTGTCAGAATGGCTGGAAGAAAGCAGAACAAGCCAGAACAATGCTTATATTTGGATTACCTTCGGGAGGAGGAAGCAGAGGGGGAAAAAGAATGCAGTTAGTTATTTTACTTGCGGGGAAGTTTTAAGCTCCTCGCTTCTTGAAGGTTTGGATTCCCTGAGGATTAAAAATCAACCAACAGACGTCAAAGGAATTTTGTGTAGCTGTCGGAATTTTCCAAGTATTTCATATTCTTTTCAGTTCTTTTACGAAGACGTAACAATAGACTACATGCTGCTGCCTTTCCCCAATTAAAAAAATCCTTGAAATCGTTAGACGTATATGGATAACTAATTTCATTCAAAGTTCTGTGCTAGAATTTTATAGCACTCCGTTTAGATTCTACCTCTCACCCTGGTGTATCCAAAAAGCCCTGGGTTTCTCTGTCCTCGTAGCATCATAGAGGGCCTCTCCTCCGCTCTAAAACATACATCCCCATTTCCTCTAAAACTAACCTTAAAAATTAGGTGTCTTTCAGATAAACAGGGGACGTCACCAGAAGAAATGTGTGAAGAGGATATAGGTGTCTTTCTTCTTCACTTGCCCATGTAGGGTGAAGGATGGGAACTGTGTGAGAGCACGTCGATCATTCCTTCATCCCATACAGCATAAAACAAGTTAATTTGGTCAGTTTAAAGGGATGCTGTAGGCAGAGTGAGCAGTCAATACAAACTGTCACAGTAACCTGAATATCCACCCCCTCCCTGCATCCCGAAGGGCCGAATCAGGAAGCAAGGACAATTAGCCCCACCCAGAATTCTTAAAATCAGTGAGCATTGAACAGGCTTCCTGGGAAAAGGTCAGGATTAAACACTAGTGTACTGCTGAGTCTAGTAAATGGCTCTCAATGAGATTGCACTGATAGCAGTTGGATTGGTTTGATGTACTGTCAGCCAACCTACCTTTGATCACATTTCATGCTGCTGCGTTAGCAGATGTTTTACATGGACTAAAGCAGGGTTTCTCAACTCCAGTCCTCGGGACCCACTACAGGCCAGATTTTGCAGATCACCTTGGGGAAATGCAGACTGAATACTGCAATCACTGAGCAGCTAATTAGATCACCTGTGCTGTGCTTCGGATATCCCACAAACAAGGCCTGTTAGTGGGTCCTGAGGATACGAGTTGAGAAACACTGGACTAAAGAGCACAAGGATGTAGTTTTACATGGACTAGGATGATCAGGAGTAATTAATGTTTAACCCCTCTGTGTCTTAATCCCCATTATAGCCCTATAACAGCAGAATATAAAACCAGAGTGCCTCTTTACGTGTAGAGGGATAGAAAATAGGACCTTTACTAAAATAGTTTGTTATGTTTGGTCTTGCATCTCTAGAACTAATTTCACTCCTCTGGAAATATTATATGCTCCATAGCCTGTGCCAGTTATGAAGACTGTAGAGGCACAGTCAAGTCCAGCTGGAGAAGTAAAAGTTATTAATGGAACGCTACATTATTGAGCAAATGATTTTAAATGATGCTCACAATGACCCCGATACAGCAGAGGTAGAAGCTTATTGGAATAGACCGGGAGAGGTCTGGACATAGAGAAAAAACTGTATTTTCTTACTGTAAATTTATTTTTTCATAGTGTTAGCAGCCGTATTGGATTCCCTCCCTGTTAATAAAGCAGTTTTTTTGGTTATTTTTGTCTCTGCCTTGTTTTGTTGGGGGGGGGGGTCTCCTGGTTCAGAGGGGTCTTATAGGTAAGGAGCGTAGGGGGAAGGGTATACCTCCTCATGTCTCTGCATTTTTTTTCTTTCAGTTAAAAGGCTTTGGAAGAAGTAACCTGTTCGGTTTTCGGGAAAGGAAGGAAAACCTGAGGGTACTGGCGCTTCACGTATGGAAAGTATCTCTTCTGTCTTTAACAAACATTAAACACAGTCAATATTTTCCCAGCTGCCTGACAGATCCTGAAGCAATACCAACGCAGGCATTGCTAACTGATGCTGGTGAGATCACATCCCCGAAAGATGCAGATTACATCAGTCAAACCTTCTAGAAAAATGCTTACCTCTCGGCATTTACAAAACGCTGTTAATGTTTTAAACTAGCATATTGCTGCCATCAATAAAGGTGAAGCAAACAACATTAAAGCATGTCAAACTGCGATGCGACTTTGAGCAAAATTCTGCATGCTGGGACAGTTCACATGTATCTTAGAAATAATAAAAACAATAATTAACAGAAGAATTAAGGGTGTCATATATAATATAGTAACCAGAGTAATAACAGTAATAAATGGTAATTAATAGAAATAATAACAGTTACACTGAACTCCTTATAGGCTTGCTGGCAGATTTCCATCCAGAAGGATCGCAGAATCAAAGTGAGCTCATTTCAGTAAGATTACTCATTTTGAAACAATTAAAAAACACATACATTCTTTTTGTGAGGAATATTGAACAAAACCCAGTTTTGGTAGAGTATAAATATATCTGGGAAATTACCAGTTTGGCCTTTGAGGTTATTAACGCTTTTACACCCACACACTTTTTGTTGGAAGGAGAAAAACATTTTTGAAACATGGGATGCGTAGTTAACGTATAAACGACCCTTCTGTATAAAGAGTGTCATGAGACATTGAATTATTATTTTCTCATGTATAAGTTTATCTTTTACAGAAAGATCGCTTGGTGAAAGGTTCTAAACTCTAGATGTGAATTTTCAAATATTCTGTACATTATTTGCATACATGTGGAAATGATTTTTCTGTCAAATCCAGTAAATGTCATATGGATGGAATAAAAAAGGTCTGATTTCCGCTTAGGAGTATTTGTTGTGATCAGTGTGATTATTAGCAATGCCGTTTTCCACAAAATACTAAAAGAATGTAAAAATAATATCTATGTGGCATTATGCCTGTGTAAGGAAATTAAGGTAACACCTTGTATCTGTACTGTACAAGGATTTTCAGTCATCATATACCCCTGAATCTTATTCCTGTACAGTAGAGTGACCGAGCTCTCCCTGTATTCTGTCCTTTCCATGACTGTTGTAATGCAGTTTTGCTACAGTGAGGGTGAGGAATGCAATTCATTCCTTTACAGTAATACCAGGTGACAGCTCTCAATTTTGATTCTCCCCAAAAAGTGCATGAATCTTCCATTACGATTGTTTGCAAATGAGGTTGTATATGATGTAACCTGAATTTCAAATATACACACGTTTTTGTTAGTGAAGGTGTTAATAAAGTACTGTTATTTCTCTGAGGCAGGATACAAACTACTGGGTCTTAGGGAAAGCTGGTTAGTTTCTTCCACCTCCTCGAAGTACGAAGGGGCTTGATTTCTTTTTTAGTCTCATAGGCATACAAATGCCCTCATTGAATAGGGGCTAAGAAGCAAACGGAAACCCCAAGCAAAGGTAGGAAAATTCTTAAACAACCAGTAGAAAAAAAAAACAACGCATTTCGCCGCTTACCGAATGCGGCTTTATCAAGAGATCACTATGATGCCTACGAAGTGCCATTGTTTGCTGCTATGAGTATTGACTGCATTGCTCTATGGGTACGCTTCTCGTCATATTATATGCAGTATGTCGATTAACCCTTGGATTTGAGGGCTCTAGCAGCAAAATATTCCACCTATACATGCTGTAGCCTTATCGCTAGGGAGGACTGATTCCAGCATTGTAGTTCCTTTAAAACCTAGTGGGTCCTAGCAGGCAGTACATTAAGGAAATATGCTATAAGAAAAGGCTAGGGAAGCATAGATAGGGTTGTAGGTATTGAGGATACAATATAAATAAATAAAATGTAGAAAGTATTTTACCAGAAAGGATAAATTTAGATTTCTCTCCTTTTCAAATATGTCCTGGGTTTTGCCAATTTGCTCAAAGATACAAGTATTCACTACCCTCCCCTCTCCGGTTTCGCATTGGTTTGGTACCTGTGAATACTCCTTATATGTGGTTATTATAACATTGTAGTTTCTCTCTGATTTATATTGGTGTATAATAAAGACATAGGGCCCTATTACAATCTTCATGCAAACATTAACGCTCACTTGCGAGAGCATTAACGTTTGCTGCGGTATTTATCGCATATTACAATCCAAACGCAAACGGGGTAAAAAAAACATGTTTTCGTTTGGTACCTTGTGCTTCTCTGTACGAGGTTACTGTACTTTGTGCTCCCTATGCTTAACATGGGGAGCGCAAAGTGTTAATCAGCGCTGGATTACAACGTCCCAGCGCTGATTAACGCCTGGCTCTGGTTAGCGAAAAATTAACCAGAGCCAGGACTTTGTGTTAATGGATTCTGCTTCTGCAGAATCCGTTAACACCAGGCTAAAAAATAAAAATCACATACTCACCTCCTGTTCCGCGGCGAGGACCGCGGCTCTGTCCCTGCGGGTCACTACGCCGACTGGCCGGATCTCGCGAGGCGAGATCTGGCTGGTCATGTGACCGGCAGGGGGAAACTCCATGGAGTCCTGTGGACTCAAGTGGATGCTCACGGCTGCGCTCAGCGCTGCCGCGAGCATCCCGGATTTTAACGGGCGATAACAATGCAGGCAGCATTTTTTTGCACCTGCATTGTAATCTAGCGTTAAAAAACGGGCGCAAGGGGGAAAACTGCGGACGCAGTTTTTCCTCCCTTGCGCCCGCGTTTTAACGCAAAGATTGTAACAGAGCCCATATTCGTTTGTATCATTAGGTAGCTAGTGACTACCGTTAAAACATTTTTTTTGCATATTGCTGGAATATCGAGCATGTGTCTCAAAAGGAGATGCGTTTTTAATAAAGCAGCTGCATAAAACAAGGGTGGTCCTTTACACACCTGGTAGAGATTGACGTGACCTTTAGGAAGTACCCTTGCTTGAAAATTCATTCTCTGTGTAGCTACAAAACTATTGGTTTAGATCGAGGTTACATAAAAGAAGGAATGGCACCCAGATGCAAGACTGAGATATTCTAACCAAGAGACTTGCGTAATCCAAACCGCCCCACACATACACAAAGTGGAATGCAGTTGAACACTTACAGATCCAAGAGCTTCTGGCAGAACTCCCAAGCATCTGGGCTGATCCTGTGCACTGAATTCTGGGTGATATACAGCTGTTGCAGCGATCGTAAACCATAAAGCCAACCTTTGTTAATATCTGTGATGTTATTATGTTCCAACTCTCTGCACGGGGAGAAGGTTACCATTAAAAACAGAGAAATGGTCCAAGGAAAAAACATGTGAAGAACAGGTCAACCCAAAAATGGCTGTTTACTTATAAAAGGGAGAACATCAGCTCGAACTAGCACAAATTTGGAATTTTATGGGTCGTAAACACAATGTAAATTGTACGTATAGCGCTCACTGCCAAAGTCCTTCTATGCATTTACACACCTTCCAATCTTTATCCTTACAGCTCATGTTCTATGCTTAGGTGACTGAAGTTTTATTGTTGCGTTTATGAGCAATTTTAAACTTCTCACAGAGGCGTAGCAAGGTCATGAGGCGCCCAGGGGCAAGTCTTGCATTAGTGCCCCCAACCAAAAATAATCTCTACAGCAGGGCTCCACAGTAATAAAACTCACAGTATGGTACGGTGTGTATGAACGAGAGTGTTCTTGCTGTGGATTCTTTTAGACACACCGCACATTACTGTGAGTTTTATTGCTGTGGTGCTGATGCATAGTGTGTATGAGTGTATCAGCACCACAGCAATAAAACTCACAGTAATGTGCCATGTGAAGAGCCTATCACAGAGCGCCACAGCAATAAAACTCGCAGTAATGTGCGCTGTGTATGAGTGTATCCCCCCGTAAGCCCCATATCAATTTATTCAGCCCCCATTAAATTATTCAAAAGCCCCCATATCAATTGTTCACCCCATTATTCAAAAGCCCCATGTAAATTTATTCACCCCATATCAATTTGTTCTCCCATTATTCAAAAGCCCCAATATCAATTTATTCCCCCCATTAAATCATACAAAAGCCCCCCATATCTATTTAATCACCCCATTATTCACCCCATATCAATTTATTCACCCCCCCCATCAAATTTAAAGCCACCCCTCTCCTACGGCCGAGTTGCTAACCATTCGCTTGAAGTTGGAGTAGAAATCTCCTTGGGGCCAGGGCTCAGTCCTCCTACTCCTCCTTCACTGTGTGGCATTCTCCTGGCTGCCACTGCGCGCGCGCCGACGTGCCTGCGGTGCATCACGTGAAGGGGGGCGGGGCGGCCCTAATTCAGCGTGCTGTGCTCGTGTTCTGAGAGTCACAGACACGCAGCACGCACGCTGCAGCGCCACCGTGGCGGTTGGAGTCAGAGTTGTGCCGGGAGCTCAGAGAAGCTGCCTACCAGCAGCTGGACCGCCAGCAATCTGAATGGTATCGGATTGCAGCGCGGGACCCCAGCAAGTTTCCTGGAATCCGGACTCCCTGTACCTGCGGGCCCTCAGGCGGTGCCCGATGGGTCAGTCCACCCCACATCTCAGTCCCTGCTTGTGGCGCCCACCCCAGAGAGGCGCCCGGGGGCATGTGCCCCTCCCTGCCCCGCCCTCGCTACGCCACTTATCACATTCCCCATGCTGGAAAATAAAAATCAAGTGGCTACTTTATCAATCTGTATTTATAAAGTCCTGAAACCTTTTAATAACAGCCATGTGGAGTTCAGGCATATCAGAGCGCAGAGATATTACACCATAGCAATGGTTGACATTTTCTATATAGTCAGACACACTCTGATATCTAGATTTGCATTGATATGTCTGCGACTCATTAGATACTCGAGTATACCATTAGATTTGGTGACACAAATTTACTTAAAATTGGAGGCGGTCGCATTACATTCGAGACATCTGTATCGAGTGTAAAAAATCTTGACTTGCTCAGGGATCCCAAGTGTCCCGGAAGTTCCGTTAGTCTCCCTGAAGTCAATGCGGGCTCCCTGATGCCCGCAAACAATTCAGGAACTCCCAGGAGAGGTGGGATCCATCACTCTGAATGTGTGGAGAATCGCGCAGCGCCTCTGCAGTGACATAAGGAGCTCGTTCGGGGGAGGGGCTATCGGCGGATGACGCAGTGGATGAGAGTGCCTGCTGGAGCCAGAGGTCAGAAAATTACACCTCCCAGCATGCTGGCTATTGGTCAATGATTCCCTGCGTTGGTCATCTCTCTCCGCCGGCCATCTTATCACAAGTAAGAAGACGGGTGGCTGGTGGCTTCATACTTCGTAACAACTACAATCATTCTAGAGCAGTGCACCCTGGCCTGAGGCGTGGCCCGACTGTGTTAAGAGAACCTCAAAGGATTTTAATTATTTACCGATACAGAATACTTGCGTATGCTCTCATTTCCAAAATAAAACTCTATCCATCGCGTTAGATTCGGGTCGTGCTATACTCTAGTATCTACGGTATATAGTTTAAAGCAGACATACCAATGCGAGTCATGCACTATGGATCAGGATACAGTTTCTGGAACTGGCACCTGCAAACACACCTACTGCTTAGCCTGAGCTTTTCACATGAAAACTCCAACTAGAAGAATCTGCTGTTGGATTACTCACAGCTGTTCCATGTTCTCCAGTCCAAAGAACGCTCCATCCATTAATTTGACTATTCCATTACGCTGCAGTTTCAAGGATTTTAAGGAGTCTAGCCCTTGGAACGTCAGACTTTCCACAGTTTTAATCCGATTTCGTCGTACCTCCCTTTAAAGTAAAAGACATTTTACAGTGAAATGAAAAATGTTAACATTCAAAACATGTAGACATTTCAGATCCTTCCGGTTACAGTATTTTATTACATGATCACCTTTTTTTTGGCAAGGTTTAATTTCACAGCCTTTAATCAACTTTGGTAGAAGAATCCATAATAGAGTTTTTAACTCATGGCATGAAGTATTGCACAGAGTTTTGACATTTCAATACGGCTTCCTAAAGGCAATATTACAACGAAAGTTAAGTTTACAGTTATCTCCATAGACTAGGTGTTGGGCAACTACAGCCCTCCAGATGTTTTGAAACTACATTTCCCGTGATGCTCAGCTGCTCATTAGGTTTGCAGAGCCCCAAGGGAAATATAGTTCCAAAACATTTGGAGGGCCAGGGTTGCTGACCCCTGATTTATAGGAATATTTAATATTACAATATATCATTCTGCTGCCCTGTCCTGGGATACTTGTAATTAGTAGAAATCCTGGTGTAATTCGTTTCTGATAAACATTTTATTAATTTCTATTTATCGGAAACAAATTACACCAAGATTTCTATTACCGTATTTTTCGCTCCATAAGATGCACCTAGTTTTTAAAGGAGGAAAACAGGAAATTAAATATTCTGAAATCAAATAGTGTAATATTATTGCCCCAGCTCATGGATACTGTCCCCCAGCTCGCTCATGGACCGTGCCCCCCAGCTCGCACATGGACCGTGCCCCCCCAGCTCGCACATGGACCGTGCCCCCCAGCTCGCACATGGACCGTGCCCCCCAGCTCGCTCATGGACCGTGCCCCCCAGCTCGCACATGGACCGTGCCCCCCAGCTCGCACATGGACCGTGCCCCCCAGCTCGCACATGGACCGTGCCCCCCAGCTCGCACATGGACCGTGCCCCCCAGCTCGCTCATGGACCGTGCCCCCCAGCTCGCTCATGGACGTGCCCCCCAGCTCGCACATGGACCGTGCCCCCCCAGCTCGCTCATGGACCGTGCCCCCCAGCTCGCTCATGGACGTGCCCCCCAGCTCGCACATGGACCGTGCCCCCCCTCGCACATGGACCGTGCCCCCCAGCTCGCACATGGACCGTGCCCCCCAGCTCGCACATGGACCGTGCCCCCCAGCTCGCACATGGACCGTGCCCCCAGCTCGCTCATGGACCGTGCCCCCCAGCTCGCACATGGACCGTGCCCCCCAGCTCGCTCATGGACCGTGCCCCCCAGCTCGCTCATGGACCGTGCCCCCCAGCTCGCTCATGGACGTGCCCCCCCAGCTCGCTCCATGGACGTGCCCCCCAGCTCGCTCATGGACGTGCCCCCCAGCTCGCTCATGGACGTGCCCCCCAGCTCGCTCATGGACGTGCCCCCCAGCTCGCTCATGGACGTGCCCCCCAGCTCGCTCATGGACGTGCCCCCCCAGCTCGCTCATGGACGTGCCCCCCCAGCTCGCTCATGGACGTGCCCCCCAGCTCGCTCATGGACGTGCCCCCCAGCTCGCTCATGGACGTGCCCCCCAGCTCGCTCATGGACGTGCCCCCAGCTCGCTCGCTCATGGACGTGCCCCCCAGCTCACCTGCCGCCGCCGTGTTCGGCTCCCTCTGAGCGTGCGTCCGGCGGCAGGAAGCTTGGGCACTCACCTGGGGGAGCCACGTGACCGCGATCTCGCGAGATCGCGGTCACGTGGCTCCCCCAGGCGAGTGCCCAAGCTCCTTGCCGCCGGACGCACGCTCAGAGGGAGCCGAACACGGCGGCGGCAGGTGAGCTGGGGCATATCATGGGGCATTCGCTCCATAAGACGCACCCACTTTCCCCCCCACTTTTTGGGGGGAGAAAAGTGTGTCTTATGGAGCGAAAAATACGGTAATTACAAGTATCCCAGGACAGGGTAGCAAAATTACATATTGTAATAGTAAATATTCCTATAAATCAGGGGTCAGCAACACTGGCCCGCCAAATGTTTTGGAACTATAATTTCCTTGAGGTTTTGCAAACCTAATGAGCAGCCAAGCATTACGGGAAATGTAGTTTCAAAACATCTGGAGGGCCGTAGTTGCCCAACACCTGCCATAGACTGTAATGGCTCTGGTAACATCAGGAGAGAGATATAGTAGAAAGGCACTAGATTTACCACGAGGCCACTATCAAAATCATAACTGAAAAGTGGAGAAAACGTGGCTACTTTGAGACATTGCAAACTTGGAGAAAAACCCTCCAAAATTGATAAGAGCAGAATACCTTTCCTATCCTAAATAGGAGATATTACATTTGCACATCAAGTGAAATGGATACTGCAATGCATGAAAATGGGTGATTAATCTGAAAGGCTAAAATGGAATTACGCTGCGGTATAAAAAAGACATTAGTTTAATATACTGTTAAATTTTGTCACTGGTTTTAGAACAAGGTATTGTGGAATTTGAAGAGATGCTTTGTAGAATAAACGGCGAAACACGACTTTACACAGGAAGGCTCCTAGAATATTTGGATTACATTACTCTTCTAGATTGTAAATTCCTACGGGAATAGGGCCAACGTTTCCTCCTGTACTGTTTGTCAAATGTTGTTCAATGTATTGTAACCCTGTCTATACTGTGCCTATTGTACAGTGCTGCGGAATATGCCGGCGCTCTATAAATAAAGAATAATAATAATTACTCAAACTGATATGTGATTATCGGCCTCCCAAAAATGTGAAGCTTGCGCCAATCGTTTCTTTCTGGATACTAGGTTTAAGAGATTTAAGATTTGTCAACATTTGTACTAGAAACCCTGTCTATCAGTATTTAGGTTATGTAAATATCTGACCCACAACTGTGAGTGACCTGCAAAACCCTGGTTTCCCAGTTAAATGAAACATAACCAAGAAAAGGCTCATGGGAACTGTATGTGGACGTCTGGATGGACAAGCAAAGAGCCATAATCCATTAATGCATGCCAGGTTGGTCACTAGAGGTGTAACACTAATGTCCAAATATATACACATAACATAACCCAATAGAAAGAAGTCGTTTTTCTTCGGCGAGACATCAATTACTTCAAATGTTTACCTTGACCTTTTGACTGAATACGTGGCACCGCAACTACATGACCTTCAACCAACCATCATTTTCCAGCAAGATGGTGCACCACCACATTGGGGACTGCATGTTCGTGGCTTCCTAAATGAAACATTTCCAGACTGGTGGATTGGAAAGGTTGGCCCAATTCCCTGGCCACCTCGTTTACCAGACATCACTCCCCTCGACTTCTTTCTATGGAGTTAGGTTAAAGATATCGTGTATGGAACAAAGGTACAGGACATCACTAATCTAAATCAGAGGACCACTGACGCCATTGCCACCATTGATGAGGGTATGCTACAGCAAACATGGCAAGAAATCGAGTACCGTCTTGAAGTGCTTCGTGCAACTAATGGTGCCCATATAGAGGTGTATTAAATGAGGCAAAAAAGAACCTTAAATATATACGTCTCATTTTGTAATAATTTTCCCTTACCTGTCTTTTTATTTGCCTTTGTAAGAAATTTTTGAAATTGTAAAGAGACTTTATGGACACCCTGTATATTCTCAGACAATTTAAGAATTCTATATCACAGAAGAAAAAAAATGTTCCCTTGATATTACACATATGGATGCCACATTGTCAAAGGGTTAAAAGCAAGGAAAAAAAGTAGGTTTATGGGAAAGTGGGGAAAAAAAAATATGTTGCAATGATTGCGAATAGTACATAAACATGGCTACTCACAGATACTGCAGATGAGGGAGCTTGAAACTCTTTGGTTGTATCGCACTAATTTTGTTTCTGTTCAATTTCAAGACTATTAAGGAGTTCGACAAATTGTCAAACGACCCAGGTTCCAAGGCTGAAATTCTATTATTACTTAGGTTTCTGGAAGAGAGAGCGGAATAAATTAAATTAATAAAGCTTAAATTACATAAACAAGCACTCCGTTTCACACACTTACAATGCATTTTATTTTTTCATAAATTAGGTCTTCTTTAAAAACTTTGTTCTTTGACTTTATCCATTCCAATCTGGTAGCGCAGGAGTCATATGTTCTGGAATAGTTACTCACTGGAGCTTATAATGGAAATCTACAGCCAAACATTTTGAGATGTTCATATGCATTTAATAAAATTGGACTTTTTAATTAATAAAAGTCTTTATGCTCAATGCCAAAAATCTATCCCTTTGATTTCAAGAACAAGGAACCCTTTACAAACAGTGCAGAAGTTGACAAAATAAGAAATGTGCATGTATAAATCAATGATCAAAGAAGCCAAAAGGGTGCACAAGCCTACGTGAGGCAGTAAAAGCTTCAAAAATATGTTTTATTCAAAACAAATGCACACGTGATCTGCAAATGCACTCTGTGGATTATATTAGAGGAAACATGCTCATCACAGTTTAAACCAGAAGACTCCTGTGCAATTTTTAAAAGAACCTTTAAAATAGAAGCAATGCTACCCTTGTGCAGACGGTTATTGGACTACAAAAATGATATGCCCCATTTTAAGACTTATGTTCTAAATCCTACTGAATTAGCCCACGGCCAGTCAACACAGGAGTCGTCTGCATGCCAGCGGGATTCATACACACCGATTAGCCACATGACCTAAACACAAGTCGAACTACTACAGAAGGGGTGGAAAAAGAATTCCTTGAGCCATCTGGGCAAAAATGACTGGGAAAATCTGAGTTTTCTGAACGATCAGTGCTTTGGTCAGACAGAAAATTGAAGCTCATCTGATTTTAAAAGCCGGCATATCGTACGCTGCCCCACCTCCCAAAATGTTTCTGAACTACAACTCCCATGATTCTCAAACCATCTGTTGCAGTCAAAGAATTCATGGAATTGTAAACCAACAACATAATTCATGATACTGTCCAGATACTATTGGGCTGCACTCAATGCAGAAAAAGTTACTGTTGGAGAGTTGTACCGTAACACATCTATAACCGTTTGTTCCCTCGAGAACAGGGACCTCCAATACTACTGCATCATCTTTGTTAAGTTATGTGTTGTCCACTTGTCTTTTGTGGCGCTAGGGAATTTGCTGATGCAAAAAACACAAAACATAGTGCAATAAACAATATAAAATACAGTATACATCCCCTGCCAGAGCAATGCTCACAGGATGAATGAAAATACAGCAAATATCAAGTAGCAATACCCTGCCTCCCTTCTCAGCCTGGGTTTCAACGAAGGGAGGCTGAGCATTGCTATTGGATATTCGCCGTATATCCATTCATCCTGTGAGCATTTGTCTAGCAGTGTGTGTATAATGTTAAATATGCTGTTTTAGCTATATTGTCCTATGAATATTGATTTATTTTTGCACGCCTCATGGAGACTTCTAATTTTTACTTCATCTACTGATAGGACAATTAGAGTATCAGGAGCCATCCAAAAGGGAGCCTCAAATAAAACCTATTTTAGTAACCCAGTAATGCTGCTGATCTCTTCCTCCTGTAACATTGGATTCTCCAATCTAGAAAAATCCAAAATGATCAAGGGCCTGGGCATTCCGGCTAACAGGTGCTTAACCTGTAATAACTGTTAAAATATTTGTTACATTGTTACAGTCGGAGTCTTGCACGTTTTTTGTACTAATTATAGAAGAAAGATACCCCCAAAAGAACTGTGTGTGGACTGCGGAGGCAGTAGATTTTATTTTCAGCCGAAAGTGTTATATACAGTTAGGTCCATATATATTTGGACACATGCACAATTTTAGTTTATCCAGCATTCACCAAAACATATTCAAGCTATAGTTCTATAATGGATATGGGCTGAAAGTGCACACTCTCAGGTTTGATTTGAGAGTATGTACATCCAAATTGGAAGAAGGGTTTAGGAATTACAGGTCTTAAGAGTAGCCACCCCCCCCCCCTTTTCAAGGGACCGAACGTAATAGGACAATTGAAAAAAAAAAAAGAAGCTGTTTCACGGCCAGGTGTGGGCTATTACTTTGTTATTTCTTCATCAATTAAGCAGGTAAAAGGTCTGGAGCTGATTCTAAGTGTGGTATTTGCATTTAGAATCTATTGCTGTGAAACTACATCATGGGTTCAAGGAGCTGTCCATGCAAGTGAAACAAGTCATTGTAATTGTAAGACTTTAAAAACAAAACAAATCCATCAGCGAGATAGCAACATTAGGAGCGGCCAAATCAACAGTTTGGTACATTCTGTGAAAGAAGAACGCACTGCTGAGCTCAGCAACATAAAAAGGCCTGGACGGCCACGGAAGACAACAGTGGATGATGATCGGAGGATCCTCTCTATGGTAAAGCAAAACCCATTCACAAACAACATCCAGACAAATGCAGGTCTCTCTCCAAGGATGTGGGTGTATCATTGTCACAGTCTACAATCAAGAGAAGACTTCAAGAGAGCAAATATAGGAGGGTTCACCATATGGTGCAAACCATACATAAGCCTGAAGAATAGAAAAGCCAGATTAGACTTTGCCAAAAACATCTAAAAAAAAAGCCAGACCAGTTCTGGAAAAGCATTCTTTGGACGGATGAAACTAAGATTAATCTGTAGCAGAATGACGTGAAGAGAAAAGTAAGGAGAAGGCTTGGAACAGCTCATAAACCAAAACACACAATATCATTGGTAAAAATATGGTAGAGACCGTGTGATAGCATGGGCATGCATGGCTTCCAGTGGCGTTTGTTGATGGGGAGACAGAAGACAGAAGCAGCCAGATTAATTCAGCAGTGTTTAGAGATGCACTGTCAGCACAGATTCATCCACATGCAGTAAAGTTGATTGTTCATCTGTACTGTAAAGCGCCAAAGATCCAAAAACACACTGTAAAAGCAACCCAGGAGTTTTTGAAGGAAAAGAAATGGAATATTCTGCAATGGCTGAGTCAATCACCTGCTCTCAACCCAATTGAGCATGCATTTCACTTGAAGGCAAAACTAAAGGCAGAAAGAACAACTGAAGACAGCTGCAGTTAGAGCCTGGCAAAGCATCAGAAAGAAGGAAACCAAGTCTTTGGTAATGTCCATGGGTTTCAGACTTCAGGTAGTCATTTCCAGTAAAGGATTCTTAACAAAATAAAAATGAACATTTTATTTATGATTATATTAATTTGTCCAATTACATTTGAGCCCCTAGAAATGGGGGGACTGTGTATAAAAACGGTTGCGGTTCCTAAAATCTGTACTTTATATTTATGTTCAACCCCTTGAATTAAAGCTGAAAGTCTGCACTTCACATTCATTGGAATTGTTTTGTTTTATTCTGCTGGCATACAGAGCAAAAGGTATGAAAATTGTGTCCGAGTCCAAATATATATGGACCCAACTGTATATCTCATTTCCATTAATGAGACTGCGTCACTTACAATCATAACTTTATCCAGAAGTCAATTCATGGAAACACTGCATTTCCTATTGTTTTTGCAATAACATTAAATTATGAGTATTATGGCCATTTATTTGTTATACAAAAGGAAAAGTGTACTCACAAGTATTTAAGAGGCATCCTTGGGAAACATGCACTTTTTATTTCTGTGAGGAGATTCGAGCTCAGGTCCAGAGATTCCAGTGACAGATACTGCTGAAGCAAGTCCACGTGTAATTCACCGATTTTGTTATGTACTCTGATTATCAAAAAGAAATAAGAATAAATTGGCAGAAAAAAAGCGCTACAAAACGTAACACCGAGATGTTGAAAAGTACCCTGTGGTGATGACACCATCTAAAGTACATTAACGGCCTTTAGTATGATGTTTAAAAATGCCTTAATTTCTGGGATATAAAATATATAATAAAGCGTGAAATACACAAGATTTAAATAATTTATTAAGACAGACAAATCAATAGTATGTATATCGGCATGTACCCAGCACTCACTATTAAGCAATGTACAGATAAAAATGTGTAGCCACATAAATCTACTTACAGAGATAGGGCAGTTATGTTAGACGTTGGCTCGCCTAGATGAGGAATTGCCGTTAGCTCGTTGTAATTCATTTTTCTGGGAAATACACAAATTGGCATAAATAAATTTATATACTGTATAGACAGAATATTTTAGCATGTTTCATCCAAATGGAATACATTTGAAATGTTGATTCAAACAAAAAAATAAAAATCTATATAGCAAACCACTTGTTTGAATGACTCACAGCTCAGACACCTATCTTTGCAACCATTAGTAACTCAATTTGATGCAAAGTTGAATAAGCTTCACAAAAACAGAAAAATGTGGATGTCCAGAGGAAAAAAAAAAAAAAAAAAAAAAAATTCCTGTAGACATCTTCCAACATTTCGGCCCTCTCGAAGCCTTTCTCAAGGGACCTTGAGAAAGGTTCCGAGAGGGCTGAAACGTCAGAAGATGTCTACAGGAATTTTTAATGATTTTTCAATAAAGCATCGCTTTTCACTTATTGTCAAAGTCCCTGATTGCATCCATCCTGGTCTGGTGAGATATATATTTTGTAAGGAAAGCGTGCACTCAAGGAGTCTTATAACTATATATTTTAATTGTGGTAATGAATATAAAAGGAAAAACAGTGGCACCGTCGCTGGCCAAACTAAAGCAGCACATAATTAATAGGAAAAAAAAAAAAGAAATCAGTAAAAGGCAGCCTGGAGCGGAAGGCAAAATAATTTTATTCTTTTTGGAGGGGAGGGGGGGGGAAACGTTAATTTATTGTGCATATTTGAAAAAACAAAGCCAAGTAACTAAATAAATAAAATGCAAGACTTACACTTCTTGAAGAGAGTACAGTTCTGGCACCAGGCTGCTGTTGGAAATAGTTAACCAATTGTGGCTGATCTCCCTAAAGGCAAGAAGGAAAGAAAACGTCAGATCACTTACTTGGACCACAGTGCAGCCTTCCACTCAATATAAGTATCGGCCAAAATGATTTCATTATTCGTCATCTTATTACCTCCAATTTGCCAGCAGTTTGCTTACAAGTACATTCCAGTCAAAGTAGACTTTAATAAGTGATCCTATGTCCAGCGGCACAAGTACACAAAACAATAGAAACTCTGCACAGTTAATCTGTTTGGCTTGAGCATTTGTCCTCCAATAATGGAGTCGGATCCATATAAGCTTAGGTTTTCTAAAGATTTACCTTTATACTGAACATATTAAAACAGCATTTTCTTAGATATTTTCTGTCCATTACATTTCCCACAACTCAGAAATCCTTTCTTGCCCACATTCACGTGTGTTATGTGTATGTTGATCCTGAAGAAAGTTAGGTTTATAACTGAAATGTAAAAACGTTGCCTTCATTGTGGTACACAAACTGGGGGAGGTGTGGCATTAGATACTACCTCCACCGATTTTTAGCTTAAAGAGTCACACTCTCAGCCAATCAAATCCTTCTGAATCAAGAAGCATTGGTAGGGCAGCAATGCACAGTGCTGTTTATTGCCGTCTGCAACCAAGGAAGCTCTCCAATGTGAACTAAACAGCGTGAGAATTCTGGCTGGAGAAGGCATTCTATTTTTGAATTCTGTCACAGTCTGCAGGGACATCTAATTTTTTGGGGGGGGGGCTCACAATTGAGTTTTAAAATAAAAGGTCATAAAATGTGCTCTGATCTCCATCTAAGTCACAACAATTTGAAAAACACAGTCTGCTTAAAATAATACATCACAAACATATGTTTTCATGTGTTTATTGAACAGAAAATGTAAACATTCACAGTGCAGGGTGGAAAAAGTATGTGAACCTTTGGACTTAACTGGTTGACCCTCCTTTGGCAGCAATAACATCAACCAAACGTTTACTGTAGTTGCAGATCAGACCTACACAACAATCTGGAGTAATTTTGGACCACTCCTCTTCACAAAACTGTTTCAGTGTACCAATATTCTTGGGATGTCTGGTGTGAATCGCTCTCTTAAGGCCATGCCACAGCATTTCAATCGGGTTGAGGTCAGGACTGTGACTGGGCACTCCAGAAGGCATATTTTGTTTTGTTGAAGCCATTCTTTTGTTGAATTACTTGTATGCTTTGGGTCATTGTCCTGTTGCATCACCCATCCCCTGCGAAGCTTCAGTTGGTGGACAGATGGTCTTACGTTTTCCTGCAAGATGTCTTGATAAACTCTGGAATTCATTTTTCCATCAATGACAACAATCCGTAAAGGCCATGAGGCAGCAAAGCAGCCCCAAACCATGATGCTCCCTCCGCCATGTTTTACAGTGGGGATGAGGTTTTGATGTTGGTGTGCTGTGCCTTTTTTTCTCCACACATAGTGTTGTGTGTTTTTTTCCTAACAACTCAATTTTGGTTTCATCTACCCACAGAATATTTTGCCAGTAGTGCTGTGGAACATCCAGGTGCTCTTTTGCAAACTTCAAACGTGCTGCAATATTCTTTTTGGACAGCAATGGCTTCCTCCGTGATGTCCTCCCATGTACTCCATTCTTGTTTAATGTTTTCCCTTATTGTAGATGTGTCAACAAAAATGTTAGCATGTGCCAGAGATTTCTGTAAGTCTTTAGCTGACACTCTAGGATTCTTCTTTACCTCATTAAGCATTCTGCGCTGTGCTCTTGCAGTCATCTTTACAGGACGACCACACCTAGGGAGAGTAGCAACAGTGCTAAACTTTCTCCATTTGTAGACCGTCTGTCTTACTGTGGACACATGAACATCAAGGCTTTTGGAGATACTTTTGTAACCCTTTCCAGCTTCATGCAAGTCAACAATTCTTGATCGTAGGTCTTCTGAGAGCTCTTTTCTGCGAGGCATGGTTCACATCAGGCAGTGCTTCTTGAAACCAGTAAACCCAAAACTGGTGTGTGTTTTTAAAGGGCAGGACAGCTTTCAGCAACACATCCAATAATATCACACTGATTGGACTCAAGGTTAGCTCACTTCTGGCTCCAATTAGCTCTTGGAGAAGTCATTAGGCTAGGGGTTCATATACTTTTTCCACCGTGCACTGTGAATGTTTACATGTTATGTTCAATAAACACATGAAAACATATGTTTGTGTTGTATTATTTTAAGCAGACTGTGTTTTTCAAATTGTTGTGACTTAGATGAAGATCAGAGCACATTTTATGACCAATTCATGCAAAACTCCACGTAATCCCAAAGGGTTCACATACTTTGTCTTGCAACTGTATACAACACACACACATATACATATACACATATATATATATATATATATAGCAGGTAACGTTGTAAAATACTATTATCTTCCCAATATCACTGCTTAATAAAAGATCTCACATCCAAAGAATATGTGGGGAGTGACAATGTGAAGAAGAAACAAACAAGGTGGTTCATTATTTATTCCAAAAGTTGACACTTGTCATGTGTTGGCCCGCATTTTAAATTTAACACCAATGAATAACACACACACTCCTAGGTGTGTGTAGGTGTGTGTGTGTTTATTTCTGCAGAATAGCAGCAAGCACATGAACAGCATGAGAAAACGGACATCCCATATAAATGTCGTACTGTGAGGCCATAGGTGTCTGCTACAAGAGCAAAATCAAAGATCTATACAAGTAAGTCAACCTGCAAATCTTAGTGGGAATGGTGAGGTAAATAAGACTTGCAAACATTAGCACATGTATATTTTC
Organism: Leptobrachium leishanense; assembly: GCA_009667805.1. Classification (NCBI taxonomy): domain Eukaryota; kingdom Metazoa; phylum Chordata; class Amphibia; order Anura; family Megophryidae; genus Leptobrachium; species Leptobrachium leishanense. The sequence goes on from CM019064.1 coordinate 131,033,404, forward strand.
CAGTAGATGGCATTGCTTCTACAAATACATGTTTAGTGTCTGGGTTTCTGGATCAGACTCTTCCTAATTTGTGAATGTCAATATTTGTTCACATGTGTCACATTAACATTTCTAGATTAAACTGACACCAAAACATAACGCTTTGAAAAACTACCATTTGCATCACTGAGCTGTAAATATTTCAGGAGCAAAAAAATAATAATTCAGGAATATGAGGTCATGCAAATGGTTTATGGATCGGGGGTGATATCATCCGATTCCCCGGTGAGATTTTCTCCTAATGAAATATTAACACCGTCAAATTCACCATTCCCATTTAATCCCAGAGGGATCGGCTCGCTTATCGATCGACTAATCTGCATGGCCACGTTTTCAAAATCCAAACAGAAATAATGTTAACTGGAAAGTGACAAAATGTTATTGCAAACACTACAAAAACTGAAATCAAGCTGCAAGAAGGCTTCCAAGTACAATAAAAAGTAGAGATCCAGCAATACCATTATTTTATGACCAAGTACTGATACCTTAATGTCATGTGACCTCTTTACATTAATTAAGGATTTTGCTGAAAGCCTGTCCAATTTATGTTAATATTGAAATGTTTGGCCAGACATCCCATTTACCCATTGCACAGCCTGCACACACCGAAGATATATATACACTAGGGTTGCACCGATACTAGTATCGATATCGGTGCCGATACCGGGTACTGCAGGAGTACTTGGTACTCGTGCAGTACCCCCGATATTTTTTTCCGATACCGGAAGCCGGCATTGAGCCGGCTTGCCGGCATCCGAGGGGCTGCGGCGGCTGTCCGAATGCTCTATCGGCATTCGGACAGCCGCCCCTGGAGCTGCTCTCTGCATTGTTTATACTTACCTTCCTGGGAGCCGCCGGGAAAGTCTTTGCATGCGCGCGCTCTCCTTGGAAGGTCCCCAGCCACGACCATGTGATTGCGGCTGGGGTCCTTCCAACGAGCGCACGCGCGGAAACTTTCCCGGCATCGCTCAGGAAGGCAAGTATAAACAAAGTGAGGAGAGCAGCTGCAGGGCCTGTCCGAATGCCGATAGAGCATTCGGACAGGCCCTGCAGCTGCTCTCCGCGCATACTTACCTTCCTGAGCGACGCCGGGAAAGTTTCCGCGCGTGCGCTCGTTGGAAGGACCCCAGCCGCGATCACATGGTCCCACGTGGTCGCGGCTGGGGACCTTCCAAGGACCACGCGGGCACGAAGACTTTCCCGGCGTCGCTAAAGGAAGGTAAGTATGAGCGGAGGGGGGCAAAACCACGAGCTGGGGGGCATATCTATGAGACCTGGGGGCTTTATAGGAGGTCTGTTCTTATTGGAAAGCGTCACGTGACATAAAATAAAAGTATCGGTACTTGGTATCGGTGAGTACTTGAACAAAAGTATCGGTACTCGTGCTTAAAAAAGTGGTATCGGTGCAACACACACACACACGTCTGCCAGGTCCCTCCAGGGAGTGACCACCGGCTTGTGAAGGTTGGAATGCGGCCTCCAGATGTACTCTCCCAAGATCATGGCTAGAGGCCACATTACAACCTTCACATGCCGGCGGCCGCTTGCTGGAAGCGGCCAGCTGGAAGGGCCTGGTAGAAAGCTGTTCGTGCATTCTGCGAGTCACCCCAGCCCTGCAGATACTGATTGGCAAGTCAGGCCCAGTGCTGGCTTCGGTAGAGGTATCGGGGGCATTTGCATGAGTACAAGTATTCGTGCAAATGTCGGTATCGGCACCGATACAAGTATCAGTATATACCAAATGAAAAGTGATGTTTTACTGCAAAGAACAAATCATTTAAACCAAATTTTCTACATAACAAGGAGTATAAACATGAAAAAAAAAGTAAAGTAGCAGAAGATGCTGAACGTGGTCACTTGTCTACAATTCATGTATCAAACCTATGCACATCTTTTCCAGTCTGGAAAGATTTGTGGGACACCATAGCAGAGGCGGGGGGTTAGAGTTTGAGAACCCTGATATAAGGATGATGTAGGTACATACCATCAGCATGACCTCGCATCCCTGGTCTCATTGCTACTTTAGAGAAAATCCCTTGCTCTTGTTAAAAATGAGATATCGATCGACAGACCTGTGTGAAACCATGATGTAATCAATTGATCAAAGTGAGGTCATCGAATCCTCCTAATGGGGGAGGGGACCTAGCGTTCAGAAAATTTCTGTTCGGTTTGTGCGTCAACTGAACTGATGAAACAAACATGATAAAGAACCGGCTGTAGAAAAGATTGTGACAAGGTCGCGTCAAACACAAGCAAAATAGATTTTAATAAACAAAAGGTTTGAAGCAGGACTGATGTGGTTCATATTAAGAGAGACTGATGTGTGAGGTCTCTGCATACCATCTGCACTAAAAGCAAATTAAAAGAAATATCGCGTCAGAGAGCCACAACTGCAACCAATACATAAAAGGGATGGGGTGCACATATGTGGAAGTATCCATTACTATTCAGTCTTGCGCTTAGGGGTCATGTGCTGTGGGTTGTGTTATTTTTTCTTAAGCCTTTCACAACTCAGTTGGGAATGAAGAAATAAGAGACTGAGTATTTTTATTATATTCACAAAAAAAAAACAATCACATGGTTTTTTGCTCTATGATCCTTGTAAATTACATTCTGCTTTAAAACCGCCGCTCCATTAGAAAGCTTCAAAATTAGCATAAGGCCACCGAAAGCACACTTGCAATACGTAAATGGCCACTACCTCTTACATAAACTGTATCTAGATTACTGGTGCATTACAAACAAAACCACATGCTGCTGCTTTTTTCTTTGCGTTAATTGTATTAAAGAAAAAAGAAAAGTTAGGTTTGTGTCTCCCGTTTACATTTGGTGGATTTTGCCCATGATGCAACATATACAAACATCTGTGCAAAGGTTTTACTTCACTGCTGTGGTTTATTTTCTACAGAATTGAACAGTCAATGAGGTGGGAATGTTTAGATAAGGCTGCAGGGTCTATTGTGTTCTCAAGGCTACCTGAGATAAGAAATGGCAGCTGAATGAGATATGCCAGTAGTTTAAAAGGCTTCTAATCTACCCCCTGGTGATGTCCTTTGAATACACCCCACACAATACAATGATTTGAGTCAGTGATTGACCCATAGACTCCATGCTATGGCGAATTCGACACAGTGAGACCCAAGTGATGGAAAGATACTGTGAGGGGAGGAGCAGTTCTCAGCACTTAACATCGCATAATGGATGCACCAAGCGACAAATATAGAGCAAAATATATTTTAGCTAAACAAGAGAAAAACAAAGTACCGAGATATCAGCAACACAAAATAAGTCATTTTTTTGGTGGTACGGTCCATCAATATCGCTCCTCCCTTAAAAGCTGGCTCTACTGATGTCACCCAAAGGGCAAGCATTGCAGCTCTGATTGTACCTCAGACTGCCATTGTACCTCAATGCAATTGCTAAGACATCCTCTCGGAAAATATGCTAGGTATGCCTTAAAAATGGACACCACAAGGCATGCGCCTTGTAAAGGTTTCAGGCTGGGATCACACCTGAGCGTATCTCATATGCGCGTTTTTTGTCGGGCGTTTTATGAGCGTTTTTGACAATTAGAAACGCGCGTCGTACGCGCGTTTTTTGAAGTCTATGGCTGCAAACGCGCTGTAATACGCCCCAAAGAAGCTCCTGTACTACTTTGGGTGTAAGGCGTTTTACAGCGCGTTCCTACACGCTGTAAAACGCCCAGGTGTGAACCATACCCATAGGAAATAATGGGATTTCAGTGTTTGAGCGTTTTACAGTGCGTAGGAACGCGCTGTAAAACGCCCAGGTGTGAACCAGGCCTCAGTGCAGATAGGTCCTCTTTCTCTGCCTACCTGACCACAAGGTCTTGAACCTCTAGATACAACTCTATTCAATTACTTCTGGGCTTTAAAGATTGAAACATTCTTTCCCTTTCCTGTTTGGAAAATATTTTGTGGTGGGCCTACCTAGCACGTAAGTTCCCATAGATCCCTCATGTTACCCAACTTGTACCGGCTGGGTGGAGTAGAGGCAACATCACTGCTCTGCGTGGAGAGAGCCTGTGGAGACATGGGTTCGATCCCCAAGAGCACCTCTCCAGTAAGTGTCCTTGGGCAAGACCCCTAACGGTACATACTCGCCACCCAGGACATACTTGAAAGCGAGAGAAATCTCAATGTATCCTTCCTGGTATAAAATCCTGTCTCCAAAAAAAAAAAAAAAAACTCTGCCCAAAAACACTGATCCTAGCAAGTTATCCAACTTTGCCCAAAGCACCGATCCCAGCAGCTTACCCAACTCTGCCCAAAGCACCGATCCCAGCAGGTTACCCAACTCTGCCCAAAGCACCGATCCCAGCAAGTTATCCAACTCTGCCCAAAGCACCGATCCCAGCAAGCGATTAAAGCACCGATCCTAGCAAGTTACCCAACACTGCCCAAAACACTTTTGCATATGCTGCAACTGAAGTTTCAGAAAATGCAAAATGACTTTTCTTATATTTATTATTTCCCCACACTTTACCTTCTTCTACAATCTTAATGTGCTAAAAATGGGTGTCATTTCCAACTTGGATGTCCCTTTAAAAAGGATATTCTAGTAGGCTTTGATTGAAAATATGCCCCAAACAATACAAGAAAAAATATAAAAGGAAAATCATTGATAAGGGTTGCCAAATGACATTATTCTCCCTCATATTTGCAATTTGGTTTTCTTTGGTTTCTCTCCTCTTCCTGCTGAGAGGAAGAAAAAAAAATACACACAAAACCAAACAGTACATGACGGCTTCAAACTAAGGCTAGGGTCAGACGAAAGCAGTTTTAACGTGCGTTTAGACGCACGAAATCACGGCCGTGCTAGCAGCAAATGACGTCCAATGCCGGGGAACACACGAAGTACGGCCGCACGAAAGTCCGTCCGCGCAACGCAAGTGGTAAACGAACGCATTTTTTCTAGAACGTCAAACCGCTAGTACGGACGTACAGAGTGCGCTGCGTCCGCTAGAGGCGTGTGTGCGTGATTGGGAGACGTCAGACGCTGCTAATGTCCGGCTAACATAACGTCCAGACGCAAAAAGTGTTTTATTGATGATCTGTACAAACTCACGGACGAAAAGGCGCATCGTATGACCGCTATCGCGTATTCCGTGAAAAAATGCATCCATTCGTTCGAACGCACTTTTTCACAGACAACGCGAAAAATGCGTTAGTCTGACCCTAGCCTAAGTGATGAAGCAGTTACTGTTTAGGATTAAAAAGTAGCTGCTTTGCATCTAGTTGAAAACATTGAACAAATAAAACATTCATCTCAGGAGGACCTGAGGGCCCTGGTAAGAAAAGCGTTCCCTCAACTGAAATCGCAAGCATTAAGGAAAACCATCCATATGCAGCTTAATGAAAAGCCACGGAAAGGTAAACAATACCTTATTGTGCGTCGGTGATAGAGAGACTTTATTCTTGAGAGAAAGGCTCTCGTTACAGTCCAAAGCTTCTGGCAGACACCCGCCAGTCAAACAACCCCCTCCTACCGAAAGAGATACCTGAAAGGCCCCTCAGAGTGCGCTTATTATGGATTAAGTGAAACCAGATGTCTCTGAGCCACGTATGTAACCGTGATTTAAATACAGCACAGGCACTGTGAGTCTCTTTACAGGAAGAGGACGGGCAAAGTCAATCTGAAAATCAGTTCCAATCAGCTCCCTGGAGCACCATGAGTGATTGTGGTGGTGACGGACTTGTAACGTGTTCTTTGACTCAGCTGCCGGCGCTCGGCGAGTGGGGAATGGTGGACAAATACTTTCAAAAAGAGAGTGATTTGACAGCAATGTGCTTCAAAGAACTGAGATTGGTTTACAACATTGTGTAACCAGAGACAAGGTAGCCTTCTTTGTGCTTATTCTACCTTTCTCCCCCAACCTCCAAAAGTAGTTGATTGTTCTGTAAGGACAGAAATAAAACAAGGGGCACGCTTCACTAAACCCCCTGATATTTGAAATCATCGTCTCGCGCAAACATGTAATGATCCTGAATCCTGCTGTAAAGACACCAGGAAACTGTTTGTTCTAAATGTCCTTCCATTTTTTGCCAAAGGAAGCCGACTAAACACCTCTCGTTGATCGGAAGACGAGAGGTGAGCATTAATAAAAGAACTTAAATGTTTCCACACTTGCACAGTCACTTCACATCAGGGTTTGGGAGTCACTACATTTTTTTTGCGCCTCACATTTGAATAAAAGGTGACTTTGGAATTGTTCGTTATTACCCAACTTCCAGTGTATTTGTGTTTCCTATACAAAGTACAGGAAGGGTACACGTACAGTAAGACTGGCATCAGATGTGTGCACTATGTGCGCCCATACTGACCTGCCTTCTGGCATCCGTCGCAGCATTGAGAGGCTGCAACGAGGCCAGTCACACGCTGTTGCGCACGCTGTTGCGCACGCAACAGCGGCAGTGCTGCATCCGTGTAGCAGCCCTCTCCCTCAAAGCGCTAGGACGCGCATTGACGGAGCTGCAAAGCTGGATTCTCCATAGGAGGGTCGAGCCTCGCAGCACTGAGCGCACTAAATGCGCTCAGCGAGGTGGCCAAACGGGCGTCGAGCGGAAGGAACGTCCACTCTCACGGGCGTTCCTTCTGCTCTTCAAATAAGCTCGTCTGACGCCAGCCTAAGTGGTCATACCAGCCGTGACTTGGAAATGCAGCGGAATTATCAAAGGGTTAAATTAGCTAACGTGGTCAGGGTGTGTAGAGTGTCCCTTTAACATTTGCTACTAGGTTCAGTGAGGCACTTGGCTGCTGACAATGTGAGATTAACCCTTCACGCTGTTCAGACATTGAATGCTATCCTGAAAAAAGATGTGTGCTTTAACCCCTTCGCAGCTGAGCCATTTTTCAGCTGTCTGTAAGATATTCACGCCTATTACACATAGAGGTTTTTTTCCCCCGCAGACCTTCCCCTTTATATAAAAATAGCTTTAGTTTGATCAGTTTTGAAATATGATAAAATGACATTCTGATATAGGCCAAAAAAAAAAAAAAAAAAGGAAATCTGAGGATCATTTTGACTGTGTGCATCCTAAAAAGCAGCATAGGAGTCCTTGTTCACTAAATATTTTATACAGTCTATGATTCCACAATTAGCATCACTTCATCGGCACAGGAGAAAAAAAAATAAAAAATCCTATGCCCATCTTTGTTTCAAAAATATAAATTTATATTTTGAAGCTAGACCGGTGTCACATTTTATACATTTGTACCATCTCACACATTATACAGAAAAGAGGCCGGGATAAAAGGTAATATTAAGGCTAAGGTCAGACGAAAGCATTTTTAACGTGCGTTTAACTGCACAAAATCACGGCCGTGCTAGCAGCAAATGACGTTCAATGCCGGGTAACATACGAAGAACGGCCACACGAAAGTTCGTCCGCGCAACGCAAGTGGCAAACGAACGCATTTTTTCTAGAACGTCAAACCGCTACTGACGTACAGAGTGCGCTGCGTCCGCATAGCAGCGTGTTTGGGAGACGTCAGACGCTGCACACGTCCAGCCAACATAACGTCCAGACGCAAAAAGGGTTTTATTGATGATCCGTACAAAATCACGGACGAAAAAGCGCATCGTATGACCGCTATCGCGTATTCCGTGAAAAAATACGTCCATTCGGTCGAACGCACTTTTTCACGGACAACGCGAAAAATGCGTTAGTCTGACCCTAGCCTTAACCCTTTCGCTGCTGAGGCATTTCACGCCTCTGTGCTGAGCTCATTTTTACCTGTTTCGCTCATCATGTTTAAACGTGTTTTGAAGCCTTATTTTAGTATATGACCCAGACATATTATAGATCGTTCTTTCCGGCAAACTCAGAATATATCATTATTATATGTATACGTCATGCCCTGTCTGTATATTATAACAAAAAATGCAATAAAATTAGAATTTTCAATAATTCACAACGTGTAAAGTGTTTTTTTCACATTTTAACATGCGAGCAATTGCGGTTATATTTTGTATGGGGTGCGCTTGTTAAAAAAATTTGAAATGGGGTCTCGTTTTTTGGTGGAAAATTACCCGATTTTTAACAAACGCACCTCAAACAAAAATCGTTAGTGCAGCATCATTGCCCACATTATAATTGGAACGGGAACAATATTGCTGCATTAACAAAACAAAAAAACAACTTTTTTTAAAAAATATTTAAAAAAAAAAAAAAAAAATTTTTTACATGGTCATGTTTAGTATCGTTGGAAAGGCCATGCTCTAGCCGATCCAACGATATCAAACATTAACCCCCTCTAAAAATTAAAAATGGGGGACTTGTTACATTTTTTTTGGGGGAAAATTACACGATTTTTAAAAAACGCACCCCATACAAAAATCGTTAATGCAGCATCATTGTACACATTATAATTGAATTGGGAACAATATTGCTGCATTAATGAAACATAACAATATTTATTTTTTTATTTTTTTTTATTTTAATTTATATTTTTTAAATTTTTTTTTCTTAACATTTAACATCGTCATGTTTGGTATTGGTAGAAAGGCCATGCTCTGGGTGATACAACGATATCAAACATTAACCCCTAGCTGCCACGGATCAGGAAATAGGGGGTTCATTGGAACCCCCTATCTCCACCATTGCTGGCAGCTAGGGGTTAACCTCAGGACTGGCGTCATCATGATATGCACGATGACGCCAGTCATCACGGGGGAGTTCCCGGAGGCTTGGCCGACATCCAAGATGTCGGCCAGCTCCGGGAGAGGATCAGGATCCGGCGCTTTTCGGCGCCGAATCGTGATCCGGCTCCCCAGGGGTTAATGTCAGCCACCGTTTGGAAGGGCAGGCTGTGCCCTTCCAAACGGTGCCTGCCTTAACCTTCTGGCCCGCGGCGATCTGGAGGGAGAGGTCCAAAGGACCTCCCCCCCCTCCCTTTCAGGCACCTCCTCCGCACTTGCGGGGGGGGGCCTGAATTAGATGTCATTGCGCCGCCGTGATGACATCTAATGGCCCCGCCAGGGTCCCGGAGTGCCGGGCTGACATCCAAGATGTCAGCCCGCACCAGGGGGGCCAGCAATCGGCCAGAATCCCGGCCGATTGCTGCCTCCTGTGCTAGGACGCGCTCAGCGCGTTTATAGCACAGGAGGTGCACTTGGCAGGACGCGCTGAGCACGTTCTTAGCAGCCAAGTGGTTAAAACACACTCAATGTTTTTATAACAAGAGTAAAAAAAAATCTTATTTCCCTGAGGTGTAACAGGTGTCATTTTGCTCTCGTACGGGCGCACAAAGAACTGTCTAAACTAATTCAGAAGAGTAAGGTCGGGTGCACACTAGCGGTTTCTTCTGCGCACTAGCGTGCGTTATATAGGACGCACTTTATGACAGAAGAGATTGGTAGACGCCAGACAATGCGTTTTGACGCACGTCGTAAAAACTGAATTTGAGTTGAATGAGAAAAAGAAAAGCTGGGCTTTTGACATTTGACGTTCCGCACACAGCCAACGTTGTTGCGTCAATCCTAGCGCAAAAGTCTTCAGCGCACGTTATGCGTTGCGCACGTACTACGTGTGTTCTTCTCTATCCGCGTAATTATATGCTACAACGCACGTCATTAAAAGCGTCATAACACACGCTAGTGCGCAGAAGATAACGCTAGTGTGCACCAAGCCTAAATATTAACAAAAAAAAAGACTGTGCACCACTCTCACCATAGGTTTCCCAAAAACCTGTCCTCGGGACCCTCAACCAGGTCAGATTTTGCAGATCACCTTGGAGAAATGCGGACTGAATCCTGAAATCGCTGAGCAGCAAATCATATCACCTGTGCTGTGCTCCAGCTATCTGGCAAACCTGGGTTGTTATAGGGTCCCGAGGACAGGTTTGGGAAACACTGTCCTAGATAGACAATATTGTGTCCGTTTCTATTTATAAACTCCCTCAGTTCTAACATTAATTTTGAAAACTGCAATTTATTTATCCCATATATAAAGTCATCTCTGAAATCAAACAAAATCTCTATGAAATTCATTTGGCGGCTACAGACTGATGTTCACTATCACCCTGATTGTCACTTGACAGCTATACAGAAATGAAACGCCTTATTTGATTGGTGGGAAAAGCTTTTTCAAATAAGTGATCATGTGAGCCAGTGGTGTATTTAGGTTTTGTGCTGCCCTAGGCCTGACTAAACTCGTGTACCCCTAATTTAAATTTGACGCACCCCTTCCTGTCAAGGGCACACCTCTTCCTGGTTAATCCCCACCCTTCCTCTTTAAGCTCCACCTTTTCCTCTTAGAGCTCCGCCTTTTCCTCTCTTTATATTAAAAGTGGATACCAAGTGCCTACTTGTATATTTTGTATACCATTTCAAATGTATCTATTGAGATAAAGAAAATTATGAAACGTTTAAATTCAAGTATTTTTACAAAGAACAGCCACGCATGTCAAGTAAACGGGATCACAGCCGCTCTAATTGGTGGAACAATAAAATCCACAGAAACGTGCACTGCATATGAGCGTATCACAGAGCTGCATAGCAATAAAACCCACAGAAATGGGCACTGTGTATGAGCATATCAGAGCTGCAAAGCAATAAAACCCACAGAAATGTGCAGTGTGTATGAGCGTATCCCAGAGCTCCAGGGCAATAAAACTCACAGTAATATGCAGTGTGTATCACAGAATCCACAGCAATAAAACTCCCAGCAATGCAATGTGCGGTGTGTTTGAGTGCATCAGAATCCACTGCAATAAAACTCCCAGCAATGCAATGTGTGGTGTGTGTCAGCGTATCAGAATCCACAGCAATAAAACTCCCAGCAATGCAATGTGCGGTGTGTATGAGTGCATCAGAATCCACTGCAATAAAACTCCCAGCAATGCAATGTGTGGTGTGTATGAGTGCATCAGAATCCACTGCAATAAAACTCCCAGCAAACCAAGCAAGTGTATATGAGCACACAGCAATTATTTATTCTACATTTACCTGCCTCTGTCCGTGGTAGGGCTGTGTGCAGAGTCAGCAGGGACTGTGTACAGACTCAGCAGGAGGTCCCTCCAGGCCACGTTAGGATCACGGCTGTGCCTGTGCGTGGAGCCATCTTGTCAGCAGTGGGGTGCCACTGCCAGAGGGTGCACCGTGGCTTTGATTCCCTTCCCGGTGGGTGTTCAGTCCAGAATAGAGTGACAGTCCATGTTAACGAAAGGGCGGGCAGCTGCGTGCATGCGTGTCACGTGGTTCAGCCAGTCAGGTGGTACTGAGACTCAGTACCACCTGACTGGCCGGACCGAGTGTGACCTGCACGCAAGCAGCCTCACCAGGAGCCAGGCAGCTCAATGACAAATTTCTATCACTGCAGTGCTGGTTAAGGAAAGGTCCACTTTAAACAGCAGTAAGCAGACAGGGCTTCATATTCTGCTGAAACCCCCCCCCCTTTACTGTCATCTTCTCTCTCTGGACACAAATCAAATCCCCCTCCCCTCTCCTAGAGCTGCTGCGAGGCAGGGGAGGAGCTATGGAGGGAGGAGAGGGGGATTTTTATTCTATTCGATTTTATTCCGTATGCAAACGCCATGCTCCGCTGCTCGTTGTTTGAGAACACAGCTCAAAGCTGACACACAGTGACAGTGGCACCTCCTAGTACCCCCTAATGACACCCCAATAATCACTGGTACCTGGGGCGGCCCGCCCTCCGCCACTCCTCTAAGTACACCACTGCTCTGGTGATATGCTCACACACAAGTTTGGCGAACTGCCAGCAAGTACGGTGCTGTTTGAAGGCAGTGCAAATCCCCATAGAGAAGTAATGGTTAATCTATTCAGAGAACACCAAACAGCAAAGAAATGTCAGTGAAATGCCCTGATGTTCGGTGGTTTCAATCAGCAGGTTTATTCAGGCGAACCCCATAGGTTTCAATGTTAAAAATATTCCCGTTTTTTATGCAATATCTAATAAACCATTTATTATTTTAATCTGCAGTAAAAAGTCTTTATTTATTTATTGATTTTTCAGAATTTTTTGGGCTAAATTCCCCCCCCTTTTTTTTAATAGCGGTTCTCCTTTTTCTGTAACAGAACTTTTTATCAATCATAGGATCTTATATGTAAATTCCAGACATTTTCGTTCAGTAGTTCTTTTGAAAACAGCAGGCCATGGGTTTGCGGTGGCAGCATACAGCGGCCGACTCCATGCACTTTGGGGACCCTGCAGTGAATGGTGAATTCACTGGGAAATTTTATTCCCCGAAGTGCAGGGAACTACAGAACACCAAAATGTTGGCGTCATTTCGGTGCTCTGTGAGTAACCCAATTAGTGGTGAGGTTTTTTAGTTGCCCCCTGGAAAGTGAAAACCTAGGCCTTGTTGCCTACCCAGGACATACTTGAAAATTAGTGACATCTCAATGTCTCCTTCCTGGTCAAATAGTTTGCAAAAGTAAAAAAAAAAAAAAAAAAATTTTTTTTTTTTTTTTTTTTTAGGGGTGGGGCCACCCAGCGGGCCGCCGCCCCCTGGAAAGTGCCGCCCTAGGCCTGGGCCTTGTTGGCCTAGGCCAAAATACACCAGTGATGTGAGCTATTTCTATAAGGAGGGTGTGATATGCGCCCCTTTATATTACCTAGAATACCATTATAGTTCTAACTTTACAAGTTACTGGTCATTGCTATGAAAATTGTCTAGGGACACTTGCTTAAAAGGGCAGGATAAATGCTTTTTATGTATTATGGGAGGCTGCCGAGGGGATACGCACCCACAAATCTGTATTAGAGTTATATATACGTGGTGCTATTAGAAGAATATCACGGTTCTTGCTGAGATTGCTTGAAAGTCAGTGTAACCCCCCCCCCCTATTAGTAAGAGGTAGTTCTCTTTTCCAAAAAAGGGGTTCCAAAAGATCCAGAGTGTCCTGTGAGGAGGATAGGATTGCTAAACGTCATCAACTCACTTAAAAACCCCTGAAGAACTCCAAGGTTATCATCATTACTATGGTAATTGTCTGCATATTAGAGAGCGATGTGACCCCTCGTACAAAAGTCTGAAATCTCTTCTAGCAAATGAGGGGTCTCGATCCCCTCTAAATACAGCAGAGTATGAGATATAAGATATATAATTGCACTTCACAGCAAAATAAAATATTCTCTGCCATCGATAGGGAACAAACCACTTAAGGCGATCACCTGCTTTTTAGGGGGGCAAGTGACCCCTGATTTTAAAGGGTGAGTTTCAGGACTTTTCATTTTGCAGTGTGTTTTCTCAGTAAGTTATTCTGAAAGGAAGACAGGGGCTGAGATTCTGCCCTGCTAAGTACAAGATAAACAGTTGATTAACTCTTCATGTAAGGTTTATTTTCAATTCTATAAAATCTGCTGCTTCCATATTAACATGTGACATATCAAAATTATTATTAAGCGCCAAAACATTCCGCAGCGCTGTACAAAAGGTGCAATGGGCAAAGACAGGACAATTCTACAATACATATAGGAGGCAGGTCAGTATTCCTGCCAGCAGATACAGGAGGATGTGAGGACCCTATTCCCGTGGGAACGTACAATCTTGAATCTAGAAAGAGCAGACTCTCACCTTTCCAAAGAGTGCCACATCTTAATGGCAGTCTTCAAGAATGGGAAATATTCACAGTTAAACGCGAACACAGTAACCAATGTAAACATGCATTTTTTATTCTTTTTTGTTATCTACTCTGTTGTGAGTCACTTACATGCTCAGGTAATGGTTATTTTTCAGAATGTTTTCTGGGATAAGGCAAAGAAGTATAATTAGCATAATTTCTTCACTTCAAATGCTACAGGGAGATAATGATCGCAAGTTAAATAAATGAGATGTGGGACACTCCTTAGCAGTCAAGGGGTTAACGCTCTTCAGACAACATGTGACATCACTCAGATTTCAACCCCATTCTGGTCAGCTGTGATGAGCTATCACATGGCCAAATGCAGCCTAGCAACTGCATCTCCATTGCTAGGGAGACCAGAAGTATCCTGAGGGGTCAAAGCGCCTCCTGATTTTTCAAGACGTTTTAATAATGCACGATTTCAATTCTTCAAATTGATACTATAGTCAAAAAAGTTCTACAACCAGTTTAAGTCGCGTAGGCACACTGACAAGCGTCTAAATTTTGCAGGAACTCCGTCAGGCATTTTCACTTTTTATGCCCGTGACAAGAGTCACTTTGAACTGGGGGAACCTAGACTTGATCAATTAAATTGCCCAACCCTTTAACACAACAGTTCAAAAATAAATAAATCACAGGCCAATTCAGGATAAAGAAACTTGGAGTTGCAACCAAGGGGAAAAAGCTTGCCCGGGTCAGAGATTGCCACTGCTTGATGGAATTTTTTAATGCCTGCTTCCAATTTAGTACTTTGCTCAGTTCAGTGACCAGAACGACATGATCTTGTTATGTTCAACTCTGGTTCCTCACTTCCTGGCAGTGTTAAAGCAACAGAAAGAAGAAGCCTTGCATGTGAACAATTTAGTTTCAAATGTTTCTCATTGTGGAAAAACATACAGAACAGGAAGAGAGTTTTTAAAGAATTGCAAGGATAACCTGTCAAAACAAAAAACTAAAATAATAAAAAAAAAAAAGGTAATACTTGGTTTCTGTTGATGGATGCTAAATGGAAAGCACAATGGATGTAGCAGTAAGAAAGTCAAAATATTATAAAGTTCCACACCAGACAGACAAATGCAGACACAAAGGTGAATAGATCACTGTAATGCTCCAGTGACACAGAAGTTGGACATGGTCCAAGAATCTGTCTCCAGTCAGGTAAAGATCTCCCTTGACAAGGCCCCATAGGCTGCAAGGAGACAGACTGCCTGGACAGACTCCACTGCCTGGCTCACAGAGCTGGAAAGAATGTATAAAATGACATCTCCACCCAGGGCTGAAAAGTCAGGATGCCACAAAAAGGAAAGGGGATGAAAACCCTATACAGACTCCACCTCTAGAGCATGCCGCGAACACTATAGGGTCTATTAACTAAGCACCAAAATTGCGGGCATCAGCGAATTCAACTAAACTGCAAAAACAAAAAGAAAAAAAAAAGAACTCTGTTTTCCTAAAAGGGGTCTAAACCAATAAAAATGTATTCAAATATGTCTAAATTAGGGGGTCGACATTGGTATGCTACATAGCCAATATACCAATGACAGGGTTTTTTCTTGCGGGACATGCTGGTACTCAATGGAGGAGCGTCTGCTCTACTAAGTAGCGGAAAGCGTCTGCAGCCCATCAGCGAAGATACCTGGCTCAGCACCCATCCGGTGCCGATCGCGGACCTCTCCCGCAGGCGGCTGACCTCTTTGACGGCCCTGCTTGCACAACATAACCCCGCACAATGACATCATCTGCCACATCACTGACGTCAGCCAGGCATGGGATTCCCTATGGGGGTCCTTTGGACCTCCGTATCTACAAAACTATAGAAGCCAGAGGATCAGGTGAAGTGTCATTGGAAAGGCCAGGATGTGACCTTTCCAATAATTCCAGGAACGATCGGATTTAAAAAATATTTAATTTTTTCTAACGCAGCACTATTATTCACAATTATAAAGTGAACAATGATGCTGCACTAAGGAGCTCGGTGATACGCTCATACACAGCGCACATTGCTGTATCAGAGATGCACAGCAAAAAAAAAAAAAAAAAACTCAAACACATACACAAAGCACATTACTGTGAGTTTTACTGTTGTGGAGCTCTAATACGCTCATAAAACTTGCAGTAATGTACGCGGTGTATTATTTTAATCGTCACACTGAGTAATGTGATTCCTTAACCCACGGGGGGGCTACCGTTATTTTTCTCTTCACATACCGGCACCTCCATTCTCCACCCCTAGTAGATCTGTTGCCGTGAGGATTCTCCTACACGTCCCTTTCCTTCTGCATTTGCCAACCCGTGCTGAAGGGCGGGGCTCTGCCTTGTTCACTCACTGCTCAAACATGAGCTGGATAGGCTGCCTTCACAGCCAATCATCTGGCTGTAGTGTAGGCAGGCCGCCCCTTCACCCTGCAGCCGCGTGTCTGATACTCTGCAGGGAGAGGTGAGACTGGAGCCTGGAGGCTGGAACTGTGTGTGGCTGGTAGAGTGCGTGAGTGTATGCAAGCGAGAAGGGAACAAGGAAGCATAATGTCACGATTGTTCGGAGTGTGACTGCGGGGGGACAGCGAGGGAGCGCAGAGACAGGTATGTATCCAGCCACGAGTGTGGCTCGGGGTTACCACTTTCTGCAATGCATTTAACCCCGAGCCACACTCAATATACCACCAGGAGGCCAAATAAATTGTAACGATTCTGACACATAAAATGTGTCAGAATCATAACCCCAGGGAGGTTAAAAGCACAGTACCCCTTCTCTTATGTAGCCCTGATGTGTATCTTTACAGATGCACGACACAGGTTTAAACACTGTTATGCTGCTCAGCTTTTTCCTGTTAACAGTCTTAGGATCCCCGAGAACTTCATACATTTAAAACTGGAATAGCAGTGACAATCACTCACCTAGTAGCATATAAAAAAAAAAGCTGGCTCCTAACTTTTTTAGATGGCTCCTATATTCAAAGCAAATTTGTCAAGCCCTGCCTTAGCCCAAAATATTGTTTAGCTTTCCTGTAGTGATGTCCAGTGTGTGATATTTACAGTTTTGCCATTTTTTCTGTGTTCTGGAAATCTAAGTTATTTTGCAAGCAGTTTATTTTCCGCGGTGTTTGTAATGTTCAGTATTTTACTAAACATGTTCAGTTGATGCCAGATTTGTGTAGAAATTGTGATTTTTCAAAAATTTTAATGTACAGCATATCAACAACTATCGGTTACCAGCCTGAAAGGGTGGCGATAATCTGTATTGGTTACCTGCTCCTAAAAAGGTGATATCGGTCTATTCCTAGTCTAAATAATAAAAAAAGTCTGTTGCAGAATAAAAATAGAAAACCTATAAAAAAAATTGGAAACAAAAATTTCATAGAGTAATACAAACACAAAAAAAATTTTTTTTTTTTTTTTTTTTTAGAACAAAGGCTTTTTGGTGCCAATATTTTCTTTTTAAATTTTTTTTACGATTTTACATTGAATCCTTTGGGATTCGCCTGTTTAAACCTGTTGAACTGAAACACCGCCAATCAGGTCATGTCGCCGATACTTTTCGGTGCAGTTATGGTTCGTCTATTCAGAGAAAACCTTACTTAACAGGATAATTCCGCTGCCGCCCAAGATCACGGAACTGCACCTTATTTCACCGTCAATCCACCTGAATTTGGCAAACTGCTTAGAGAATAGATGAACTGCCCTGAAATTGAACTAGACATTGAACTTCACAGTTCAGTGCAATTTGGTACTTATTAAATAGGCCGGAGTCAGACAAGCGTTTTGCAGAGCGGAAGGAACGTCTGTGAGAGTGGACATTCCTTCCACTCGATGCCCGTCTGGCCGCCTCACTGCGCACAGTTAGTGCACTCTGCAAGGCTCGATTCTCCTACGGAGGATCGCGCTCTGCAGCCCCGTCAAACGTGCATCATAGCGCTTCGACAGAGAGGCTTTCAGGAGATCTGCAGCACGGCCGCTGTAGCGCGTGCAATTCGTGTGGCCGGCCCCGTCAGAGCATCACAACGCTGCAACGGACACCAGGGGTTAGTCAGTTCAGGTGCACATAGTGCACTCGTCTGACCCCGAGCCTTATGCTCCACACTAGATACTGAGGGAAGAGCTACAAACCTATTTACAGGTTCTCAACTATTCAGTAACAACAGCAGTGCCGGACTGGCCTACCGGGAGGCATCCCGGTAGGCTGCTTAAACTTTGGGGCCGGTTTTAATTATTTTTTTTTATTGTTTGACAATGAGCGGCCGCGGGTTGGTAGCGGGCTGGGGCCGGCTACACACTGCCTTGCTGACTTGTTAATGGTCATCGAGTCAGCTCCAGTCGCCCGCTGTGTGAGTGAGGAGGGCTGACAGCCGTTGCAGCGTACGTGCCTTCACCAATACTGAACAGTACACAAGGCTGGGAACGGCACGTACGCTGTTTGGCACCGCCCCTTCACTAACCATGTGATGTAGACGCGCAGGCGCAGAGAACGTCCCCCGTGCTGCCTGCGTGTCTGTATGCCGCATGCACACAATGGAGGAGGCCGGCAGCCACAGCCAGTTGAAGGCTCCTGGGACGGCACTGCACCCGGCGTGGCTGCCCTGGGTGCAGGGCTGAGGGGGGGGGGTAATCGGCCGCTGGCCGGTTATTACTAAAGTAAATCGCCCGGCCTGCTTCTTGCACAGGTGGTGCTGGGGTCTGTGCATGCCTGCTTCGCGAGCCGTGGTCTGGCTGTCCCTTCCGGCTGTTTTGTCCAGGAAGTGGATTCGAGGAGCGCGTGGACCCCAGGACCCGGCCCACCCGCCTGTACAGTAGGTCACCGCCAACATGGCCCGGGATACGACCACCTCTTCAAGCTGCTCCTCATCACAGACAGCGGTGAGAGCGGGAACTCAGGGAGGTGGTGGTGTTGACTGGTGGAGGAGATGGAGGGGGGCAAGAGAGGCCGGTCATTTACAGACAGAGAGAAGTTATGAACAAACAAGCACACACAGGTTGTGTGCTTTTTTGTTCATAAGCACACAACTTGTGTGTGCTTGTTTGTTCATAACTTCTCTCTGTAAATTATTTGAAAATCAGGAATTAAAGATTAAAAAAACCACTGCACAATACGGTATAGCTCTGATAGCACCCTCAAACACACCGCACATTACTATAGGTCTGTGATAGCCTCAAACACACCGCACAATACTGTATAGCTCTGATACCCTCATACACACCGTACTAATCCTAATTGAGCTTGGGAAGCCTTCAAAGTGAGCACTTTGGAGGTAGTCTGAGGTTAGACAGGAGGTAGAAAACCTACAAAAAGGTAAGATTTATTGGTTTAAATCGATTCTTTTATAATGGCAGGCTTGGTCCAGTGTAAGAGCTGTCATGCATTTGTTTTTAGATCCAATTTTTGGAGGTTTGGAGTGTGCCTGATATGTAGGCAGCTCTCTTTATTGCAGCAGGAAATTGCCTGTTTGAAGTCTGAGATTTGTAAATTATCTGTTACACAAACTCGGGCTATGGCTATGACTGTTACAAAGCCACTGCCACAGAGGTCTCCTAGGAGTGGCAGATAGAGTTGTGGATAGAAGGCATGTCCCACAGTCTGAAAGTGCCTCAAAAGAATTAAGAAGAGCCACAGAGTGTAGTGGTGAGACGGAAGTAGGCTCAGACACCATAGTTGAGGAACCACCATCCCCTATGCCTAAGGTACGCAGGACTGCAACCAAGAACAATAAGGAAAAGGTGGAACATGATAGAAGGCAATTGTTGCTGGGTGATTCTATCATAAGAGGTGTTGAGCTGGAGAGTAGTGGTTTGGGGAGAGGTCTTCCTGGGGCTACTGCTCGTAGAGACAAGAGACGTATTCTCAATATTGTCAAACAAGCAAAGCAGCAAGGGGAAGTGGATGTTCTAGTCCATCTAGGGACAAATGACTTGGCTAGCAATGAGGTTTCTGAGATTAAGGAAGATTTTTGTGTTCTTGGAGGTGAAATACAGCAGATTGCGTCCACTGTGTCATTCTCTGAAGTTTTGCCTGTGCATAACATTCAGGATATGCAGATGCGCAATAGGGAATTTAATTTGTGGCTTCGGGAACGGTGTCGAGAGCAAGGATTTGGCTTTGTGTCCCATGATAGCTCTAATTGGAGCAGAAAGGAACTGTATAAAAAAGATGGTTTGCATCTTACTCATAGGGGAACATATGTTCTCAGTGAGAAGTTCAAAAGGTTTCGCAAAGAAATATTTAAACTAGGAGGGGGGGACAAAAGGGTAAAAAACAATCTGCCTGATTGTCCCCCAAAACTAAATCGGAGGGTGCAAGCAACATGCGGGGAAAAAAATGACAAGCTCAGAGTCGTGTCTATAAATGCTTGCAGTTTAGTCAATAAAATCAATGAACTGGAGGCAATGATGGCAGCTGAAAAAGTAGATTTAGTGGAGGTTACTGAGACATGGTTCAGTGAGAAAAATAACTGGGACATAACAATACCAGGGTACTCTTTATATAGAAAAGACAGAGAAGGTAGGCAAGGAGGAGGAGTGGCCCTGTATGTGAAAAACAACATAAAAACGAACGTAATAAAAGTGAGCGAGGTGAACATAGAGTCAGTTTGGGTTACGCTAACATTTGACAATCATACAGTACCTCGTGTAGGTGTGATCTATAGACCCCCTGGACAAGTAGAAGAGCTAGATAATCTGCTGCTTGAGGAAATAGCCAAAATGGCAATGAAGGGGGAAGTTATTATCATGGGGGACTTTAATCTTCCTGATGTGAACTGGAAAACCAAAACAGCTGGGTGCACCAGGAGTACAAATATTCTAAACTCCCTACTGGGATTATCTCTAACACAAGTAGTTGAGGAGCCGACCCGTAAAGAGGCCATATTGGATTTAATACTCACAAATGGAGGTTTGGTATCGGACGTTGTTGTAGGTGAAAATTTGGGATCTAGTGATCACCAGTCAGTATGGTTTAATATAAGAACAGGGATGGAGCCGCACCACACAAAAACAAAAGTTTTAGACTTTAAAAAAACAGATTTTTCTAAAATGAGATTTTGTGTGAAGGAGTCATTATCAGACTGGAGGAGTTTAAAGGGAGTCCAGGAGAAATGGGATTATTTAAAGGAAGCATTATTGAAGGCCACAGGCAATTGCATTCGACTTGTTAGCAAAAACAAAAAAGGGAAGAAACCACTGTGGTACTCTGCAGAAGTGGCCAAAATAGTGAAGAACAAAAAGACAGCATTCAATAATTATAAAACAACTCAGAGTGAAGAAGATAGGCAAACCTATAAGATTAGGCAGAAAGAGGCAAAGCAATTTATAAGGGCTTCCAAAGCACAAGCAGAAGAGAAAATAGCTCAGTCAGTAAAAAAGGGGGACAAAACATTTTTTAGATACATAAACGAGAAAAGAAAAGTAAAACAAGGATTAGATTAAAAACAAAGGAAGGAAGGTAGAAGAGGATAAAAGTCTCGCTGACTGCCTCAATGAATATTTTTGTTCAGTCTTTGCAGAAGAAAAGGAAGGAAAGGGACCTCAGTTAGGAGGAAACACTAATGAGACAATTACATATCAGTTTACAGAGGAGGTTCTACAGCAGCTGTCTAAAGTAAAGACAAATAAGTCAATGGGGCCTGATGGGATCCACCCTAAATTATTAAAAGAGCTCAGTGATGTAATAGCAAAACCGTTAGCAAGGATTGGTTAAATAAATCTGTTAACGGGAGTCGTCCCAGAAGACTGGAAATTAGCAAATGTTGTGCCCATTTACAAGGGTAGTAGGGAGGAATCGGAGAACTATAGGCCAGTTAGTTTTACGTCAGTAGTGGGGAAATTAATGGAAACCATGTTAAAGGAAAGGATTGTTGAACATCTAAAAACACAGATTACAGGATCAGAAACCTCAGGTTTACCTCAGGGAGATCATGCCAAACTAATCTTATTGATTTTTTTGATTGGGTAACAAAAATAATAGACACAGGTGGTGCAGTAGACATTGCTTATTTAGATTTCAGTAAGGCTTTTGATACTGTTCCACATAGAAGGCTTATCAATAAATTGCAATCTTTGAGCTTGGATTCCAATATTGTTAAATGGATTAGGCAGTGGCTGAGTGACAGGCAACAGAGGGTTGTGGTAAATGGAGTTTATTCGGCACAAGGTCTTGTTACCAGTGGGGTACCTCAGGGGTCAGTACTTGGACCCATTCTATTTAATATTTTTATTAGTGATATTGCAGAAGGTATTAATGGAAAAGTATGTCTTTTTGCTGATGACACAAAGATTTGCAACAGGGTTGACGTTCCTGGAGGGATCAGCCAAATGACAAATGATTTAGGTAAACTAAAAAAAATGGTCGGAGCTGTGGCAATTGAGTTTTAATGTGGATAAGTGCAAGATAATGCACCTGGGACGTAAAAACCCAAGGGCTGAATATAGAATATTTGATACAGTCCTAACCTCAACATCTGAGGAAAGGGATTTAGGGGTTATTATTTCAGAGGATCTAAGGGTAAGTAGTCAATGTAATAAAGCAGCAGGAAATGCTAGCAGAATGCTTGGTTGTTTAGGGAGAGGTATTAGCAGTAGGAAAAGGGAAGCGCTCATGCCACTGTACAGAGCACTGGTGAGATCTCACTTGGAGTACTGTGTGCAGTACTGGAGACCGTATCTCCAGAAGGATATAGACATCTTAGAGAGAGTTCAGAGAAGGGCTACTAAAATGGTGTACGGCTTGAAGGCGAAAAGTTACCAGGAAAGGCTTAATGATCTTAACATGTACAGCTTGGAAAAAAGACGAGACAGAGGAGATATGATAGAAACATTTAAATACGTAAAGGGAATCCACAAGGTAGAGGAAGGGAGTATATTTAAAAGGAAACAAAGTAGCAAAACAAGAGGACATAGTCTTAGATTAGAGGGGCAAAGGTTTAAAAGTAACATCAGGAAGCATTATTTTACTGAGAGGGTGGTGGATGCATGGAACAGTCTTCCAGTTGAAGTGGTAGAGGCCAAAACAGTAATTGAATTTAAGCAAGCATGGGATAGGCATAAGGCTATCCTTAACAAAAGATAAATCCAGGTAAAGTATCCATGTAATTGGGCAGACTAGGTGGGCCAAAAGGTTCTTATCTGTCGACATTTTTCTATGTTTCTATGTTTCTATACTGTATAGCTCTGATACCCTGTATAGCTCTGATACCGCACAAACTATATAGCTCTGATACCCTCAAACACACCGCACATTACTGTATAGCTCTGTGATACACTCAAACACACCACACATTACTGGGGCTGGTATGAAATTATTTCCAGGGCTGGTTTTTATCCCCAGTCCGGCCCTGAACAACAGTGAGCAGCACGCAAGGGAGACACATTTAACAGGCAACAAGTGTGTCTATAAATGTATGCATGCATGTATAGATGTGGCTACAGAATGTGTCAAGTTCTGTATTATGCAAGTTGAGTGGATTTCATGGAAACGCTGATTTGAAGGAAAAAAAACGCCCCTCAAAACCTTTTTTTGGGGGGGGGGGGAGAGAGTCACACCCCACTGGCTCACAATACACTCTTCTAGTATATGCCGACTATCCTATGCTGGGAATCTTAGAATAAAGACCTATGGATAAACTACTATGTACTTTGTTCCTTGTTATCCAGTTAGAGATTGTGCGATGCATGTAAAATTTGTTAAGTTAGTGTAACATGGGGGGGGGGGGGGGGGTTTGAGAAATATAAATTAAAAAAAATTGCAAGCTGGGCATTAAGAAGAAAACAAAAACCTCTCGCCATCATGTGCCCTCATGAAAAGAAAATCTTCTCATTACCATGCACTTATTGCAGAAAAAAAAAACCACATGTATTTGAAGAACGGGGGTGGATAGTAGGGATGCACCGATACCACTTTTTTAAGACCGAGTACGAGTACCGATACTTTTCTTTAATGTCATGTGACGCTTTCCAATAAGAACAGACCATATAAAAATGCCCCCAGCTCACCTGTATATCCCCCCGATATATATTCATACTGCCCCCCAGCTCGCACATGGATACTGCCCCCCAGCTCGCACATGGATACTGCCCCCCAGCTCGCTCATGGATACTGCCCCCCAGCTCGCTCATGGATACTGCCCCCCAGCTCGCTCATGGGTATGCCCCCCAGCTCGCTCATGGGTATGCCCCCCAGCTCGCTCATGGGTATGCCCCCCAGCTCGCTCATGGGTATGCCCCCCAGCTCGCTCATGGGTATGCCCCCCAGCTCGCTCATGGGTATGCCCCCCAGCTCGCTCATGGGTATGCCCCCCAGCTCGCTCATGGGTATGCCCCCCAGCTCGCTCATGGGTATGCCCCCCAGCTCGCTCATGGGTATGCCCCCCAGCTCGCTCATGGGTATGCCCCCCAGCTCATGGATCCCCCCCCCGCGACGATACTTACCTTCCTGAGCGACGCCGGGAATGTCTCCGCGCGTGCGCTCGTTGGAAGGACCCCAGCCGCGACCACGTGGGATCATGTGATCACGGCTGGGGTCCTTCCAACGAGCGTGGAAACTTTCCCGGCGTCGCTCAGGAAGGTAAGTATAAACACAGTGAGCTGCTGCATGGCCTGTCCGAATGCCGATGGAAAGTATCATCGCTGCAGGGCCTATCGGCATTCGGACAGGCCATGCAGCTGCTCACTGTGTTTATACTTACCTTCCTGAGCGACGCCGGGAAAGTTTCCGCGCGCGCTCGTTGGAAGGACCCCAGCCGTGATCACATGGTCCCACGTGGTCGCTGCTGGGGTCCTTCCAACAAGCGCACGCACGGAGACATTCCCGGCGTCGCTCAGGAAGGTAAGTATCGCAGAGAGCTCCAGGGTCGGCTGTCCGAATGCCGATAGAGCATTCGGACAGCCGCCGCAGCCCCTCGGATGCCGGCTCAAGGTATCGGGAGGTACTGCACGAGTACCAAGTACTCCTGCAGTACCCAGTATCGGCCCCGATACTAGTATCGTATCGGTGCAACCCTAGTGGATAGTTAACACCTACATGGAGGGTACAATAGCAATTTTGCATAAATATTGTTATTCTGAGATTGAGTAAATTTACATTATTTTAATCTTTTACAAAAATATTACTGGGATCAAAGATCCGAAACTCTAGATGGTGTCCTTTATCCTGCACAATTTCACACAGGGTCTGATTGATACATACATACATACATACATACATACATACATACATACATACATACATGGGTTGCACCGATACCGATACTAGTATCGATATCGGTGCCGATACCGGGTACTGCAGGAGTACTTGGTACTCGTGCAGTACCCCCGATATTTTTTTCCGATACCGGAAGCCGGCATTGAGCCGGCTTGCCGGTATCCGAGGGGCTGCGGCGGCTGTCCGAATGCTCTATCGGCATTCGGACAGGCCCTGCAGCTCCTCTCCTAACTTGGTTTTTTACTTACCTTCCTTCCTTCAGCGCCGCCGGGAAAGTCTTCAGGCGCGCGCGCTCCTTGGAAGGTCCCCAGCCGTGACCATGTGATCGAGGCTGGGGTCCTTCCAACGAGCGCACGCGCGGAAACTTTCCCGGCGTCGCTGAAGGAAGGTGGTAAGTATAAACCAAGTGAGCAGCTGCAGGGCCTGTCTGAATGCAGATAGAGCAGCTGCAGGGCCTGTCCGAATGCTCTCCGCTCATACTTACCTTCCTTCAGCGACGCCGGGAAAGTTTCCCCGCGTGCGCTCGTTGGAAGGACCCCAGCCGCGATCACATGGTCCCACGTGGTCGCGGCTGGGGACCTTCCAAGGAGCGCGTGAAGACTTTCCCGGCGTCGCTGAAGGAAGGTAAGTATGAGCGGAGAGTGGGGGGCACATCCATGAGCAGGGGGGCACATCCATGAGCAGGGGGGCTTTATCCATGAGCAGGGGGGCATTATCCATGAGCAGGGGGGCATTATCCATGAGCAGGGGGGCATTATCCATGAGCAGGGGGGCATTATCCATGAGCAGGGGGGCATTATCCATGAGCAGGGGGGGCAATTATCCATGAGCAGGGGGGGCAATTATCCATGAGCAGGGGGGGCAATTATCCATGAGCAGGGGGGGCAATTATCCATGAGCAGGGGGGGCAATTATCCATGAGCAGGGGGGGCAATTATCCATGAGCAGGGGGGGCAATTATCCATGAGCAGGGGGGCACATCCATGAGCAGGGGGGCACATCCATGAGCAGGGGGGCACATCCATGAGCAGGGGGGCATTATCCATGAGCAGGGGGGCATTATCCATGAGCAGGGGGGCATTATCCATGAGCAGGGGGGCATTATCCATGAGCAGGGGGGCATTATCCATGAGCAGGGGGGCATTATCCATGAGCAGGGGGGCATTATCCATGAGCAGGGGGGCATTATCCATGAGCAGGGGGGCATATCCATGAGCAGGGGGGCATTATCCATGAGCAGGGGGGCACATCCATGAGCAGGGGGGCATTATCCATGAGCAGGGGGGCAGGATATCCATGAGCAGGGGGGCAGGATATCCATGAGCAGGGGGGCAGGATATCCATGAGCTGGGGGGCAATTATCCATGAGCTGGGGGGCAGGATATCCATGAGCTGGGGGGCAGGATATCCATGAGCTGGGGCAATATCCATGAGACCTGGGGGCTTTATAGAAGGTCTGTTCTTCTTGGAAAGCGTCACATGACATAAAATAAAAGTATCGGTAATTGGTATCGGTGAGTACTTGAACAAAAGTATCTGTACTCGTACTCGGTCTTAAAAAAGTGGTATCGGTGCATCCCTAATACATACATACATACATACATACATACATACATACATAGTGATCATAATGCGCTTATTACTGACGCAGCTTCCAAAAAATAACGAAATATATCTGTATGTGGCATAATGCCTGTATGTTGAAATTACAGTAACGCCTTGTATCTGTACTGTACAGGGATTTTCAGCAATTGTAAGGGCAGGGGCTGTCACCCCTGAAAAGTGTTGTGCGTATGGAACCCAAAGGCAAGCCGTCGAAAAGGAAACCAAAAGATATATCGGTAAGCAATTGAGTTTTACTAAAATGAAACAAGTAAAGCCCAGAACGAAGGGTTGGAGAAGAGGGCAACGTAGGCGGTGGTCTATTGAGACAAGCCTGGAGATGGATCTGGTGCTGGTATCGCGGAAGCAAGCCTGGAGATGGATCTGGTGCTGGTATCGCGGAAGCAAGCCTGGAGATGGATCTGGTGCTGGTATCGCGGAAGCAAGCCTGGAGATGGATCTGGTGCTGGTATCGCGGAAGCAAGCCTGGAGATGGATCTGGTGCTGGTATCGCGGAAGCAAGCCTGGAGATGGATCTGGTGCTGGTATCGCGGAAGCAAGCCTGGAGATGGATCTGGTGCTGGTATCGCGGAAGCAAGCCTGGAGATGGATCTGGTGCTGGTATCGCGGAAGCAAGCCTGGAGATGGATCTGGTGCTGGTATCGCGGAAGCAAGCCTGGAGATGGATCTGGTGCTGGTATCGCGGAAGCAAGCCTGGAGATGGATCTGGTGCTGGTATCGCGGAAGCAAGCCTGGAGATGGATCTGGTGCTGGTATCGCGGAAGCAAGCCTGGAGATGGATCTGGTGCTGGTATCGCGGAAGCAAGCCTGGAGATGGATCTGGTGCTGGTATCGCGGAAGCAAGCCTGGAGATGGATCTGGTGCTGGTATCGCGGAAGCAAGCCTGGAGATGGATCTGGTGCTGGTATCGCGGAAGCAAGCCTGGAGATGGATCTGGTGCTGGTATCGCGGAAGCAAGCCTGGAGATGGATCTGGTGCTGGTATCGCGGAAGCAAGCCTGGAGATGGATCTGGTGCTGGTATCGCGGAAGCAAGCCTGGAGATGGATCTGGTGCTGGTATCGCGGAAGCAAGCCTGGAGATGGATCTGGTGCTGGTATCGCGGAAGCAAGCCTGGAGATGGATCTGGTGCTGGTATCGCGGAAGCAAGCCTGGAGATGGATCTGGTGCTGGTATCGCGGAAGCAAGCCTGGAGATGGATCTGGTGCTGGTATCGCGGAAGCAAGCCTGGAGATGGATCTGGTGCTGGTATCGCGGAAGCAAGCCTGGAGATGGATCTGGTGCTGGTATCGCGGAAGCAAGCCTGGAGATGGATCTGGTGCTGGTATCGCGGAAGCAAGCCTGGAGATGGATCTGGTGCTGGTATCGCGGAAGCAAGCCTGGAGATGGATCTGGTGCTGGTATCGCGGAAGCAAGCCTGGAGATGGATCTGGTGCTGGTATCGCGGAAGCAAGCCTGGAGATGGATCTGGTGCTGGTATCGCGGAAGCAAGCCTGGAGATGGATCTGGTGCTGGTATCGCGGAAGCAAGCCTGGAGATGGATCTGGTGCTGGTATCGCGGAAGCAAGCCTGGAGATGGATCTGGTGCTGGTATCGCGGAAGCAAGCCTGGAGATGGATCTGGTGCTGGTATCGCGGAAGCAAGCCTGGAGATGGATCTGGTGCTGGTATCGCGGAAGCAAGCCTGGAGATGGATCTGGTGCTGGTATCGCGGAAGCAAGCCTGGAGATGGATCTGGTGCTGGTATCGTGGAAGCAAGACTGGACACAAGGTCTGGAGCTGGTACCGTGGAGGCAGGACTGGATGCAGGGTCTGGAGCAGGTACCGTGGAAGCAAGACTGGATGCAGGGTCTGGAGCAGGTACCGTGGAAGCAAGACTGGAGGCAGGGTCTGGAGCCGGTACCATGGAGGCAGGACTGGAGGCAGGGTCTGGAGCTGGTACCGTGGAAGCAAGATTGGATGCAGGGTCTGGAGTTCAGGATTCACTTGGAACAGGACGAAGAGGGAACACTGGATAACTGAAGCGGTGAACCACAGTATAACCTGGTTAATGAACTGAGAAAGGCGGCAGGTTTAAATAGGGTTCAGAGGATCATAAGAACACCGTTCACCTGGGACTTGTAGGTGGAGCTGGGATACCTGAGTACTTGATAGGTTAATTGGTGGCATTGGAGGATCTCCAGTGCAGGTGTCATGTAGTACCTGTAAGCTACCAGCAGAGGGCGCTAGTAGAGTACCAAGTTCGTTTTCTAGGAAGGCATGCGATCTCGCGTGCGCGCTTCCGGCATTCGGATCCTGGCGGCGGCGTTGGGTGGACCTCGAGCTCTCTCCTGCTTGCGGGCAGAGAGCGTGGAGCGACGCGCCATGAGGGACTTCAGGTGAGTACCGCAGGTGTCCCAACATGGCGGCCGGGGCCGAGAGCGGGGCATGACAGCAATTCTATTTCTTTCCATCTTAACTCTGAACCCGTGAGTGATCCCAGAGCTCTCCCTGTATTCCGCCCTCTCTTTACCATTGGTAAGCCAGTGTCAGATGAGCGCACTACTTGCGCCTGTACTGACGTGCCTTACGACGCAGTTATGTTTCGACAGTGTAGCATGCGCACGAATGGCACACACTACAGCAGGTGTGCTAAAAGTCTCCCCGAATTGCTACAACGCACGTTCGACAGGGCTGCAAAGCGCGATCCTCCGCAGGAGGATCGAGCCTTGAGCGCACTAACTGCTCTCAGCGAGATGGCCAGACGAGTCAGAGTGGAAGGGACATCCACTCTCACTGACATTCCTTCCGCTCTGAAAAACGCTCGTCTGACACTGGCCTTAGTATGATATTAGGGTAGAGGCCAATGCATCTAATGCTGGGTGTGCCAGTGACATGGCTTAAACAGGAGGCCCACTGTCACGCGACAGAAAGGGGACCCAAAAGGTCAGACATGTTATGAGAAGTGCAATGGTCCAATGCATCGGCAGGACACTGAAATTCAAGACCTACCAATCTAAAGGGCTAGTATATTTGGGAGGTATACTGTATGCAGTGAGCAACCAGATAGGGGGCGACATTTTCAGCCAAGCTGTGTGCTGCCAGTGTTTATTGTTGGTCTGTTACGACCCAATCTAGCAAGCTACAGCAACAGAAATTACTCTGTCAGAAAAGTGACAGGTTCTGCCATGCCCCGAGATATTCAAAAAAGGTGTCCCTAGAGTTGTTAAATACAATAGATTTCTTGAATAACCAGTGATTATTACATCCACGGAAGTCTTTAGATCCCACTGACAAAAGAACAAATAAACTACAGTGTGTTGCTTAAGGCCAAGAAGACTTCAAAGGCAAGACAATCACCAATAAAGATCTATTTCTGCACTGACTGCCCTGCTTTAAAATGGTGCAGAACCTGTAAGCAAAGCATGACCGGAATGTGTTTAACGCTCTAGAATTAATCTGAGGGTAGATTAAAAAGTGAAAACGTGAGGAGAGGAAACCTTTATCGGTTACTAGGGATGCACCGATACTGCCGTTTGCACGAGTACTTAGTACTCGTGCAAATGGCCCGATACATCCCCCGATACCGGAAGCCAGCGCTGGGCCAGCTTGCCGGTATCCACGGGGCTGGGGAAGCTGGCCGCGTGCATGAAAAGCACGCGCCCAGCGTTCCCCTCCGGCGGCTGCAATACTCACCTGCTTCCAGAGGTCTGGTCGCGCTGATGTGGCGCGATCACGTGGCCGCCGGCACTTCAGTGACGCTGCCTCCAGCAGCCTCTCGGCTGGAGGCAGCGCCACAGCAGCGCGACTGGCCACGTGATCGCGCCACAGCAGCGCGACCGGACATCCGGAAGCAGGTGAGTATTGCAGCCGCCTTTGGGGAACGCTGGCCGCGTGCTTTTCATGCACACGGCCAGCTTCCCCAGCGTTTGATGGTGGCTAATCCGTGAGAGCTGGGGGCAATTCTATCTCGGGGGATATATACATGTGAGCTGGGGGCATTTTTATATGAGGCTTGTACTTATTGGAAAGCGTCACATGACATAAAATAAAAGTATCGGTACTCGGTATCGGTGAGTACTTTTTAAAAAGTAATCAGTACTCGTACTTAAAAAAGTGGTATCGGTGCATCCTTATCGGTTACTAACTAACCCAAGTTCTTTCATTGAAAAAAGAAAAAAAAAATTGCTTTATTTTGAAGTGGATCAAGTACAGTGAATTTACGGTTTATGGAGCTGCCAGGTAGTTAAATGTCATTTTCACTGTAGTTTCTGCTGAGATTCTTCAGAGTAGTTCTCAACTGGGTCTCCACTACTAGGGATGTCCCACTCCAACTGAGATCAGGATCCGATCTGTATTTTTTTCAGAGATCGGCCATTTTTTGCCACCTTCAAACCAGCCTCATATTACAAGCCGAAAAAATGCCAGAATGAACCGAAGGGGCGAGGCAACCCTCTCCATCCAATGCAGTAACTCATCTACCGCGGAGAGTACTTTTTTTGAAAGTCACGGCGCATCAGTCAGCATGAAAGCATTAACCCACTCATGTTTATATATAGCCACTTAATTCAGACACATATCAATATTCTATATATCCCAAATAAAAAAAAAGTATTCAGCATTGTGAAATAATGTAAGAAATGTCGTTACTGGAATTATTAAAACTTCAGCTTTTCGGAGATTTAATTATACGGCAGGAGCGCTCAACTGGAGAGATCCTTGTGGTTTGCAAAGAGCTGCACACTATAATTTAATCTATGCAAAAACCAAAGTCTCGAATGAGGGAAAGAAAAAACAAAACGGTTTTTGTAACATTATAATTAACACAACACGGTGCCCAGGAAAATTAGCACTAGAATGAGCACGTCCAAAGGCGCAAAGAGAAAGAGCGTACACGGCCATACTTTAAAACAAGTATTTTTTTCCCTTTGTTTAATGTGACTTTATGTTGGCTCTGGAAGCTCTAAAACAGATTAGAAAGGACATTTTACCAGGAGTTTACACATTTTCTTTCAATGCAACATATGTTACAAAAAAGGGAAAAAAAAGATCAAATTGGAGAAAAATTTATTTCCTGATGCCATATATTAAAAATGAAAACAAATAATCGAGTTCTCGGATACATTGGTTAGAATTTTACCAGGAAATGCTCACTCATACACGATCACTTCCTTTAATGGTGGAAGAGGAAATAATTCAGATGTAATCAGTTGATTGTGTGACACATTTATAACTTCCTCTATGAGCAAAATGACTGTAATAAATGGCACTCTGCCATTAACAGACCTTCTACATCGCTGGATCCATTGCTTTCCTTCAATACTTCGAAAATAAAGAAAAACGTGACTGACCAACGTGAGAAAATATGCCATTCAGGGGCACAGAGTGATGGGACGGGTGCCTTGAAGGACAGCTCTGACACTCGCAGCTGTCACTTGTCCCGGCAGCATTCCATCAAAAGTGACATTCATCATCTCTTGAAGCCAAGCATAGTTTGTGCTCAAAAACTCTTTTGGAATAAACCAAATAATTAGAAGACAGAGCTAAATTATAGGAGCCGGGGTCTGCCAGGAACCTGGATTTGCCAATTCCTACACGAGTAGGTCAAATCCAAAAAATTCCAGAGCCTGCTACAAATAAGGAGCAACTTCCTCCTAAATGACAGTCCGAAACAGTAAATTCAGAAAAACACAAAAACATAAAAAAAACAAAAAAAAAAACACAACTAGGCCCCCCCCCCAAAACACACAACATGTATCTTATAATGAGGATGAGTCTATCCTTAGGGTAACCTGTCCATCAAATGACTGTGATAGTTATATGTAAGATGCCCTGATCATTTGACAAATGGAAAGTGCAAATTTGACTAGCTGTCATGTCAGGCAGCATACAGGAATGTTTTCATCTGAAAAGAATTGTACAGAAAATGATGAGACTTGCTGATTTCAAACTTAATGCTTCAAATAAATACTTTACCTTGTGGCTCGTCTTCCTGAAAGTCCAATATAACCAAGACATAATGTTATTATGTGGTTGATAAAGGGACACCCTTTATTTATTGGGACCTGTCCGTATGATTTGTGTGGTCACAGCGACCGGAATATCCTCACTGGTCTCCAGGGAGAGGCCGATGCAGTCCAGAAGCTGAGATCAGCAAGCACTGATCTAGGCTTCTTGAGGTTTGTGGATTATCTGGCCCAAGGGTCAGCAACTGTAGCAGTCCAGATATTTTGGAACTATAACGCCCATAATGCTCACCCACTCATTAGGTTAGCTGATCCTCATGGACCATTTAGTTCCAAAGCATCTGGAGGGCCGTAATTGACTAGAACAGTTGTTCCCATTCGCGGTCCTCAAGTACCCCTAACAGGCCAGATTTTGCAGATCACCTTGGGGAAATACAGACTGAATCCTCCAATCACTGAGTAGCAAATCATATCACCTGTGCTGTGCTTCAGATATCTGGAAAACCTGACCTGTTGGGAACCACTGGACCAGAGACCAGGGGTCAGAATGAAACAAGTCAAGTGTCCTTACCAGCAAAATAACGCCCCTAATTCTTATTTCTTGCTAGTTCTCTTTCCACATAACCATGTAATGCAGTGTTTCCCAATAGGGATGCACCGATACCACTTTAAGACCGAGTACCGATACTTTTTAAAAGTACTCACCGATACCGAGTTCAGATGCTTTTATTTAATGTCATGTGACCGCTTTTCAATAAGAATAGAGCTCACATGGAGATGGCCCCCAGCTCACATGGAGATGGCCCCCAGCTCACATGGAGATGGCCCCCAGCTCACATGGAGATGGCCCCCAGCTCACATGGAGATGGCCCCCAGCTCACATGGAGATGGCCCCCAGCTCACATGGAGATGGCCCCCAGCTCACATGGATTGCCAGGCTCCGAGCGCTCTTCCTCCTTCAGTATCCGCCGGCAACGGGTTGCAGCCCGGCCGCTGGGAACCACGCATGCCGTAGTCTCGAACCCTTTGCCGGCGGACACTGAAGAAGGAAAAGTGCTCAGAGGGAACGTCTGCCCCCACGGATGCCGGCCGGTGGATCCGGTCGCAGGGCTGTGACACGGCCGCCGGGCCATGGAGGCCTTGACGCTGCCTCCAGCAGAGATCTCGCAGGAGGCTCCCGCGAGATCTCAGCTGGAGGCAGCGTCACAGCCTCCACTGCCCGGTGGCCGTGTCACAGCCCTGTGACTGGACCCACCGCTGGGTAAGTAATGCAGCCCACTGGAGGGTAACGCTGGCCAAATGGTTTTCATTCCAGCTTCCCCAGGCCCGTGGATACCGGCAAGCCGGCCCACCGCTGGCTTCCAGTATGGGGGGGGGGGGAGGTATCGGGCAGTATCGGCACCGATACTAGTATCGTTATTGGTGCATCCCTATTTCCTCAATCAGGCCAGATTTTGCAGATCACCTTGGGGAAATGCAGACTGAATCCTGCAATCACTGAGCAGCAAATCATATCACTTGTGCTGTGCTTCAGATATCTGACAAACCTGGTGTGTCAACGGGTCCTGAGGACAGGTTTGGGAAACCTTGATGTAAAGCAAGCCTTAAGACTGGACAGAGGGGGGGGGGGGGCTTTTAATCCAGTCTGATAGCAAAGTAAAGGGTTCTCCAAGAGGACACCGGATTGAAAAGCTGTAAAATTAGTCTAAAATAAAATATTCTATCAGATATAAAAGGAAAAGGAGATGGGGGGGGGGGCAAGAGTATAAATTTTTTCACCAATAAATAAAACTTTGTATAAGAGAAATCATTTGATAACTTAAATAAACTCTGAAAGATGGAAACACTTAATGCCGCTTACAGGCCGAGCAAATATTTACATATAACCAAGGAGACGATGTCAGCGGATCGTTACAATGCAATTGAAAAATAAAACTATAAAGTCCTCAGAAAAGAAGAGAAAAACCCAATGTATGCGCTTCACCTTCAATTGAAATAAAAGCTGTCTAAGCATTCAGAGCCATATTTCCTCCAGTTCTGGTAATCATTAACACAAGACAGGCCTACAAACATTTGTGACACACAAGAGCACATCAGGGCCGTATACCACAGAGCCGTTAATAGGTTTGCAAATGTATAACCTGGGAGCGAGCCGTTATCCATCTGCAGCGCTCTACTAACCTCTCTATTCCCACCCTATACAAAGAATAGGGGCGCTAAGATTTGGAAAAAACTGCTGGATTGGCTACATATAATGGCTCGGTGGGAATGTTTTCAGCTGCAAATTGAAGAACAGTGGCAAGATCAAAATCCAAATGCCAGATCAGCACACCGGTAGGACGACTAAAAACAGTGACAGAATTTGTGCCAGGGCTCGGCGAGTTCGTATCAAACTTAGGAGCCAGGGAGAAAAAAAATGTATGAGCAACGCACATTCTACATTAAGGCATCTGAGGGTTGGGATTTAGGGGTCATTATTTCAGAGGATCTAAGGGTAAGTAGTCAATGTAATAGAGCAGCAGGAAATGCTAGCAGAATGCTTGGTTGTGTAGGGAGAGGTATTAGCAGTAGGAAAAGGGAAGTGCTCATGCCACTGTACAGAGCACTGGTGAGACCTCACTTGGAGTACTGTGTGCAGTACTGGAGACCGTATCTCCAGAAGGATATAGACATCTTAGAGAGAGTTCAGAGAAGGGCTACTAAAATGGTGTACGGCTTGAAGGAGAAAAGTTACCAAGAAAGGCTTAATGATCTTAACATGTACAGCTTGGAAAAAAGACGAGACAGATGAGATATGATAGAAACATTTAAATACGTAAAGGGAATCCACAAGGTAGAGGAAGGGAGTATATTTAAAAGGAAACAAAATAGCAAAACAAGAGGACATAGTCTTAGATTAGAGGGGCAAAGGTTTAAAAGTAACATCAGAAAGCATTATTTTACTGAGAGGGTGGTGGATACATGGAACAGTCTTCCAGTAGAAGTGGTAGAGGCCAAAACAGTAATTGAATTTAAGCAAGCATGGGATAGGCATAAGGCTATCCTAAACAAAAGATAAATCCAGGTAAAGTATCCATGTAATTGGGCAGACTAGATGGGCCGAAAGGTTCTTATCTGCCGACATTTTTCTAGGTTTCTAAGGCCGGAGTTAGACGAGTGTTTTACAGAGCGGAAGTAATGTCCGTGAGAGTAGACGTTCCTTCCACTCGACGTCAGTCTGGACACATCGCTGAGCACAGTTAGTGCGCTCAGCGCTGCAAGGCTCGATCTTCCTATGGAGGATCGCGATTTGCAGCCCCATCGAACGCGCGTCATAGGGCTTTGACGGGGACGCTTTCAGAACATCCGCAGCAAGCACGTGCTACAGAGTGTGGCCGGTCCCTTCGAATCGTCACAACGCTGCGACAGTATGGGTGCATAGGTGAAATGTAATGGATTTCTCACATTCTGACATATACACGCACACCGTTAGAATGTAACATTTCTGATGAAAACCTGAAAAGATCTCACTGTACGGACATAAAATGAGGCAGAGCATAAACCAGAGATTGGGCCTCAGTGTCAATTATGACCGAATCGGAATAATGCAGAGCCGATCTCGGCAGTGCCGCCGCTTGCAACGGGCTCCTGGAATCCATACGACTCCTTGGCACCAAGCATCACCCTTTGTAAAGTATAGGAGCTGTTTATATACAGTAAGGAGCTTGCTGCAACGTAGGAATAGCGGATGGAGCCAATATGTGTAACTGTTCCAGAGATATTTTTCACAGCAGGGTTGGACTAGCAATAGGGTCTCAGCAGGGCCCACCTTCCTATCAGTAAAACATTGTGTGGCTCTGCAAGGCTCGGTCGCAATATCAATGAGCTCACACCGCCATGAATCAGGTCTGCTGCAAGTAAATCAAAACAAGTCATTCCAATTCGAAGTCACAGTTTTATAGATGTTTCCCAGAGCCCACGCTGTACCCGCAACATGGCAACATGAAATCTGCTCACATAGATAAACATTACACCACTATAGGTGCACTAACTTGCTTGCGTTGCAGGCCAAGGTGCAAAAATCCATCGCAATATGATACCACCGGGTACCAACATCAGGAGAGCCCCGTCATGCACAGGTTGAGTAGGCAAAGCTTTGTATACAGGATTTGTTTAGAATAATCCATGAATTTGGAGCCGGAGCTTTAACTTCTAGGAGCCGGCAATTACCTGAATCCAGGATTTATCAGGCTCTGATTCACAGGAGCCAATGGTAGCAACCACTACAAGGGTGTGGGAATTGTATCGCCCGACGCCCGGGACATGAAGA
This sequence comes from Leptobrachium leishanense, assembly GCA_009667805.1. Taxonomy (NCBI): domain Eukaryota; kingdom Metazoa; phylum Chordata; class Amphibia; order Anura; family Megophryidae; genus Leptobrachium; species Leptobrachium leishanense. Next base: position 131,070,108 of record CM019064.1, read on the forward strand.
TCCGGGCGCGTAGTTTTTTTTGAGATGCAGTCCGGCGGGCTTCTGCGGACTAATTCCAGGGACGCCCCGATACCGGAAGCCGGCATTGAGCTGGCTTGCCGGCATAAGAGGGGCTTGGGCGGCTGTTCGAATGCTCTATCGGCATTCGGACAGCCGCCCCTGGAGCTCTCCGGCATACTTAACTTCCCGAGCGACGCCGGGAAAGTTTCCGAGCTTCCGCACGTTGAAGGACCCAGCCGCGATCACGTGGCTGTTATGAATAAAGACCTCTATTTAAACACTATTTTGTTGAAATTATCAGGACAAGTTGATCGTCCTGAGGGACAAGTAGATTGGACTACTACTTAGTCAGTTGGACAAGTAGATTTTTTAAAAAATTTCTACACCCCTGCACTAGTCTACACAGAGACGGGCCACATACATCAGGAGCTACATAATCATTATTATATCCTGGACAAACGTCACAGCTTCTAATCCCTGGGACAAAATGCACTTCTAACCTGACATTTTATTTACCCCATTTTTTTTGTCTAGAATTCCAATATTTTTAAAAAGTATGTGCAGAAAAAAAAGAAGTAAATTATCTCTAGAAGAATAAAAAAAAAAAAAAAATAGCTACTAGCAATAAAACATCTAAACCTTCAGCACAGGTCAAATGCCCGTATCAGCAAAAACTCCCCAAAAATGATTTTTTTTGGAGAAAATTTGACGTGAGACGAGAGGACATAATTATTAAAATACTGCACAAAATGACCCTCAGGCTCTGTGTATAAAGAGTATATGAAACATGGCTCCAAACCTCAAAATGTGTCATTATTATATGCAATGATTCTAAAATCCAGTCCCAGACATTTCAGATGAGGATACTCTGCCTGATCTGTATCATACAAAGTGACAGGCAGGGCACATCACAACAATACCATAACAAGAGGTGCTGGGTGTCTGTGTGTGAGGTTGTAGCCCAGGCTGTGTGTGACACAATGCCAAAAAGGTGTGAATTAGTGCCACACTGCCTATAAATCCTGTGTGTGAGATTAAGTGCGTGCACAGCCCCCCCCCATTACCTTATCCTATGGAACACATCCACTCTACATATAGGAACTCATGTGTGCAAAACAAGTATAGGGGAGATACGTGTATGTATTTGTGTGTGCATCTTATACTGTATATGTTATACACACACACCACATTAACAGCTGACTGCTGTCAGTCTGTCCCGTGCAGAGCAGCGCGCACCCTGCTGTCAGTCTGTCCCGTGCAGAGCAGCGCGCACCCTGCTGTCAGTCTGTCCCGTGCAGAGCAGCGCGCACCCTGCTGTCAGTCTGTCCCGTGCAGAGCAGCGCGCACCCTGCTGTCAGTCTGTCCCGTGCAGAGCAGCGCGCACCCTGCTGTCAGTCTGTCCCGTGCAGAGCAGCGCGCACCCTGCTGTCAGTCTGTCCCGTGCAGAGCAGCACCTCTTAACAGTCACTGCAGCAGAATCTAAAGAATAAAGGCCGGAGGCTTCTTGGCCACATAGCTTGCACTCTGCCTCCCGCCTGTATCAGTGTGCAGGTAGCACAGGGGCTGGCAGTGTGAGCATTTGGCGATCAGGCCGTGTTTTGGGGAGACCTGCCTGTCCTGACAGGATTCATTCCCTGGGAATGGCCATTGCTGGCAGGGCGCTGGGTATACTCACAGGCTGGTGATGCCCTGGGGCAGGGAAGCTGCGGGTAGCCGGCCCAGCCTCCTCCTGCTGCAGTCCAGCATTCTCCCCTCACACACACAGGGAGCCGGGCAAGAGGTGTCCGAAGCCGCGGCCTCCAGCACGAAGGAGAGGAGGAGGATCCCCGGCCCTAGCCGCAGAACAGCCGCCATCTTCTCTTCCTCTGGCTCCCCGCCCGGCGCCCAGAGCGTTCCCACTCAGGCCCGGGGTGGATTCGGGGCCCGAGACAGCGGTACCGAAAATAGGAGCGATGCACCACAGCAGGAACGTCTTTACAATCGATCGCCGACTCGTTTGCCCGTATTCTCGAAGACGTCGTGCATTCGCTGTGCGACTCACTTGCGCGATGACGTCACTGGGCACCACAAAGCTTGCGTCGGCCATTTTTGCTATGGGCAAAACTGTGAAAGCTTTTTTAAATATATCAGATTCCCAAAAATGTGGCTCTTCTGGATAAATGGGAGTATACTGCAATTGTTTAAAATCAAATAACTATTTTTTCCAGCCCCTCAGTTTTTCCACATCTACTATTTTGTTATACAAACATGGAATTCGCCAGTTAGTGAACAACCCCCTAAAATCAAAATCCTTCACTTCAATGTTTACAATGTAACTGTAAGCTTTGAAGTGAAGAGATTTGATATTAAGGGGTTGTTCACTAACTGTCGAATTACATGTTTATATGCCAAAATAGTAGATGTGGAGAAACAACGGGCCTGGAAAAAAATAGTTATTTGACTTTAAATAATTGCATTTTACTCCCATTTATCCAGAACAGCCACATTATTGTGAACCTGATATATTTATAAAAGCTTAAGTACCATAATGTTCAGATACTACAAAAGTATGTGGTATAGGATATTTATTATGGCATAGTATAAGTTTTACACGAGCTATTCAAAGAGAATCGAAAAGTCACTGCACGTTTGGTGACTTTTCGTTCTCTTCAATTTGGTGCGATTTGGCGATCCTATTTCAGCGACCCTGCGGTGTATTCGGCATGCACCACAGGGCCGTCGTAGTGCAAGGAAATGCCGACGCAAACCCGGTCGAACACTCGTCGCGAAACCCGGCGAACGTACACCGAAACCCGCAAAAACATCATTAACCCCGAACATGCCGGAGAAACCCGAGCAGCCGCCGATCACGGCGCAGAGCAGCCACCGGAAAAAGCTGACACCGCAGACGAATGGAGGAGTGGGGAAAAAAAAACAGCACGCTTGAATGTTTGAAAAGTGAAACGCTGTTTGCAAAGAAACTACAGAACGAACATGTCTTAAATTTACGTACAGTATAAGATCCAATGAATGATAATAAAAAGGGCTGTTACAGAAAAAAGAAACCGGAAAAAATAATTTGCAAAAAAATTCCTGAAAAATACCTAAAAGATCCTAAAAAATGTATACATAAAGAGACTTTTTACTGCAGAATATTCTAATCAATGGTTTATTAGATATTTAATTAAAACGGGAATATTTTTAACATTGAAGCCTATGGGATTCGCCTGAATAAACCTGTCGAATGAAACCATTGAGCAGCAGGGCAATTCGGCAAGTTTTCACTGCTGGTGTTTGTTCTCTGAATAAACGAAGCATTGCTTCTCTATGGGGATTTCATTGCCCTCGAATAGGCACCATATGTGCAGGCAATTCGCCAACATCTGGCGAACTGCCTGCTCTCTGGATAGCCGAATGGTCAGGAAAGGTAACCGTATGCTGAATTTCAGTGTTCGGTTACCTTTCGGCCACAATTCGGATCTCTTTGAATAACCCTGATAGGATTAGTTTTAGACATGATTTAATGGTAGGGTGACAGATTTATAGATGATTTAAAGTAACAGTCACAAAAGATTAGGCTTAAAACAGACCAAAGAGGACCGCGCACTCTGGATGATCTATCAGAAGCACTCCATCTCTTCCCTCTGCTACCCTGAACCAAGTATTCAATAGGGATGCACCGAAACGAAAATTTCTGGCTGAAAATACCGAAACCGAAAATCAGCCATGAGAACCTGGGCCTGGAGGCCGGGGACTCGCCTGATCCCGAAGGTCGGCCGAGCACGCTGCTCGGCCGGCCTCCATGCTCAGACGAGCCCCCGGCTCGGCTGAGCCTTGAAGGCCCAGCCAAGCCGGGGGCTCGCCTGAGCCTGGAGGCCGGCCGAGCGGCTTGAAGCTTTGAAGCCATATTTTATTATATGACCCCTACATATCATATATCGTTCTTTCCAGCAGACTCGGCAGATTCATAATATATCATTATTATATGTATACGTCATGTCCTGTCTGTATATTATAACAAAAAATGCAATAAAATTTTATTTTTCAATAATTTACAACATGTAAAGTGTTTTTTTTTCACATTTTAACATGCGATAATTTGCGGTTATATTTTCTATGGGTTGCTCTTGTTAAAAATATTAGAAATGGAGGGAGCGTGGCCGGCAGCATGGTGGACGTGTGCTAGACCTGCTCCTGCGACCGCCGGCGGAAAAAGCGGATTAAAACAGCGCACGGATTCAGTTGGAGACCCTCCAAGACCCCCAAAGATCGGGAGACATAATGGCGCAGCCAGGGCGAGAAAGCCCTCAGAGAAATTGGATTTCTTTACCCCAAAACCAGGGAAGCGCAGAGACGGCGCGGCCCGCCAAGATGGCGGAGACCAGCTTTCCCCTTCCTCCCCAGCGCCTATAGCGTCGACCACAACAGACCTGGAACACTTCTCTACACGGATGGAGGGGCTGCTGAAGGATCTCTCTACAACCCTAACCTCTCGGCTGGACACGGTGGCGGCAGACATCCGCTGGGACATCCGCGACATAGGTGAGCAGACCTCCAAACTAGAGGATAAAATGGCCGAAACGACGGAGGCACATAACAGCATGGCAGCAAAAGTGGAGGAGCTGGAAGAGTCCCTAGAGAGATATGCCCGAAAATTAGCAGACCTGGAAGATAGGTCTAGACGCCATAATTTAAAAATAAGGGTTATCCCGGAATCCATACACCCGAAGGACTTACAAACATACACCACGGAATTCTTTAAACACATCTTACCGGAATCCACGGAAGATTCCCTGTTATTCGATCGGATCCACAGAGTCCATAAACCACCTTCAGCTCCTGCTAAAGCCCCAAGAGACGTAATCCTGCGCCTCCACTACTTCAGGCCACGAGAAGCTATACTCCGAGCTCTGCGGGACCAGGAGATACTCAGCCCTGACTACCAACATCTATCAGTATTTCCGGATCTATCCCAGGCCACACTGCAGCAGCGTCGACGATATCGCCCCGTGACTGACGTTCTGCGGTCTGAAAAGATTGCGTATCGATGGGGGTACCCGACCAAACTAATTATCATCCGGAATGGGACACCTACGATCGTCATGACACAGGAAGAAGGTTGCCGCATTCTGGAGGAGTGGGGCCTAAAGGTTCAAGAACGCCGAGATCAAAGCGTACCCTTCTCAGGCAGGGTGTCCCAGGAATGGCACTCCCGCTGAATGCTTCCAGACCGCTGATCCGTTTCGAAGACAGGCATCGTAGACACCTTCTTTCAGGTTAACTTTTATTCTTTCCGACTGTTCTGATCTTTCACGTTATCCGCTGGCACGCGGGCTACCACGTTACCCTTGTCTCCCTCTTCGCCGGAAGAGTTTGGGGTATTTCCCATCCCCACATTACTGGGGAAGCGGGACTCCCCTCTGGAGAAATTTTTGACGTTTTTTGTACATAGTACAACTCTACACCAAGATATGTTTCAGTCTCGTTACAATCCTGAGGTACTATGGTTAAGTTTTATTTCTGTTTTGTACCTTACCCTTTCCCTCACCCAACCAAGTCAGGGCCTGCTAAAAAATCTTGTATCTTTTTATTCCTACAGAAGACCTCGTGTAAGGGAGGTGCTCACTCCAAATGCTTTAGTGATGACCCGACAATGTCGCTTTTACACATGCTGTAATGAAATTATTGTCCTATAACGTCAAAGGACTGAATGTGCCAATGAAACGGCACTCACTAAATAAGACCCTAAAATTTCATGACGCAGACATAGTATGTATCCAAGAGACACATTTCAGACGATTAGATCATCCCAAGCTCCAGGTCCCATTCTACCAGACTCAATACCACTCTACGTTCGCCTCGAAATCCCGAGGAGTATCCCTCTTAATACACAATCGTCTAGCATTCCAAGCCCATAGGATTCTAAAGGATACGAAAGGTAGATATATCATCCTAGTATGCACCATTAACTCAGTCCCATACACATTGGTTTCGATATACGCCCCTAACGTCTCACAAATTCAATTCCTTGCCCAAATATTGAGGAAGACGAAGGATGTTCAAACCGGGACCCTTATACTATGTGGGGATTTTAACATAGGTCTCGACCCCCTAACAGACAGGTCCACCCAAACAGCGCCTACTCTATCCAAGACCTCAATACGCAAACTTCATTCACTGCTCCAACAATATGATCTATATGACACATGGCGACTACAACACCCGCGAGAACGAGACTACACATTCCGCTCAAGGGCACACAATAGCTACACTAGGATAGATCATTTCATGGTGACTGGGGGGACACTCCCTCGAATAATAGATTGTCAAATATTGCCGTTCACTTGGTCGGACCACTCTCCGGTCCTACTAGAACTAGGAGATACGTACCCTTACTATACCAGACCGCCGTGGAAATTACGTGACACACTGCTGAAACAAGACCTGGCGATCCAAACCATACAATCCACTCTGACACACTACTTTGACGAAAATGCGACACAGGACATGAGCCCCCTTACGGTTTGGCAAGCCCACAAGGCTGTTATTAGAGGAGTGGGTATGCAATGGTCCACGCAGCAACGTAAATCATACACGTCCAACAGGTTGCAATTACTTACCACCTTACAAGATTTTAGACACTCGCAACAAACTGACCCCGTCTCAAGCCACAGCAGACCTCATAGATGCCACACTCGCCTCACTCAGAGACTTAGACACAGACGGATACTTCCACGCTATGACCCGCATAAAGGCTACATATTACTCTCTTCACAATAAACCAGGACGGTTCTTAGCTAGAAAGATCCAGCCCATCAGAGCGCCACGAAAGATAAACGCTCTCCACACTAGAGATGGAGAAGTCCACAACCCCCGAGATATAGCAAATGGATTTGCACGCTACTATGAAAAACTGTATAACCTGGGCACGGACGATGAGATTTCTCAACCGTCCGAGGCCACAGTGGACACTTACCTGAAAAACGTACTCCTTCCCACTCTCTCACAAACGGAAATAGCAAGCCTCTCTTCCCCAATTACAGTAGAAGACATTACTATAGCCATTAAGGCCCTACCGAAAGGAAAGGCGCCGGGACCAGACGGCCTCTCCGGTTTATACTACACCACATTTTCCTCTCACTTGATCCCACACCTTCAAAAAGCATTTGCTGCGGCGAGAGAGGATGGCTCCTTCCCAGTAGACATGCTGAGGGCACATATAATCACTCTACCCAAACCGGGGAGGCCAACTAACCGATGCCCTAATTTACGCCCCATCTCGTTAATCAATGTCGACGTAAAACTGTATGGTAAAATCCTGGCTACCCGCCTACAATACCTTCTGCCAACCCTAATAGGACAAGATCAGGTGGGATTCATCGCCAAACGACAAGGCCCGGATAGCACTAAAAAACTCCTTACCTTAATGGACACCATGAACCGTGGTCGGACCCCAGGCTTGATTCTGTCATTAGACGCTGAAAAGGCGTTTGACAGGGTCAGCTGGTTATTCCTCTCAAGGGTTCTACTTAAATTTGGTTTTCCGGATTCATTTCTAAGAGCTGTTCAAGCCCTATATGATTCCCCGTCGGCCAGAGTGCTTAACTCAGGTTTTCTCTCAGACGAGTTTCATATAACCAATGGCACGAGGCAAGGTTGCCCGCTCTCCCCTCTGCTATATGCCCTAATACTAGAACCCCTGGCACAGGCCATTCGGCAGAATGACTCGATCCGGGGTGTCTCGATTGGTCCCACGACTTTCAAATTAAATTTATACGCAGACGATATTTTACTGACCCTGACGGACCCGGACACCTCATTACCGGCACTGAACATAGAGTTGGAATCCTATGGAAAGGTTTCATACCATCTGGTTAATGCGCAAAATACCCAAGCCTTACCATTAAATCACACAAAAGCCCAATTGACAACTTTACGCTCTCAACACAACTTTGACTGGCGATCCGAATACATCACATACCTCGGTCTTCGCATAGCAAAAACCACGGCGGGCCTATATAAACTCAACTATGACAAACTGTTACGGGATGTGAAAAATCAACTGTTTCAATGGCGTTTGAAAGAAGTGTCATGGTTGGGCAGGATGGCGACGGTAAAGATGATGATAATACCAAAATTCTTATACTTTTTCAGATCCTTACCAATAACCCTGTCAAAATCCTACCTAGACCAATTGCAGTCCATTATCATGACATATATCTGGCAAAACAAGAAACCGAGAATACCACGAAGCCTACTATATTATAGACACAGAGACGGAGGTCTCAAAGTAGCCCACGTTCACAGATATTATTGGGCATCTTGTCTAGCAACCTTATCAGAAATAGTACATATTCACCCTCCACCTCAATGATGGGTCATACTCTCAACCTTTACAAACGGACACGACCTTTCCAATCTGATATGGATACCACAAAAGTCCAAGCCGAGACTCACACTTCTTTTACCACTTGCAACCTTGATGCTTCGGATTTGGGATCAGCACTCCTCCGTCTTTACACAACATAAACCGCTGTCAATGGCCACTCCACTCCCCTCGTTAACATACATCCTGCCGCACTTTCGAGCCCCCCCATGGATCCGATTGGGAGTCACACATCTTCATCATTTTTTCACGCCGCCAGCCATCCTGCCCTTCCAATCCATGCAAATGAAATACAAGGCATCACCCGATTTGTTTCTGTCATACTCGCAACTATATTCATACATGCGCAAGTGCAATATACTGGGAAATCTGCGAGCCACTCTCCCACTCCTATCGGAGTTCGAACTATTCTGGTTAGACCCTGTCTCAACTACTAAACCCATTTCCCTGTTTTACCAATTACTCACGACCCCCATCAAACCGAACAGATGGTCTTACCAAGCTACATGGGAGAGGGACCTCTCCAAGACCTTTACCCCTACACAATGGGCAACGGCACATATGTTTGCTGCTGGTGCTACCAGGTGTGCCACACTGATCGAAACACAAAGGAAAGTAATGTATTGCTGGTACTACACACCACATCGACTAAAACGAATGGACCCCCAATCCTCGGACGTCTGCTGGAGATGCTCGTCGGCGGTGGGGGACATGGGCCAGATCTGGTGGCACTGTCCTGAGATTGCTCCCGTGTGGTCCAGTCTCTCCAAACTAGCCACGGAGGTCCTAAGCTGCAATATCCCTTGCTCCCCAGAAGTACTGTTGCTGGGCATGATACGCCTTCCAAAGCAGCACTTAAAAATGCTTTTCATACTGGTTTCGTCAACTATGCTCCTGATCGCGCGACACTGGAAATCAGATGTCGTTCCAACAATAAAACAGATAGTGACAACTCTTAACCAGTACAGATCTTTTGACTCAAGAGCAGTGTTCAGAGGGGAAGGCACACCACCACGAACGGACCCCTGGACGTTATGGGACATTCACAAAATCTATAAGGCCTGCGGTCTTTGTGAGCAATCCATAGAATAGGGTTTTCCTTGAACCAAACGCTGACAATAACTCACACAAGCAGAGAGCACCACGGAGATAGTAAAGACGCGGATATAATGTAATTTCCTGACTTTCCCTTTTTCCCCTACCCTTACCCTCCTCCCTCACTGTTATCGTCAGTTTTTTTTCCTCTTTAAAGAAAAAAGGTAGAAGTTGACATACACTATGTGAAATTGTATTTGTTGAAGTGCACTGTAAGATCACTATCATAATGGACAGCGGGCTCGCTGTCCACTGAATGTATTGTTTTCTTCTCAATAAAAAATATTCTTTCTCAAAAAAAATATTAGAAATGGGGACTCGTTACATTTTTTTGGGGGGGAAATCACGCGATTTGTAACAATCGCACCCCATACAAAAATCATTAGTGCAGCATCATTGTTCCCATTATAATTGAAATGGGAACAGTATTGCTGCATTAACAAAAACAAAACAAAAAAAACCTTTATTTTTTATTTATTTATACTTCATAGTGAAGTTAAGTCCTGACACTTTTAGGCTCCGGTCAGACGAGCGCAGCATTCACGTCCGTGATGGCGCACAAAAGTACGTCCGTGATAGCTTGACATAATGGCCGATGGAGTCCCACACACGAAGTACGTCCTCACTGAACTGCGGACGCACAATGGCCGCGGCAAACGGACGCAAGTTAGGCAAGAACGTAGAACTCCTAGAACGGCCGCAACGTCCGCATAGCTTTGTGTGTGAGTGATGGAACGTGGTCAGACGGACTGCATTTATACGTCCAGCATTTTTGATGGACAAAATGGTTTTGCATTTTAATTTATTTTCCCTCCTACATCCGTCAAAGATAACGTCAGTGAAAAAATGGACTGTGTAGCCACTACTGCGTCTTCCGTACTAACGTACGTCCGTACTGCACGGACGCACAGTCCGTAGAAATCACGCTCGTCTGACCCTAGCCTTAGTCACCAGCTTGGTCACTAGTAACATCAGTACGCAGATAGCGAGTTGATGTCACCTTCTCTGAGAATGCCTGCAACAGCAAACGTTCTCAGAGAGGTAGCCGATGGATCGGATCTAAACATGCGCATGCAGCTCCGATCTATCTTTTTATGTAGACACTATCGAACTTGTGTGTATGAGGGAATATTGCGTAGTAAAGCTTCAGGGACCTCCAGGAATAAATTCACCTAACATAAAAGAAATTGGTGGGCCGGGGCCCGGGGCTGTCAGCAACATCTGCCCAATTATTTAACCCCTTCACTACCATGATTGTGTATAAATGATCAGCGGTAGCAGAAAGAGGTTTTGAGGGTCCTGAGAAAGAACGAGCAACAGCACTAGTGGCCTGTTCTATGGTGGAGCCCACTCAGGTCTCACAAGGTTTTAGCTTGATTGTGCCATTACAGGGACAACTGTTCCATATGCAAATCAGACTGCAATCACCCAGAAAGGGTGGCCAGTACTGAATGCCAAGGACGTCATCCCTGCACGACAGATGGCCTCGTCAGGAGGGTATAGCTGACACCCTTCTAGGCACCTCAAGCAAGTGGGTCACATCTGGAAACGATTGTCGGGGTTGCTGCATCTCTTGTGCAGGGAGGACAGCCTTGGCATTCAGTACTGGCCACCCTTTCTGGGTGATTGCAGTCTGATTTGCATATGGAGCAGTTTTCCCTGTAATGGCACTATCGAGCTAAAGCCTTGTGAGACCTAAGCGGGCCCCACCATAGAGCTTTTGGGCTCCAGAAGGTGCCTACCCAAAGATTTTGCTCTGTGGGCATAATGCCAAGTTGCTAAAATTGTTTAAAATCCGCTAAGGAATGCCCTTTCTGGGTTGTTCCCCAGCCGGTAATGTATTGAGCCTTGAAGTGCAGTTACTATATTTGGCCAGTGGATGGTGACATCTGCCTGCCAAATAGTGTCATAAACTAAGAAATACATTTTGGAATATTCCAATTATTTCTTACTGTATAATTAATTAAAAAGGATTAAAAAAACACAAAACACTGGTTCTTGACAGTGAATTTTTGGAAAAATCACTTGGTAGCGAGGGAGCTAAGGGCAAAAAAGGGAACTCTGGTTTAAATTATGTATAATTTTAGCATTATTGATTAACAGAGCTTTTGGATGTGTGAATGCATCTTAATGTAATAAAACTACAGACCCAAGTTAACCATACCATGCAACAATATGAATAAATTGTCCCTAACCTAGTAACGTCGTTAGCAATCCTCATTTGTAGTCTACGGAAAGAACAGCACAGTGGTCCCTGGTGCACGAGAGTAAATGGAAATCCACAGCAGGCGTTTTCACGTGAACTCGCTACCACAGGCTTGGGGCCTTTTTAAATAAATCTCTGAACATTTTAAACAAATATATAGTGGTTAATCAGCTTTAAAATACATTGGATTTAAATCACTTCCAAAAGTAGGTCACACTTTGAAAAATTGCTTTTCTCATAAATGTTCATTTTTTTAAAATTATTTTACACATAATAATCTCAGACCAAAGTAACAGCAAGGCTATCAAAATGCACATTGATCCTCCAATATGCATCTTTGATATTTATATATATATATATATACTGTATATATTATATATATATATATATTTTTTTTTTTATTATTATTATTATTTTTATTTTTTTTAAAGTAGCATCCAAAGTAAGCTCCAGATGGATGGTAATCTGTTGGGACCAACATGAGAAATATAGAGCTCATTAATTTTAGATTTTCAATTCACAGCCGCTACCGTTAAGCTGGTTTTAGTGGGCCTATTGGGAGCAGAGATAACAGCGATCTGGATCTGCTATAAGGGTATAATGCAAACATGAGATACCAGATATTATTTTACCAACAAAATAGTAATTATTTTCTCCTTAAAAGATGCAATGGGAGTAAATGGTTTTGTGAATTGTATCCTCTTATCGTAAAGAATACACTTGAATTTTAAAAGTTTATTCAATGTGGTTGGGTTGCAAAAACAATTCCAAGATAAATCTGTTTTTATATAGAAATACTTTATAGAAATAAATTTAAATTCCTGATTAATTGTCTCTTATTTATTAAACATGGCCATGGAACCTTTTCCCTCCTATTCCCACAGGACAGCGCCTCAAAGCAAGTGTCTTACCTCCACTGGCTATCCTTCATTGTTTGCTTTATTTGGTGACCAAAAACTTCATAAACTCACAATTGTGACTTGTATTGTCTCTCAATACTTCTGCTTGGTTATGTGTTTGCTCAATAATAATTGGGCGAACATATACAGGGTTATTCAGAGAGAGGTGAAAACCCGGAGAATTGCCAGGAGAATGAACAATCTAGACCAAATAGCCGATTTGGAAAGTGAGATAAATGGGAGAATTTTTCTGGTTTGGCTATTTTGACCTAGAATTTTCACTTCTCCAGTCATTCTCCTGTTTTTCACCTCTCTCTGAATAACCCTGTTAGTGAGTAGTGACTTCTTATAGCTAGATGGCTTGGTCCCAGAAAAGAAGAGGGGGGTTAAGAAGGGTTAAGAGGGTTTTTTGCACACTTTAATGTCAATACTTTTTATTAGAAACCTGTGACAGCTATATTTTGTATAGACAAAAAAAATGTGTAGGTTATGATAAATCTGTTATCAGCTCTTGGAGTCCATAGGGCTATATGGAGGCTTGTGCTTCCAGGCCATGAGCTCTGCGCAAGCTCGCTCTCGCAAGATCGCGCAGCGCCGCAGACAAATCACTGACACATTCAGGGTTATTCAGAGAGAGGTGAAAACCAATAGAATGACTGGAGAAGTGAAAATTCGAGGTCAAAATAGCCAATTTGAAAAGTGAGATAAATGGGAGAATTTTTCTGGTTTGGCTATTTTAACCTAGAATTTTCACTTCTCCAGTCATTCTCCTGGTTTTCACCTCTCTCTGAATAACCCTGATTGTTTGTTTTGTAAGTAATAGCACATAATGCCACTGCCTTAGAAAAGAGAAAAAGTAAATGTTGCATGAATTGTTTTTCAGTTTTCTTATTTTTAAACATTACATGGTCATATTTAGTATTGTTGGAATGGCCAGACTGTGACCTTTCCAATGACATCTCAATCACTTGATTTTTTGTGGTGTAAAAATAACACAAGCAGGGTTCCAAAGCTTCCCTGTATCTCGTCACTGCAGTGCCATTTTCTAGGTTGTAGATGAAGCAATATGTTGTGCCATCGCCGCCACACTTGCTGGCAGTATGGGAAATGAGACGGTAAATTAGTGCAGCGTCAATGTTTACTTTATAATTGTAAAGTGAGCAATAGTGCTGTGTTAGAAAAAAAAAGGAAAAATATTAATATTTTATTTGTTATTTTATTTTTACATAAACCTAACCTGGTCGTGTTTGGCATCACTGGAAAGGACATACTTTTCAATAATACCTTAAATGTCCATGTAGCCAGTAGGGCTCCAGAGATACAGGGGTCTAAATGATTGTAAATTGCACATTTCTTTACAGAGCAAGGTGCCCCCTTGTGGCATTGTTACGTCCTCAGCCCCTGCTGTGCTTCCAGGGGGGTCTGGGCAAGGTTCGGTGCCAAGGGCTGGTCGAGTGCCAGCACCAGGTAATGGCCGAGCGGCGTCCGGGGGGCGGTGCCTTGCATAGTCACGAGGAGCCGCCGGGTTTAAAACAGGGCGCGAGGAGTTGCCTCGTCGCCCTGATGTGGAGTTCTGTTCCCTCATCGCTAAGCTGATTCTATTGTTGATTTAGTTGCCGACCCATTTCTGTATACGATTCCTGCTCCTGATTACGGATGAGCGTTCGGTTCGGATCTATTCGGAGTTCGATTCGAACATCGCCCCGTTCGGCTGTTCGTCGAACTCCGAACATTTCCGCGTGTTCACCGCATGTTCGCCCACAATGCACTACAATGGACCACAATGCACTTTTCCACTGGCCTGAAGCTTGTAATTGGCTACAGCCTTGCACCTGACCACAGGTCAGGTGCAAGACAGGTGCAAGACTATGCCAATCACGGCTCAGAGTCCTGATTGGGCAAATTTTGCCTAATCATGGGCTCACAGAGCTAAGTCCCGCAGCACACTATATAAGGCTTCTCTGCCTGCAGCCCCAGCGTGTGTGTTTGCAGGAGTGAATCAGAGAGGAGAGGAGATTGTTCTGTCAGGGTGTATCAGTGACATTGTAGGAGATTTCTGGGAATTAGAATCTGTGTTGGCACTGCCAGGCTAACAGGGACAGTGTGTTTCAGTGAGTTGTAGGAGATTTCTGGGAATTTGAATCTATCTTGGCACTGCCAGGCTATCAGGGACAGTGTGTATCAGTGAGTTCTACCAGAGTTCAGCAAATTTGAATCTGTCTTGGCACAGCCTGTTATCAGTGTGTATCAGTGAGTTATACCACAGTTCAGCAAATTAGAATCTGTCTTGGCACAGCCTGTTATCAGTGTGTATCAGAGAGTTATACCAGAGTTCAGAAAATTAGAATCTGTCTTGGCACAGCCTGTTATCATTGTGTATCAGTGAGTTATACCAGAGTACAGCAAATTTGAATCTGTCTTGGCACAGCCAGGCTATCAGGGACAGTGTGTATCACTGACTTAGAGCATTGCTCTGGAAAATCTGTATATCTTTGATCTAATTCTAGATACCATACAATAACACAGTTGTCACGGTCCACCCCGTGTACCTGTCTAGCAAACCTGGATCTAAGAACTTTGCCCTGGATTTCTTTATTCTTGGATTCCAATCCAGGTTTTGCCCAGGCTAAGCACCATGTCCAGGCTCCTGGAGATCCAGCCTGGGTTTTCCTGTCTAGCCCTGCACTTCCAGCTGAGGCCTATCCATGTTTAAGCCTCATTAAAAGGCAGAGAGACCGAGCCAACAGTGGGTCTGCATTATTGTTATCCTTGACTGAGGTCCCTTGGTGGTGTGCTAACCTGCTCTTCCAGAACCATCTTATCCTACGTATCCAGGACCCATCTGTCTACCCGTGGATTACAGTTGTTGATCACCCTCTGACCTCTTTGAACCAGGTACCACTGTCCAGACTTCCTCTTGGTGGGCCCTGTCTGCAGTCTAGGACTGCACTACCCACAATCCATGGACTCTCCCTGGACTTTATTGCTATTCCCTTTGTTCTTTTGCCTGCAGTTAAGGACCATTTATGTTTTATTAAAGAATCTGCATTGCGTGACTCCTGTCTGGCCTCCCCTCTGTTTCGCCGCCTGCTGGGCTCATACCAGAACCGCACATGCCTCGTGACCACAGTTTAATCAGAGTTCATCTGTTTATCTATTAAGAGTTGAATCTGGCTGTTGCCAGCTATCAGGGTGCTGCAGCCTGAAGGAGAGGAAGTGAATCAGAGAGAGAGAGTAGAGGACAATGGCAGCCTTGCAGGGAAAATATCAGTAAAATCGTCGACTTATATCAGAGTTCTGAATATCTTTAATCTATATACCAGAGTTGAATCAGAGTTCTGCATATCTTTAATCTATATATCACTAACCATGTCAGAAAGACCAAAAAGGACAGGCAGACGCTCCCAGACACAGATAAGAGGGCAAGCAGCCTCTGTGTCGGAAGGCAGTGCCCCTGGTCGTCGTGGACGTGGTGCATCCTCTGCAGGGGCACACTTGTCCTTTCTAACTGGTGCTGGCCGTCTTATGCTGCAGCAACATACAGAGGATTTGCAGGATTGGCTAACTAGGCCATCCTCATCCTCCTCATCCTCTGCCAGCCAGGCTTGTGGTGGTTTACAGTCCACCTCAGCTGCCAAAGCATCTAATGCAGCCTCCATGTCCACAGCTACTCCTGCCGTAGCCTCACCAACATACATGGAGGAGTCAGCTGAATTGTTTGACTACAATGACAGTGACATGCTGCTTGAGGATGCGCAGCAACTACAGTGCTCTGATTCAAACTCTGAGATTGAGGAAGGGAGTATAATCAACCTAGAGGGAGGGGGTGCCAGTGACACACAAATAACTGGCACTCATGTTGCCCCAGCAGCTGCAGCATACTGCCAAGTTGGCTCCAGTGACGAAGAGATAGGGGGTGATGACAATGATGATGAGGTCACTGACTCCACCTGGCTGCCTGATCGAACAGAGGAGTCAAGTGAGGTGGAGGAGGCCCAACAAAAACGAGGCACAATGTCCTCTATGAGCAACCATAGCCAGTCCAAGGCATCAGATGTCAGAACTGCTCAGGTGCTGAGCGTTGTTGTCTCACAGCACATGTCCAGGATCTCTGCTGTCTGGGAGTTCTTCACGACATGTGCAGCAGACTGCAGCGTTGTTATTTGTAAGCTATGTCGGAAGAGGATCAAGTGTGGGAAAGACATCAGACACTTGGGTACCACGTGCTGGAGGCGACATATGACCACCTGCCATGCATCCCGTTGGCACAACACTTTGCATAGGTCTTCCTCCTCATCTGTCTCTACCCCCACTATATGTCCTGCCATGTCATTGCCTACAACCTCCACTGACAGGGATGATGCTACAGTAATGGGTGTACCAGGTCCTTTCTCAGAATGTGACAGCAACCCATCAGCTGAAGATTTACGCAGTCAGATTACGTTGCCCCAGCTGCTGCAGCGTAAGAAAAAATATAGTCCCAACCATCCCCAAGCACAGCGTCTAAATGCCAGCGTAGCAAATTACTCGCATTACAGCTGCTGCCTTTCCAGCTGGTGGACTCTGCTTCCTTCCATGAATTTGCCGAATGTGCTGTACCACAGTGGCAGGTTCCAAAACGCCACTGACGCCTATACCAGATTCATATCATTTTAATACTGGACCGCAGGGTCCACCACTGCACTCTTCCACAATGCCACAGAGGGGTTACGGTGTGAAGGCACTTGCTGCCACCAAAGGTAAAATATTTGGGTGCACTGCCACTGACGCCTATACCAGATTCATATCATTTTGATACTTGACCGCAGGGTCCAACCCTGCACTCTTCCACAATACCACAGAGGGGTTACTTACGGTGTGAAGGCACTCGCTGTCACCAAAGGCAAAATATTTGGGTGCACTGACGCCTGTACCAGATTTATATCATTTTAATATTTGACCGCAGGGTCCAACCCAGCACTCTTCCACAATAGCACAGAGAGGTTACGGTGTGACGGCACTGTTGCCGACACTAAAGGCCCAATTTTAAAGCACCTATTGTTACTTTCATCCAAAGCCTGCATAAGTTTCACCAAAATGTAGCCAAAAAATCACTAAACTTGTTCTGTGTGTCCTAAAATGTCTCCTCTTTTCATACAGGCTGCCGCCCCAAGCAGTTGTTTATAAATAGATTAAAGGAAAACCATTTACCGTCATTTGAGATGTCATTTTTTGTTTTTAAATGTTTCTATACATCCTACAAATCCGCCACTTCACGGGCAGGTTATGGGGACCTCCTAGGCACGATATTTGAAGGAATTTTTCGTTTTTATTCTTAATCTTAACCTTTATTTCATGGAAAACTCACTGTCCCTTGAAAAACGTTTTTTTTTTTTACTTTTTGTCCTTGATTCCTGTCCCCCAGGGCACTACCTGGACCCCCATACACCTTTTATGGCAAATATCTTGCATATATGCCCTCTTGGAGGGCACTCTAAAAATCGAACGTTCGGGTCCCATTGACTTACATTGAGTTCGGATTGTGTTCGAGTTCGACCTCGAACTTTTGAAATTGTTCGAGTTCGAAGTCGAACCGAACACGGGGGCGTTCAGCCAGTGGCGTAACTAGAAACCTGAGGGCCCCGGTGCAAGAATCCATGAAGGGCCCCCCAACCCCCAAAAAAAGATCCATATTTTTACCTTTTTTTTTTTCCTGCAATATAATAAAGATAGTATTGCCCCCAGCTCACATTGATATATATATTGCCCTCAGCTCACATTGATATATATATTTCCCCAGCTCACATGGATATATATATTGCCCCCAGCTCACATGGACATATATATTGCTCACATGGACATATATTGCCCCCAGACCACACATGGATATATTGCCCCCAGGCCACACATGGATATATTGCCCCAGCTCACACATGGATATTTTTGCCCCCAGCTCATGGAAATACTGCCCCAACACATGGATATACTGCCCCAACACATGGATACTGCCCCAGCACATGGATATACTGCCCCAGCTCTGCCCCCCCCAGCTCCTCATGGATAT
Source organism: Leptobrachium leishanense (assembly GCA_009667805.1). Classification (NCBI taxonomy): domain Eukaryota; kingdom Metazoa; phylum Chordata; class Amphibia; order Anura; family Megophryidae; genus Leptobrachium; species Leptobrachium leishanense. Next base: position 131,088,716 of record CM019064.1, read on the forward strand.
ACTGCCCCAGCTCATGGATATACTGCCCCAGCTCTGCCCCAGCTCATGGATATACTGCCCCAGCTCTGCCCCCCAGCTCATGGATATACTGCCCCAGCTCTGCCCCAGCTCATGGATATACTGCCCCAGCTCTGCCCCCCAGCTCATGGATATACTGCCCCAGCTCTGCCCCAGCTCATGGATATACTGCTCCAGCTCTGCCCCCCAGCTCATGGATATACTGCACCAGCTCTGCCCCCCAGCTCATGGATATACTGCCCCAGCTCTGCCCCCCAGCTCATGGATATACTGCCCCAGCTCTTCTCCCCCAGCTCCTCATGGATATACTGCCCCAGCTCTGCCCCAGCTCATGGATATACTGCCCCAGCTCTGCCCCAGCTCATGGATATACTGCCCCAGCTCTGCCCCAGCTCATGGATATACTGCCCCAGCTCTGCCCCAGCTCATGGATATACTGCCCCAGCTCTGCCCCCAGCTCATGGATATACTGCCCCAGCTCTTCTCCCCCAGCTCCTCATGGATATACTGCCCCGGCTCTGCCCCAGCTCATGGATATACTGCCCCAGCTCTGCCCCAACTCATGAATATACTGCCCCAGCTCTGCCCCCCTCTGCCCACACTTCACCTTTCCAGCCTGGTGTTAAAGAGCTTTTCGGGGAAGCTACCACCCTACCTGAATAGACTGGTTCCCCCAGCAGTTCCTTCATCCTATAACCTCCTATCCAGGACCTGCACATTACTTTCAAAACCACAATATAAGAAGAAACTGGTTTGATCCTCATTTTCCTACAGAGTGCAGCAAATTTGAAATATTTGAAATATGGATTGGTGCTAGATCGTGGTACTGGCAGATAGGGGGTTAAACTATCGCTGGAAGGGTCAAACTATAACTTTTCCGGCGGTGCCTTTCTAATTTCTGTAGCCCCTAACGATTGGGAGATAGAAGGGTCCAAAGGACCAAAGTGACAGCCAAAACAACCACAACTTTTAATGCATGCATGCATGAAAATGCCTAGGAATAATATATACGGTCCTATGAATAATAATAAAAAGGTGTAGTACAGGAAAAAAACACCATTTTAAAAAAAAATCTGATTTTTTTTGCTGAAAAAATCCCCAGAAATGCCTAAAAAAATCCTAAAAATATAAAGAGACTTTTTGCTGCAAATGAAAAAAATAAACGGTTGAATAAATATTTTAGATTTTTTTTTATATATATTGAAACCTATGGGTTTCACCTATGTCGGTGACATTTCAGTACTCTCTGATTAACCTCCAAAATTAATATTTCAGGTTACATATAAGATTATAAAGATATTTCTCATTGCTGACCTTTGCAGCAGTCATTCTGGTATTACATGCGTAACTAAGGAAGCCTTGCGACAGAAAAGCATAATAAATGGGTTTATTATTTTTGCCTCTATATTTCTTGTGCTTATTTGATAAAAAATAAGACATCTAAGGGTCCTGTAGTTTGGACAGTGAGCACTCCCATAACATTTCTCTTTACTACCTCTGCTATGTATAGTAGAGGTGTGCAATGCTGGAATATTCATTTTGTTGCGTTTTAAATTAATTTCATTTTGTTTCACTTCCTATTTCGTTTTGTAATTTTATTTATTTTTGTTTGATATCGAATTAAGATTGATTCGAATTTCGGATCACTAAATAAAGCTCCAATAAATCAAATTTTGCTGTTAAAAGGCTAGCTAGGGTTAAATGTTGATCTCTCCATTGGCCTGTGGTGCTGACAACAGATTCAGCACAATAGGCGGATGGACAGGTACAGGGTTGCTTTGTGTAACAGTGAAACAAATCTGATTCATTTCATAAAGTCGCTTGCTGTTATGTATTACTTGTAAGTTAAGATCGATTCGATAGTTGATATCAATTAAAATTTCGGATCACTAAATAAGACCCCAATGAATCAAATTTTGCTGTTAAAAGGCAAACTAGGGTTAAATGTCTCAATGCAGTATAATAATTAATGCAGCATATGGATCCACACATTGAGGGAAAGCACCTCTCTGCAGTATAATTAATGCAGCGTATGAATCCAGTCCACACACTGCTGGGAAGAAGCACCTCTCTGCAGTATAATTAATGCAGCATAGGAATCCACAAACTGAGGGGAAGCACTTCTCTGCAGTATAATTAATGCAGCATATGAATCCATACACTACGCTGAAGCACTTCTCTGAAGTATAATTAATGCAGCATTTGAATCCTACAAGAAAAGATAAGTGAAACGTACAGTCGCACACGTGGATTTGAACAAGACGAACATATGTTGATTCCTTGTTAGATGGACCAGTTCATAAAAATACAAAAATACAACCGGTACTGCAATAAAAATAGCCAGTGCCAAAATAATCACATACTGTAGGTTTCAATGTTAAAAAAATCCCCATTTTTATTAAATCTGTATTAAACGGTTTATTTTTTTCACTTGCAGCAAGTCTATTTTATTTTTCTGTATTTTGTGGGTGTAATTTTAGGTTTCCTAACTTATTTTAAAGAAACTAGGCTTTTTTTCCCCATAGGTGTCAATGTAAAATAATATTTGTGTTTTTATTAAATATTTCTTAAACCGTTTATTTTTTCACTTGCAGCAAAAAGCAAATATCGGACGGCCGATATTATGTTATTCAGAAACGTAAAAAATAACGAAAATTTAGATTTTCGTCCGAATTTCAATTCATACCAAAATGAAATGCACCAGTCTAATAATCGCTGTGTGCAGGAAAAACTTAAAAAGATGCATTGTATAGGAAAACCGGCATGTGCAAAGCCCATAGGATTTAAAGGAAAAAATATTAAAGTTTTTATCCTTTTTTTTTATTCAACCGTTTATTTTTTTAATCTGAAATCGAGTTGATATCGAATCACAAAAAAAAAATCCTGCTCAGTTACTGTTAGGATAGAGGGTATAGTATAACAAATCTATTTCTTTGTTATGGACAAGAATATGTATCTGCTTTAATAATATTCAAAGGCCTAGAAAAATGCTCAGATAAGTAGTTAATATGTCTTTAAGAACTGAATGAAATAAAACAGTTTTTTCAGAGAGAATCAGAGTGTATCTTGCGTAACTTCGCTGTTTCGACAGAATGGCTAACCACAAGTCATGAGGAGTCTTATTTCAGTATCAAGCCGGGTGTGGGCCACCTTGCATCCTGGAACAGGACATCCACACATCCATGATGGAGAAAAACGGCTGACACTTGTCGGTGACGCATGATGCCTTCACCTTTGGAAATAGCTGATATTCGATTCTTATATAGTTAATAAAATAATCTGTATGTGCACGATTTTATGCTGAAGTTTACTAAAATGTTAAGTTGACTCCCACTCGCTTACACGGCAAACTACTATAAAACATGTATCAAAATCTAATAAAGAAAAGGGAAGTCACTGGCTTTAGCCAGAGAGGCTGCATAGACCTATTTGTTGTCTGTGTGATTTCTTTAAGTGCGCACTTTGACTTGCCTGATTTCTCCACCGATTAGAACAGAGACTGGCATCCGAAGGACAGATATTGTCCATCTCAATTGACGCCCAGCAATATGGGGCCCTGGGTTACGCCTCAACCAGCCCGCCACCTCAAAGGATTTCCTGGCAGGGACCATGCCAGAACCGGAGCCTGATCAACTTCGTAACCTCACGGTAAGATACCTTTTGATATCCTGCCGGTGACATGTTCTGGTCTGCGGTCCCTCCCCTGGGAAATCCAAGCGTGATGCTTGGGAGAGGCACCAAAAGTGGGTTTTATTTAACTTTGCCCAGGTGCCCCGTTTTACTGACCCACAAATCGCATGCCAGTTGTCTGCTTGTTTGTACGTCTGTTCACGGTTCTTTGTATTGACGGCATATTTTCTGATAAGGCATTGTGGTTTGGTTGGTGATCAGAGAGATTGTCGTGATCTGACGGTAACAAGTGTGGTGTATCTGGTTAGCTATCTCCAGGCGGTAAACAGGTAATGTGATGTAATAGACGCATACCTGGTAGTAGGACTTTCCTAACGGTAACAGGTATATTTATGCTTGGTAGGAGGACATGATATATCTCTGATTAAAGTATAGTTTAATTGACAGTCAGAGGATTTTTGTTAGTGACGGTAAATAGGTGATGCATTAGGCATATCTAGTAGTAACTCACGAAAATATATATATATATCTAGTAGTAACAGGTGACGCGGTAAAGGAAGCACCTGTAGGATATATATGCTGCGGTAAAACAGGTATTAGCTACACCTGCTAGCAGGATACTATATTGTGAATATAGGGGAGGAAAAGACGCTTATTGTCGAAGTTTAGCAGGTAACATCTATTTTGGTAGTAAGACCCGATAGGTGTCGTGGTCTAACGGTAACAGGTATATTTGGTAGAATGAGACGCGATAAATAAGAGTCTATCCTCATTTCTGACTGTTGATAAACTACGTGAATTGTTTAAATTGATCAGGAAAAGAGCTGACAATCAGGAATGGGTAATGAACAGAGTAACCATGCTGGTTGTATGACCCCATGTAAGTTAGTTGAGGAAAGAACAGGAAGACGAAATGTGATAAAACTCAAGCCTCTAGGTAGGGTCTGCGGCTTAGATAGTCCCAGACTAGGGATGAGCCGAACACTCCCCGAGTTCGGTTCGAAGCCGAACCCGAACTTTCCAAATGATCGGATCCGAACCCGAACTCGAACCCCATACAAGTCAATGGGGCTGAAAATTCGGTGTTTAGAGTGCCCTCCAAGAGGGCATATATGCTAGATATTTGCCATAAAAAGTGTATGGGGGTCTGGGTAGTGCCCTGGGGGACAGGAAACAAGGACAAAAAGTAAAAAAAAAACGTTTTTAAAGGGACAGTGAGTTTTCCATGAAATAAGGGTTAAAAATAAAAACGAAAAATTCCTTCACATATCGTGCCTAGGAGGTCCTTCCCCATAACCTGCCCGTGAAGTGGCGGATTTCTAGGATGTATAGAAATATGTAAAAAACAAAAAATGACATTTCAAATGACGGTAAATGCTTTTCCTTTAATCTATCCATAAACAACTGCTTGGGGTGGCAGTCTGTATGAAAAGAGGATACATTTTCGGACACGCAGAAAAAGTTTACTGATTATTTTGGCGGTGAAAAGCAGGAGAATGACTGGAGAATGGAAAATTCTAGACCAAATAGCCGATTTAGAAAGTGAGAAAAATGGGAGAATTTTTCTGGTTAGGCTATATTAACCTAGAATTTTCTCTTCAGTCATTCTCCTGAGTTTCACCTTTCTCTGAATAACCCTGTCAGGGTTATTCAGAGAGCGGTGTAGAGCAGGAGAATGACTGGAGAATGAAAAATTCTAGGTCAAAATAGCCAAACCAGAAAAATTCTCCCATTTAGGCTAGGGTCAGACTAGCGAATTTTTAACATGTGTTTAGGCGCACTTAATCACGGCCGCACTAGCAGCAAATGACGGGCAATGACAGCCAATATACGAAGTACGGTCGCAAGAAAGTCCGGCTGCGCAACGAAAGTGGAAAATGAACGCATTTTTTCAAGAACACAGAACCGCTAGTACGGACGTACAGAGTGCGCTGCATCCACTAGCGGCGTGTGTACGTGATTTGGAGACGTCAGACCCTGCTCATGTCCGGCCAACATAATGTCCAGACACCCAAAGTTTCCTGGTTTGGATCCGTAAAAAATCACGCACAAAAATGTGCATCGTATGACCATTTTCGCGCATTCCGTGAAAAAATAAGGCAATGCGTTCGGACGCACTTTTTGACGGTCGCTGTGAAAAATGCGTTAGTCTGACCCTAGCCTTATCTCACTTTCCAAATCGGCTATTTGGTCCAGATTGTTCTCTTTTCCTGCCATTCTCCTGGTTTTCACCTTTCTCTGAACAACCCTGAGAGAGAGGTGAAAGCCAGGAGAACTGGCATTAGAAGAGAACAATCTAGACCAAATAGCCAATTTGGAAAGTGAGTTAAATGGGAGAATTTTTCTGGTTTGGCTATTTTGACCTAGAATTTTCACTTCTCCAGTTATTCTCCTGCTTTTCACCGCTCTCTGAATAACCCTGTGAATGTTTAATCCCGAGGTGAAAAATAACATTGCTTAAGGCTGGGGTCAGACGAGTGCAGTTATCACGTCCGTGTTGCCACACATTTGTACGTCCGTGGCAGCATAGCATTCTGACCAATGGAGCCCCACACACGAAGTACGTCCACACGGAAGTGCGGATGCATGGCGAACGCAGCAAACGGACGCAGGTTAGGCAAGAACGTAATACTGCTAGAAAGGACATGCGGAGTGCGCCACGTCCGCAACGTCCATGTAGCTTTGTATGTGAGTGATAAAACGAGGTCAGATGGACTGCATTTATACATCCAGCATTTTTGACGGACAGAATGTTTTTTCATTTTGATTTATTTTCCCTGCTACATCAGTCAAAAAATACGTCAGTGAAAAAAACGGACTGTTTGGCCACTACCTTGTTGTCATTCATTAAGTAGTCCGTACTGCACGGACGCACAGTTCGTACAAAATGCGCTCATCTGATCCTAGCCTTAGATGTTATTTTGAATTTTTTTCAAACACCAGTTAACCACTTGGCTGCTATGGACGCGCTCAGCACGTCCAGCCAAGTGGTTCTCCTGTGCTATGGACACGCTGAGCGCGTCCATGCACAGGAGGCAGCAATCCGCCAGATTCCGGCAGATTGCTGCGCCCCCCGGTGCGGGCTGACATCTTGGATGTCAGCCCAGCACTCCAGGACCCCGGCGGAGCAATTCGATGTCATTGCGGCGGCGCGATGACATCTAATTCACGCGACCCCCGCATGTGCGGAGGAAGTGCCTGAAAGGGAGGGGGAAGGTCCTTCGGACCTCTCTCCCTCCCGTTCGCCGGGGGCAGAAGGTTAATCCAGGCACCGTTTGGAAGGGCACAGCCTGCCCTTCCAAACGGTGGCTGTGATTAACCCCTGGGGAGCCGGATCACGAATCGGCGCTGAAAAGCGCCGGATTGTGATCCTCTCCTGGAGCTGGCCAACATCTTGGATGTCGGCCAAGCCTCTAGGAACTCCCCATGAGGACTGGCGTCATCGTGCATAGCACGATGACGCCAGTCCTGGAGTTAACCCCTAGCTGCCACCAATGGTGGAGAAAAGGGGTTCCAATGAACCCCCTATCTCCCGATCCGTGGCAGCTAGGGGTTAATGTTTGATATTGTTGGATCAGCCAGAGCATGGCCTTTCCAAGGATACTAAACATGAGCATGAAAAATGTTTTTTAAAAAAATAAAAAAATATTTAAAAAAATTCTAAAAAATAAATAAACAAGTTTTTTTTTGTTTTTGTTTTGTTAATGCAGCAATATTGTTCCCATTTCAATTATAATGTGAACAATAATGCTGCACTAACGATTTTTGTATGCGGTGTGTTTGTTAAAAAAGTGAAATTTTCCCCAAAAAAAATGTAACGAGACCCCATTTCTAATTTTTTTAACAAGCGCACCCCATACAAAATATAACCGCAAACGATCGCATGTTAAAATGTGAAAGAAAACACTTTACACATAATAAATTATTGAAAATTCAAATTTTATTGCATTTTTGTTATAATATACAGACATGACATAATGTATACATATAATAATGACATATTATGAATCTGCCAAGTCTGCCGGAAAGAACAATATATAATATGTCTGGGTCATATATCAAAATATGGCTACAAAACGCGGTTAAACATGATGAGCGAAAGCGGTAAAAATGACCTCAGCACAGAGGTGTGAAAAGCCTCAGCAGCGAAAGGGTTAAATGCAGCATATTAGGATGTTTTAGGGAAATTAATTCTCAAATCTCAATGTATCAAATTGATTACCAGACTAAAAACACCTGGTGTTATGCCCATTTGTGAACAGAGGTCATTTAGAGTTGATAATCTTTCCAAGTACACATTAGTTTTTATTTCAGTATCTAATAAACCGTTGCTTATAATATTCTGCAGTAAAGAGTCTCTTTATTTCTAGATTTTTTTAGTATTTTTTTAAGCATTTTCTATACTTTTTTCAAAATTTCTTTTTTTTTTCGAACTCGAACGAACACACCCAAAAAGTTCGAAATTCGGGAACTTTCGAACTGCCAAAGTTCGGGTCGAACTCTGAACCGTCCCAACCCGAACAGCTCATCCCTATCCCAGACTACAGACAGAGGGATGGAGAAATTTGTTGAAGAATAAAAAAGGAAAGTTGATAGACAATGGATTATGGAATGTAGCACAAGCATGGTATAAGGTTGCAAAAGAGATTGAGAACGAAGGGTGGATAGAAACAGAGGAGAATAGGAAGGGAAAAACCAATTACTATTGCCTCACCCAAAATCCGAACCCCTTCTTATGGTGAAATATCAAAAGAAAATAATAAACTAAACCCCAATGACAACTGCCCAAAAACAGCCGACAGGTCTCTACCCTGTCTTACGCATCACCTGGATGCCACCATACGGAGGGTAGACATGACCGGTAACTCAGGTCAATCATCACTGTCCAGCCATTCACATGACTCTGTGAATCGTACAGATGAGTCTTTGACATCCCATATAGGTATGCCCACGCCCCAAGTTGCCTGTACTCGACCCATGACCTTTCCACCCCAGAACCAAGATCTCACAACGTTTCCACCCCACCAAACCGACCCCACCTACCCTTCCCACCAAAACACCCAGGAAATACCCCCTATGCCCAAGAATAATGTCACCTGGACACAGCAGCCCACTCTCAGTATAACAGCAGGTACCATGGAAGGGAGCCTGGTGGGGAGGGGGGCGTCCACCAAGAACCTGTTTTAATTGTGGAGAATTCAGCCATTTCAAACGGGATTGTAAAGCATCCCACAGGCGACGGCCCCCCCAAAGGGCGGATGCAGCCAATGGCCCTTAGCAGGACACTGCCATTGTATCTGATAATTTCCCACCACCCCCACCCCTGCGCTAGGAAACTGGCAACCCTGTGTCAAGTCCCCCCACCCCACGCATGTTCCAGGACGGAACATCCATTGCCATTGAGCTGACAATCTACAAGGCGCCCAGCAGGAATGCCTGCTCTGTGGATCTCCGCTCATGGTGGGGGACTGTCCGTCCGGGGACGTGCTGGGTCACGGTAACCTCATTTCTGGCGCAAGCCGAATAGGTTTGGTTAAACTGAGATGTCAGCATGGGGTTAATTGAAATGCTGTTCGGTGTGTGTGTGATTTCCCCTTCATTGCAGGGTGATTTTCCCTTGCGTTGCAGTCGTAATGCAAGGAGTCATCGCTGTTATGTTGTATGTATTGTAGAAATGTGAAATATAGGCAATTGCAGTATGCAATTTTGAAAAAAGAATCTATGTTTGTATGTGCAGCGCTGCAAAGTCCGTTATCGCTTTTAGTGCGAAGAAAGTGAGCAAAAAAAAAAAAAAGGAACTAAGTTTGTAAGAGGAAAAAAAAAAAGGGGGGAAGCAAGATTTGGATAGAGTTGAAACTGGAAAGATTTTTAAATACCACTTATTGTAGTTTATAGAATATAATAGTATAAAAGCTGTATGTGGAATCGCAGGTTGTTCTTGTTAAGGAAAGATGTGTATTTTATATAGGATTTAATAAATATTTGTGTCTATAGTTTGGAAGACACACCTTTTGTTGCAATGTCTTCAGTCAGAGTCAAGTTTCCTGCGGGGCGAAGGAAGGGGATTGATAAATCATGGGGTAATTCAGAGAAAAAAGGAGTAGAGATATTGGGAGTGGGCTGAGAGCTCCATAGTGTGGTGGTGGTTGCGTATTCCGCATAGTATAACAGGGTTTTTTGGTGCCCTTCAGGCCCGGGTAATTGTATAGGCAGATGTGTTGCTAAAAGCTGAATACGTAACGGTGGATAGATAGGATACTTGTAAAAGCTGCAGCTGTTTTGATCTGGTTTGAATGCATAGTATTGTATGTCTGAGAATAAGGGTTAACATGCAAAGCTATTCAAGACACGCAGAACATGATCATCCAAAGGATGCGGATGATAATTTATGAGTCAATTTGAGAAGAAGATACGAAAGTGTATGGAGAGACATTGTGAAAGGAAAATGGCATGTAGACAAATGATAGAAGTAATAGTGCGGAGTTTTGGAAAAAGTTTTAAAGATGATTGCTTGGAAGAAGAATGTGAGACGTGATGGTATAGGATGAGGCCAAAAGAGTTAGGAAAGCCTATCCTAGATATGGCAACTACAGGTTGCTTCCCGGTAGAAAGCATTACGAAGGACATGTAGGTGATTAATAGTATGAGTGCAGGAAAAAAAAAAAAACTTTCAAGCTATTTGTATCTGAGGAAAGTGGCCATGCCACTGGCACCCTTACCCAGCAGCACGGTGGAAGGATGTCCCGTTCCCTTCTGCTCCCATAACAGATAACGTCGCCCTCTTCCGACGCCTTCACCTGGCTGCTCTCCTTCATTTTCCTGAGGGGGGTGGTGGCGATGCTGATAGTCACGAGGCCCATATGACCTCTGGTGCCATACCCCTCTGCCCGCACGATTGCCTCGAAGTCATGTTCCCAGAAACAGCACACCTGCCCTCTGTGTGCAATACTCCTCTCACAGCCCCCCCGACCTGACACTGTATGTGGATGGCTCTCGCTTCATGGACAAGTTTGGTATATATATATCATACTGGTTGCGCTGTCACGAGTGAATTTTCAATTCTGTACACTTCTCCCCTCGCCCCCACCGTTTCTGCCTGAAAAAGCGGAACTGCACTCATTTCAAGCCTGTTTCCTTTATTTACACAGAGTTCTGATTTATGAAAGTAAAAGCACCTAGCGGCACAGACACAGAAAAAGGAACTCGAGCAGTCAGTTCCATTGTTAGTACAGATTAGAATTACACACGCATAAATGGGCCCTCACACCTTTAAAAAAACATTGATGAATGCCCTCATCTGTCTACACAATCTGTTACCTTTCGAAATCTTGTTCGGAACGGCCCCCAGACTAGGGTGCTATGTTCCCCAGCAACTGCAACTGCAGTCTGACAGTCTAGTAAAATATGTCACCAGTGTTTCGAAAACATTAACTGATATCTATGGTCAGGTGTTCTCTTCCATTCCAGATCCCGAAGGTACCAACGACACGCATCAATTGGTCCCAGGAGACTGGGTACTAGTTAAGAAATTCCTTCGGAAAACTCCACTTAAGCCCAGATACGACGGCCCTTTCCAAGTCCTCCTCACAACAGCAACTTCAGTGAAGCTGGAAGGAAAATCCACCTGGATCCACACTTCTCACTGTAAAAAGACCTGTACACCAGAAACGGACCAGACAACAGCCCAGCCATGATTGTGTATATCCTTCTCATTTGGGGAGCGGGAATTGAAGGGGGAGGTTTTTATGGTGCTACAACAAGTGGGCATTGCCATAGGACAACAGATTGCTGCCGCTAGAGAACTTGCTGCCGCCAAGGAAATTGCTACCGCCCGGGAAAAACAAACTAACCACTTTCTGGTACAATTACTCTAACACTCGAGTGGCAACTTATACCTTTAACTATTGTGATGTAAACCCCTTTCCAGGCCCCCGCTTGCAGTGTATTCGGAGAAATGGGATTCCACACAACTATGATATATATATGTGCGTTACCAATAACTATTGGGGACAGGAGTGTGGCAGCTGGGCATCGGTGGGATGGAATACTGGGGTTTCCTGGGAACACAAACCACAAAGCGCCGTAGACAAGAAAGGCTCGCACGACACTAAAAATGGCCCCAAACACATGCCCCACCCAAGAATTGCAGGAATCAGATGATGACAAAGTATTTAAACCTACAACAGGGGCAACAGCACTGAAACTAATTCTAACCCTAGAAAATCCTGGACCCGGGGATGCAGGGACCTACATTCTGGGTATGTGGGGAAAAGGGGGGTCAGAGAATCCTCGGAGCCTGGGAAAATTCCACCTGCGAGACATGTACCTTGCCCGGGACTGGGTCCCTCCACATCAACAGTCCAACCCCCTCATGCATCACCACATGATCACTTCCAATGGTATAGTAGACATCGCTAATCCCACGTTCGAGGATTCTATGGCCATAGTAACAGGTTACTCGGATATGAATATTTAGTTAGAGTGGATGAAATATAGCGCTCAGTCCCACAACAGAACCAATTGCTATGTGTGTGGTAGTGCTAGGCCTCATCTAGGTATGGTACCTCTTAATATCCCCGAGGATATCGAGGAATGTTTTCTCAGTTTGTTTACCAACAACACCCTAAATCACGATGCTTGTGAAGAATGGAAGTCCAAATACCCCCTCCAGACACAAATCCCCAGACTCTCAGAGAGTATCACCATCTACCCCGGGAACTACACCTGTTACTCCTCTTGGGGGACAGGTGGCCGGGTGGTTGGGAACTTCACAGAAGGTTATTGTGCGCGGTACAGCGCTGTGGAGAAGGAGAAAGTGCAAAACCAGGTGATATCCCTAGGAGATGTCTATTGGATCTGCGGTGACCTGCGAGTCCGCTCCCGCTTGGTAGGTGCATGGGACGGTGAGTGTGCTCTGGCTAAAGCCATCATGCCCCTCCACATCCTGCCTTTTATGATGATCTGCCAATAGCCCACACCCCCGGACTCACTAGACAAAGGAGAGAGGCGAAACCTGTACCTGGCAGTTTCGACCCACACATCTATATCGATGTCATAGGAGTCCCAAGGGGGGTGCCTGATGAATTCAAAGCTAGAGACCAGGTAAAGGCGGGATTCGAATCTTTAATCCCCATGATAACCAACAATAAAAATGTTGATTGGATTAATTACATCTATTACAATCAGCAGAGGTTTGTAAACTATACCCGAGATGCCCTCCAGGGTTTGGCCGACCAGCTAGGCCCAACCTCTGCAATGACCTTCCAGAACAGCATGGCCCTCGATATGCTACTGGCAGAGAGGGGTGGGGTCTGTAAGATGCTGAAAGGTACTGGTGGCTCCTGTTGCACCTTTATCCCGGATAACACAGGCCCCACTGGTAAGGTCACTAAAGCCATTAAACAATTGTAAGACCTGTCTGAGGAACTGAAGAAGAACTCTGGTATTACTGATCCATGGGATCAGTATTTCAGTTGGATGACCGGCTGGCAGAAAGTCCTCACACAAATAGGAATAGTTATCCTAGTAGTAATGGTTCTGTTGGCGGTGATTGGATGTTGTGTTTTACCCTGCATTAAAAAGGTTGTAGAAAGAACTGTGGAATCCACTACCCCTGTTATGCTTAGTCACTTATGTGGGGAAACTGGGGAAGACATTGACAACTCTTATGGTAACCTACAATTTATAGAGATAACTACAACTGAGTCTTATGAAAAGCTACACCCTATCGTGATGCAGCAACCACAGAGCCACGAGTCCATTTACCCCCTCCCTCAAGACCCCCGTATCTAAATTGACTTGAGATAAGGTTTGTGACCACTTGCAAGACGAGTTGTAGTCCCGAATCTTGACCCACCTGTCTCGTCCAAGCCCAAATCCGGATTACAAAGGGGTTTGACTCAATAGGAGTTTCTCGTCTCAAACTTCGGTGAAGATTGGAGATGGCTGGCGAGACTATTAGGGGAATGGATGAAGGCGCAGCTCGTCTCCAAGGGGACACATGAGAAATGTGCATTTTTAGGGGGGACTGTTATGGACAAGAATATGTATCTGCTTTAACAATATTCAAAGGCCTAGAAAAATGCTCATTTAAGTAGTTAGTATGTCTTTAAGAACTGAATTAAATAAAACTGTCTTTTCAGAGAGAATCAGAGTGTATCTTGCGTAACTTCGCTGTTTCGACAGAATGGCTAACCACAAGTCATGAGTAGTCTTATTTCAGTATCAAGCCGGGTGTGAGCTACCTTGCATCCTGGAACAGGACATCCACACACCCATGATGGAGAAAAACGGCTGACACTTGTCAGTGACGCATGATGCCTTCACCTTTGGAAATAGCTGATATTGATTCTTATATAGTTAATAAAATAATCTGTATGTGCCCGATTTTATGCTGAAGTTTACTAAAATGTTAAATTGACTCCCACTCGCTTACGCGGCAAACTACTATAAAACATGTATCAAAATCTAATAAAGAAAAGGGAAGTCACTGGCTTTAGCCAGAGAGGCTGCATAGACCTATTTGTTGTCTGTGTGATTTCTTTAAGTGCGCACTTTGACTTGCCTGATTTCTCCACCGATTAGAACAGAGACTGGCATCCGAAGGATGGATATTGTCCATCTCAATAATCTTTAATAATCGCTGTGTGCAGGAAAAACATGAAAAGATGCATTGTATAGGAAAACAGGCATGTGCAAAGCCCATAGGATTTAAAGGGAAAAATATTAAAGTTTTTATCCTTTTTTTTTATTCAACCGTTTATTTTTTGAATTCGGAAATCGATTTGATATCGAATCACAAAAAATAAAATCCTGCTAGGTTACTGTTAGGATAGAGGGTACAGTATAACAAATCTATATCTTTATATATACCGTTTCATTTTATTTTTGTTTCAATTCGGATGAATTTGATTCGTTGTTTCAGAAGTACTTCCAAAATACTAATTTCTTTTGTAAATTTCTCGGAGCCATTAAAGTCCAGGCTACTTTGTAAAAGCCTGCTGTCATGTTCGCCATAGCACTCACCCCTGATAACTGTGATGTGGATCCTTTTGGACAGACCTCTGTACTTCTCGATTTGTAAGCAGTCAGGACTGCCAGCCCTAGCACTCCCAGCCAGGGAGATGAGACAGAACTCCCACACTAAGTAACACTGAGTAGCAAATGATTTCGAGACCAAGTGACTACTGAGCAAAAACAAGTTAACTATGCACGAACAGAGATTATGCAGAAGTTTCATGCACCATGGGTTAACATAAGCGTGGTCAAAAGTACAATCCGAATCGGCAACGGAGGGGGTAGTCGTACAGGCAGGGTTGGCAAAAGAGAGGGTAGTCGTACAGGCAGGTTTGGCAACAGAGAAGACACTCATAAACTTTGTGTCAGTAATGTAACTCGAGGATTCAGCACCCTGCAGGGCAGGCCTACATTCGGAGCCTGCGTGGTGTGTAATTACACTTAACCTCAGTGTCAGCAGAGAGCACATTGCATATGAAGAAGGTGTCAGAGAGAGAATGGTCAATTAGGCAATCCGGGTCAAACACAAGCAGGGTCCTCATACAGGCAATATCGGCAACAGAGCAGGATAAACAGTGAAGCACAGAGTGAACACAGCTGGCAATGCGGGAATAACTCCACGTCAGGGTGACGAGCTGAATCTCGACGCCCTGCATTTAAGGCCAGTGGCTCAGCATCACTACACGAAGCTCTGCCCCTCCAGAAGCCGATCAGCCGGAACTCCTGGCACCCGGCCAGCCAGCGACGCCGCCAGGTGTCCAGACCCCCCAGGGAGCACCGCAGAAGCTGAGGATGTGACACCTGCACTTCCAAGCGGAGGTGAAAATTACCTTGCACATCCTGACCACTCTATATTTTTATAATGGTCAGGATGTGAGGAGTGACCTCTTCTCCCCCCTCCCAGCCCTACTGATTTTCCTTAATAGAGCGGTGAAGTGGAGGAGTTTCCTCCATCCCAGCCTGCTTCACTAGCAGCCATAAAATTTTCTGTCTGCCGGTTACTACTTGGTTACTAATGACGTTGAAAAAGTCCCCCAGGCTCCCTCTGCGGATCACTACGACGATCTGCTGGATCTCGCGAGGCGAGATCTGGCAGGTCATGTGACCGGCAGTGTCTGCCTCCGAGGAGTCCTATGGACTCCATGGAGGGGATGCTCGCGGCGGCGCTTAGCACTGCCGCACGCATCCTGGGGTTTAGCGCCGTGTTATGGTGCAGGCAGCTTTTTTAGCGTCTGCATCGTAATATCACACTAAGGGCTACATTACAATATCCACTCTTAGGCTAGGGTCAAACGAACGCATTATTCGCAGCGACCGTCAAAAAGTGTGTCCGAACGCATTGACGTATTTTTTCACGGAATGCGCAAAAATGGTCAGACGACGTCCTTTTTCGTGCGTGATTTTTTTACGGATTGTCAATAAAACACTTTTTGCGTCTGGACGTTATGTAGACTGGACATTAGCAGAGTCTGACATCTCCTAATCACTCACTCATGCCGCTATGCCGCCGCAGCGCACTCTGTACATCAGTACTAGCGGTTCTGCGTTCTCGAAAAAATGCGTTCATTTTCCCCTTGCGTTGCGCGGCCGAACTTTTGTGCGGCCGTACTTTGTATATTGGCCGTCATTTGCTGCTACTGCGGCCGTGATTAAGTGCACCTAACCGCACGTTAAAAATGCTTTAGTCTGACCCCAGCCTAAAACGGGAGCGGTAGGGAGAAAAAACTGCCCCCGCAGTTTTCCCCCTACCGCCCCCGTTTTAGCGTGGAATTACAATGCAGGCGCTTAAAAAGCTACCTACATTGTTAGCTTGCGCTACAGCCCCGCAATGCTCCATTGAGCCAGACGCCGGCGGTCACATGACCAGCCGGATCTCGCCTTGCGTGATCCGGCCGGTCTGCGTAGTGATACGCAGGGAGAGACTGGGGGGACTTTTTCCCCCAATCTTTCCCTGCTCCCGCCGGATGGAGGAGGCGGTTGGAGCCTCCGTCCTCGCGGCAGGACAGGAGGTGAGTATCTGACTTGTTTTTCATTTTTTAGGATGGTCTTAACGGATTCTGCAGAAGCGGAATCCGTTAACACCAAGTCCTGGCTCTGGTTAACTTTCCGTTAACCAGAGCCGGACGTTAATCAGTGTTAGGACTTTGTAATCCTAACACTGATTAACACTTTGCGCTCCTCATGTTAAGCATAGTTAGCACAAAGTACAGTAACCTCGCTGTAAAAGTGCAAGGTACGAAACGCAAAAGGGTTACTTAACCCGTTTGCGTTTGGATTGTAATTTGCGGTAGATACCGCGGCTAACGTTAATGCTCACACAGGTGAGCGTTAACGTTAGCGTCAACATTGTAGTGTGTCCCTAAAATGGGGAACAAACATTCTATTTCATTTACCTTATTAGACATGTGCATGGCCAGAAAATTCGGTTTGGTTTGACAAATTTTTCCTTGTTTATATTTTCAAACGTCCTTCCAGGAAATGCTGCAAGGACATTCATGTTGTATTTGTGTTACGTCCTCAGCCCCCGCAGCGTTGCCTGAGG